>JZKD02S2219077.1:391721-404737 GCA_000966675.3 Picea glauca
GAAGATTAAAAGTATTTTACCAAAGATGGTAACCAAGACATGGTTTTCAAAACCATGGGAAACAAACCAGTAAATGGTTTTCACAGTGAAATGGTAAATTGGAAAAAACAAGACATGGTTTTCAAAACCACCGGAAGCAATGAATAAATGGTTTTTGAAAACCACGGGCATAAGTTAAAATATGGAAATTTAATTCAACGGGATAAAAAATATTTGGGAATTATTTGTTTTCAAATATATTATTCCCAAATATTTAAGGAGAATATGGATAAATTAAATTAGATTTGAAAGAGTACAAGTGACATTTCAAAGAGAATGTGTCATAGGAAGGAGCTGAAGCATCAAAGGAATCGAAAGTTGGATCATGAAACGTTTTTATGAAAACTGTCATTTGTAATCATTGTACTCAACTTTAGAAGCTGAAACATTTCAGTTCAACTATTGTAATCGGTTTCTAACTAAAGGAACTTGAATTATATACGTATTAGGGGTTCCAAATGTATTAGAGGTTGGAAGAAGTGCAAGGACACATCCTTAGTTGTTCTGAACTAAATTGTAATTTTCTGGACCTGAATTGAATACATATGCAGAAGATTTTGAAGTCTCCATGAAAAGATTCTAATGGTGGTGATATGAGTTTTGTCTTCCCTCATTGTATGTATTTCTTGTGTTTCTTTAATTCCATTTACATTGTATTCTGTTTAAATTGGATAGTCAAAGGCCCATAATTCATCTTATGATGCTCTCAACTGAAGCAATTTAAACTGTGTGTATTTCTTCCTAACCAATTCAGAATTCATTTTATTAATGCTCTTATGCAGTTACTTGTTTTTCCCCTTTCCTCTTACACTCAAAAAATTTCAATTTACAACTCATATTCATTGCCTCATTTAGCCTTTATCCTTTGGAGAGTTCTATTGGTCGGTCAATGTTTTCATTCATTTTCAGAAGTTTGACTCCATAGCCCTGAATATCCCTCCCCTTCCTTGCCAACAAATTATACAAAAAAACCCCAAAACAAACTAAAACTAGCCATTGATTTCCAAAGAAATACCAAGTGACATGAGAGAGCCCTCTCTGAGCTGAATAGGCTAGTACCCATCTCTAAAGTCGGTTGGAAACAGTTACCTCTATCATTTGTTTATCAGTCAAACAAATTTACAGAGTGCTAACACCATGGAGGAAATGTTATTAAATGAATTCCATCATGATGAGATAGGGTGTGATCCCATATCATTGATACCTTCTTTGAGTCCCTAAAATATACTTCCATCAACCCTTCCTTTGGACACGGATCAAGATCTTCCCAACTAAGGGAAACAATGTTACTATAGAACATGAAAGAAATGTATGGTATGTCATAAATTTGTTTCTCTGCACTACTGAGGTAGCTAACTATTAAGTCGCCTATATTTTAATGAACCTTGTCACACAATAAAGAATGAAAAGGGATTTTAGATGTGCTTAATGAAACTGTACATTTATATTCCTCATTGATTGCAAATTGGTCAAAGATAATGTACCTCCAAATGATGATATCCTCCCTAGAAACTACAAAGAGGACAAGCGATTGTTGAAGAGATTGGGTGTTGAGTACATACCATATCACACTTGTTTGAATTATTGTATTCTTAATAGATACAAGCACGTGGACAAATAGATATGCCCAAAATGTTGGCATGATATGTATTATAATTTTTTTTTAAAGGATAAGTCACATGTTCCTCCTCGTAAGATTTTAAGGCATATGCATATAATCCCAAGAATCCAAAGGATCTTTTTTTGCAAAGAATTAGTTGTGTTTAAGGTGTGGCATGCCTCACATAGAAGTGAGACAAGAGTTATGTAGATCAAAATGGTTAAGCATATAGAGGATACATGGATCAATAAGTTCAAGGATAAGGTACAAAGCCTTCAATTGATCATAACATTGGATGGAGTTAACATGTATTCCCTCTGAAATACCAATTGTTTTATTTGGCTAGTGGTAGCTATCAATAACAATATCATCCCATGGTTTTATGTGAAGAATTAACATCTTATATTGGTTTTTGTAGTTCCTAGTAGAAGACAAGTGAAGAGAATGGATGTCTACCTCCAACCATTGATTGATAAATTGAAGAAAACATGTATATGATTGTATCAAGACCCATTTCAACGAATAAGTATTTTATGTTGTATTTCATAAGTGAACACACCACACACAATTATCCAAGACTAGGATTTTTCTATGGTAAGCATGATAATTGATTTATTTATATCCATATCATTGTTTTTCATACTTAAGTTGGTGCAACTGTCTTCTTTGGTACTAACGTGTTTCATATACAATAACAAATTGGGTCTTGTAACAAAAGGGTGTAATGGATGTAAATGTTATGGATGTTCTATATAGGCTAGGTGGTTTGCCCTTATGAAATCCAGTGTACAATTGCTTGAGGGTATTCCTTCCAGAAAACCACTCTTGTGAAAGAGTAGCCTTTGCTTTAAATGGTAAACCAAAGAGAATCAAAAGACTTGAAATAATGACACCAACACACTAGCTCAGGGCATATGAAATAGAGAAGAAGAAATAAATTGTAGAATTTTAAATTCAAATAGGGAAACCATGTTAAATGATCTTGAATTTATTGGCACCTATGTAGAAAAAAATCCCATTAGGATGAAAATGAAATTTGTATTTTATGAGCTTTCATATTGGGAGCATATTAAAATTTTCCACTTACTAAATCCCATGACTATATTTAAAAATGTTTCATCTTCTTTATCGAGGCACATATCATTGAAAGAAGTGACACATTGGGTGTCGAGAGAGATCTCATTTCGTTGAATACTAAAAAGAAACATTGACCAAGAAAAGAAAGTAGAGGAGAGGCCAATACATGTTGGTCTTTTAAAGAAGGTGATATCCTACGAATTTTGAAGAAAGGTTACATGTCCATAGAGAAGGACGTTATATTGGGTATGAAGGCCCCTTCTTTTATACTAGTTGAATCTATGATGTTGCTTCATCATAGAAGGACATTTATTGGGGTTGAAATCACATGACCATATGAACCTTCTAAGGGTATGCATGTTGATTACATGCTTCTTCTTCTTCTTCTTTTGGTAGTGTAGGGTATATGCAATGCTCTTACAATTTTATGACAATTAACTTTGTACGTGCTTATTTTGTAGTGTCATTATCCTTTGCTTATGCATGCCTATCTGAACCACAACTTCCCTGGGACTTGCAACATGTCATATCTAAATTATTTGCATTTATATGTTGGATTACATTCAAGGAAAGTCTATCATTCCACAGTGGCATAGAGAGATAGTTGAGATTGTTTGTATATTTAAGAAGGAAATGCCCACTAGTGTCATGGAGTTGCAAGTCCATCTTCTAATTCACCTAGTTGATGAGGCTGAATTAGTCAAGGTGGTCTCTTTTCATTGAATGGTCTTCGTAGAGAAGTACATGACATAGTTGAATTGTTTTGTTCGACAAAGTACAAAGCATGAGGGGTCTATGGTGGAGGGTACATAGTATATGAGTTTTTTTATTATGATAGTGATTACATCAAGAAAATCAATGGCACACCAGGCATAATGGCTTATGACAACCATCAATATGATGGAAAAAGGGAAGGGGATCTACTCCAAACCAACATAAAAAGGTGAATGATAAAGAGCAAGTCATTTATTATTTGTCAATTTTATACATAGTAGTCGCTTATAATAAACTTGATACTATATATTTGATCTCATATTATTTGTTTGTATTTCATCAATACATTAACAATTCCAGAAATTGATGCCATCAATAAATTTGTTCTTTACAATGTGGAGGCAACAAAACCATGGGTGGAATTGTATGAAGAGAAGAGAAGGAAAACTGACAATGACATGGAAGAATATAAATGGTTAAACAATAGACACATGCCTTATCCTAATCATTTAAAAGAAAATGGGTCAATGATCTATCCTGATAGTTGGGTGTATAACCAAATCAAAGAGAAATATGATGTGTCAAATCATTCTTGCATGGTGAAAAGGATGCAGTAAACATAGGGATCAAGTTCAACAACTCCATAATAATATCTCTATGTCAATTATTGATTTTATTATGCACATTAGAATATTAACATGTATTATGTTTTTATTAATGCTTGGGTTACTACAGTATAAAAGCAAGGGAATATTTTCATGATACTTTTATGAAAATATGGGGCAAAAGGGATCCTAAGATGTTAATATTACAATTCAATGAAATAAAGAAGAAAGATAATGAATCAATCAAGGAATTTGATACAATATTTGAGAATTTTATTTAAGGGGAAATATGGATTAATGCTTGGGGACAAATTCCCAAAGACTCTTGTAATATCACAAGAGCAAGCTACCAAGATCGAGGAAAATATCCTAACTTCCAAAGTGGAAACTTTCCACATCTCTCGTGCTAATGCTAAGACTAATCCTAGAACCATGGATCATGTTGAACCCACTAATAATTCTATGACAGTTATCATTCAAATACTTGAGAAAATGACAAGAGAATCTATCCAGACCCAGAATATCCTTATTGTAGATTTTAACCTTGTATAATTAATTACTACAAATGGATTCTTAATAAAAACAGAAAACATACAATGACACCCACACCCACATTACACATAGATTTTACCCTAGAAAACCAAAACGGGAAAAGCAACAATGTGGCATCCAAAATCCCTAATCCATTCACCCATATTAGTCTACAACCTTAATTCCTTAACCAAAATTAGAAAACCATCAACGAAAACTGCGTGCTGAAAAACCGCTAAAAATGAATGCAAAAAATTGCCAAAAAAATATTTCCAAGGGCTCCGACCCCTACAACGCCCCCCCCACCCCACCATGACCCCCCCGCGTGCCTAACATAACACGATGCATGGGGTTGGTTGTGAAAATAATATAACACATCACAACATTCTCCCACTTATTTTTTTTACATATAGGGGGTCATAGGATTACATAGTCAACAATACAAGGCAGTAATGCCCTCTGTCTCTCTACACCAGGAGAATTTCCTGGTGCTCACAGACTTTGTCAATGAATCTGAAACATTCTTCAAAGTGTCCACATTCATGAGAAACACCTTCTTATCTTCAACCATGTCTCTCACAAAGTGATAATGAACATCATATGCTTTGTCTTTGAATGATAAGTCGGGCTCTTCACCAAGAATATTGCACTCTAACTGTCACAATCTATCCTTACATCTTACTGAATCAACCCAATACTTGAACACAATATATATAACCATACTACTTCCTTTATTTCATGAGTGGATACCATGTATTCAACTTCTATAGTTGAGAGTGCCACTATAGCCCATCTTTTGGTCATTCAATTGAATGCGCCTCCAAATAGGTTAGACACATACCCACTTGTAGATATTCTGCAATCTAGATCTCTAGCCTAGTCTACATCAACAAACCCCTGTATGTCCAACATTATTTCCAATCCCGGTCTTCCTTGGTAGCACAATTCATAAGTAGTAGTGCCATGCAAATACCTGAAAACCCTCTTTATTGTTGCTCAATGCTCATTTCTTGGTTTTGACATATACCTACTCAAAACTCCCACTGCATGTCCAATGTCTAGTCTAGTATAGACCATTTCATACAACAAACTGTCAAATGCAATAACATACAGAACACAACACATGTCCTCTTCCTCTTCTTGTGTCTTCGAACACTGATTTGTAGATAACTTTACACCTACAAGAATAGGAACCCTAACAGGTTTACTTTCCTACATATTAAACCTCTGCAATATTGTCTTGATATATTTCCTCTAATTTAACCAAAGTTTAATGTTTGTCCGATCTCTTTTAATTTCCACGCCCAAAATGAAATTTGCAGCACCATGATCCTTCATGTCAAATTTAGAGGACAACTAAGTTTTCACATCATGGAATCTTCTTGTCATTTTATATCAGTAACATATCATCCACATACAAGACCAAATAAATAAGACGATTACTGATTAATTTTAATTACACACAGTGATCAACTTTTCTCCTTGTGAAGCCAAGTCCCAACATATAAGTATCAAAATTTTGATACCACATCTTTGGTGATTGTTTTAAACCATACAAGAACTTTCTCAACATGCATACCAAATCGTTTTTTCCATTCATTGCAAATCCTTTAGGCTACTTCATGTAGATTTCTTCTTTTATATCCCCATGTAGGAATGTTGTCTTCACATCCATTTTAACTACTTCAAAATCAAAAGAAATAACAACAGAGAAAAGAAATCTAATAGAAGTGAACTTGGAAACAAGAGAAGAAACATTCGCCAAAGTTAATTCCCTCTACCTAGGAATAACCCTTTGCTACTAACTGAGCTTTGTATTTATCCAATTTTCCTTTTGCATTCAACTTCTTCTTAAACACCCATTTACTACTAATGGGATTTCTTCTAGTTGGAAACTCCACTATATCCCAAGCCTCATTCTTGTCCACAACAACCATTTCTTCAACCATGGCCTTTTTCGAGAGTTTTCTATCCTCTAAATCCACTGCGGCCTTTTTCAAGAGTTTTCTATCCTCTAAATCCACTGCCTTCCTAATAGTTCTAGGAACATCGTTAGTATAAACAAAGAAAAATTTGAATGAAAATAAGGTGGAGTATACCTTTCTATTTTCCTTCTTTCTCAAATTGATCTCCTCAATACTGAAGTATGAGGCTCATCTTCTTCTTACTCATACTCTTATGTAGAGCCTGATTCAGTATCCTTCAAATCAAACTCTATTTTCTCGGGTTCTTCCTCCCTTAGAAGGAATTCTAGTTTGAAAACATATTTGATTTATGTAAATACCACATATAGACTATACACTACCTTCTTAGTTACTAGCTTCCAAATTGTATAACCTTTCAGACCATCTTGATAACTAATAAAGTTACACTTTTCAGCCATTTTATCTAGCTTACTCTTATTTTCCTTGGAACGTGAACATAGGCATCACATCCAAATACCTTAAGATGTTTAAGAAATTTTTTCTTACCAATCCATACCTCATATAGAGTCTTTCCATCCAACACTAATGAGGGTGATTGATTGACGAGGTAACATGCAATAGCCACTACCTCTGCCCAGAATTCTTGTCCTAACCCGGCACCACTGAGCATGCACCTTACTTTTTCCATCAGTGTCATATTCATCCTTTCTACAAATCCATTCTATTGAGGTGTATATGGAGTAGTCTTCTACCTTGCTATGCCACACTTCTTACAAAATTCGTCGAATTCATTTCCACAGAATTCTCCACCACTATCTGTTCTCGGCACCTTAATTCTTTTCTTTGTCTGATTCTCTAAAGAGCCTTAAACTCTCTGAATTTGTCAAATAATTTAGATTTCTTCCTGAGAAAGTAAATATATGTGTTCCTTGAGAATTCATCTATAAATGAGACATGGTACATAGATTTTCCCAGTTATGGAACCAACACAGGTCCAAACACATCATTGTGCACCAACTGTAGTATTGTCTTTGCCCTCGTAGCACTAGAGAAGAATATTACATGATTATGCTTCCCATATAATAAATAATCATAGAAATCAAAATCTAGAGAGTAATTTCCCATGCATTCAACCATACCTTTATTTTGTAGTACTCAAAGGCCTTTCTCTCCAATATGCCACTATCTTTGATGCCACATCATAGTCTTTTCTCCAAAGACTGTAAGATTTTTTCTTTATTCGGCTCCAATTTTAGGAACAATGGAACTATTGCACGTTTTACTAATAGTGCTTCCCAATAGCTTATATAGAGTTCCAAACCAATCTCCCTTCAACAACACCATTTCTCCTCGAACCATCCTGTAGGTTCCCTTTTCAAACATTGTTTGTACACCTCCATCGTCCATCTTGCTTACAAAAATCAAATTTATAGCCAATCTAATCCTACCATCCATGATATTCAACTTGAATTTTCCTCATCCTACGATGTTGGCTCTTGATTCATCTTCTAGAAAAACGTCACCTCCATCATACCTTTCATATCCACAAAACCACTCCCTATAAGGATTCATATGAAAGGATGCACCTGATTCAACAAACCATGTCTAATGATCTATATGTGTGCTTCAAGAAGCCAAGTACACATCCCCTCCATTGTCCATTGAGGTTTTTGCTTCTATTGAAGGAGAATCAACATATCCCTTCCCTCTCTCAACACTTTTGGATCTACATTGTTTCTTGCAATGCTTGCCCACATCTCCATCATACCTTTACAAATTTTCTGGGAGATTTAGATCTTCCCTTAGATTTAGATCTCCCACTTGAGGAATTATTTATATTTCTTTCCTGGAAGATTCATGTTGCAAATAAGGCATATGTGCTCTAGATTTCAAACAATATCTACAACATCTACCCAGAAATGTAAGGGAAACCCAACATGCAATCTCATACTCCTTGCATGCTCCATGATTGTCCTGTTCATCCTTTCTGACACACCATTTTCTTGTGGTGTTCCTGGAACTATTTTCTCTCTATGAATCCCATGGTATGGACAATAATTGGTAAACTTCTTGCTTCAATATTCACCTCCATTATGTTATTTGATACACTTCAACCTTTTTCCTATGTCATTCTCAACCAAATCTTTCCATTTCTTAAAAGAATCAAAAACATCATATTTTTGTCGAATGCAATAAACCCAAGTTTTTCTAGTTGCATCATGAATACAAGTAACATAATAACGAGAGCCACCAAGAGATGATACTTGAGTTGGCCCCCATACATCTGTATCCACAAGCTCTAACCTTTCACTCTTATTTTATTTTCCAACTTTGAGAAATATAACTCTCTTTTTTTTTTTTCCGAAAACACAGTGCTCACAGAAATCCAAATCAATTTTTTTAAGATCTGGCAAAAAATTTATTTTGTGAAGTATTTGCATCCCCTTCTCACTCATGTGTCCAAGACTACGATGCCACAGTGTTTTATCCACTCCTGTAGAAGCTAAAGAGATAGAAAAGTCAATATTACCAGTACATAAATACAATGTACCTACCTTCTCTCCTTTTGCTATCACCAGTAATCCTTTGGTGACATTCCACACCTTATATGTAAATATAGATATACAATCTTCACTTGCCAACTGCCCTATTGAAATCATATTTTTTCTTAGATCTGGAATATGTCTTACCTCTTTCAACAACTATCGGTTTCCATTCTTTTGCTTTACTTGTACCTTACCCATTCCAACAATTTTGCATGGTGCATCATCACCCAAATGAACCTGTCCAAAATCACCTTGAACACAATCTAGAAATTTTTTCCTATGGGCTATGGCATGAAATGAAGAAATTGAATCTGCTACCAAAGACTCAAAAATATTTTCTACAGAAAGAATCAAAGAATCTTGTAATACATCACATGTTACATTTTCTTCCTTATTTTTCTTCTCATGTCCATCTCTTTGTTCCTTTGGAGATCTTAATTTGTCTTTATTCAATGTCCTTTCTTCCCACAATTTCAACACTCTATCTTTCCTAGTCTATATTTGGATCTGCCCTTCCTAGAAGTCCCATGGTTCCCTGAGCCCTTTCCTTTATCCTTTTGTCTTCTCCTATTCTACACGGTCAACACATTACCTGATGTCTCACCTATGCTTTTCCGTCGCATTTCCTCGCTAAGGATAAGACCAACAACATCATCAAATTTTAGAGTGTTTGAACCAGACACAGAGTTACTTACAACCATGAACAAGCCATTCCATCTTTATGGCAATGAGCACAAGATTAGAAGAGCCCTGACCTCATCATCAAAGTCCACTTTTATAGAACTTAATTGATTAGTAACCATATTAAAGTCATTTAAATGATCTGCAGTAGACCCACCTTCTGACATTTTCATATTAAATAATTGCTTCATTAGAAATACCTTATTGGACACTGAGGTTTTTCCATACAGTTTAGCCAATGTGTCCATCAACTCCTTTTTTATATTTTCTTTTCAAATATTGACAGCCATCGACGTTGCTAGGTTCAACCACATCATTCCTAGTTCCTTTCTGTCAAGAACCTCCCATTCTTCGACCTTTATGGGCGTTGGCTTCTTTTTTGTTCTGCCCAATGGTAGGAATATATCCTTTTGATATAAATAATCTTCCATCTACATCTTCCATAACTAGTAGTTTTGGCCATTAAATTTCTCGACCCTAAATTTTCCATCTTTCACCATTGCTCCCACTCGAACCAGGAACCCTCTTTTCTTGCAAGTTAACTTTCTCTCTGATACCAGTTGTTAGAAAAATAGGATCACAGAGCAATAAAATAAAACAAATGCGGAAATAAAACACAGAAGATACACAATACAATAGAGACACAAATGTACGTCCACCAGATAAATTGTCAAGTCCTTGCTTTATACGAGTTGAATATATGATGTTGCTTTATCATAGAAGGACATTTATTGGGGTTGAAATCACATGACCATATGAACCTTCTAAGGGTATTCATTTTGATTACATGCTTCTTCTTCTTCTTCTTTTGGCAGTGTAGGGTATATGCAATGCTCTTACAATTTTATGACAATTAATTTTGTACATGTTTATTATGTAGTGTCATTATCCTTTTCTTATGCATGGTTGTTTGAACTGAAACTTCCCTGAGACCTGCAACATGTCATATCTAAATTATTTGCATTTATATTTTGGATTACATTAAAGGAAATTTGCATGTCTATTATTCGACAGTGGCATCGAGAGATAGTTGAGATTGTTTATATCTTTAAGAAGGAATTACCCACTAGTGTCATGGAGTTTCAAGTCCATCTTTTAATTCACCTAGTTGATGAGGATGAATTAGTCAAGGTGGTGTCATGTCATTGAATGTTCTTCATAGAGAAGTACATGACAATGTTGAATGGTTTTGTTCGACAAAGGACAAAACATGAGGGGTCTATGGTGGAGGGTACATAGTATATGAGTTGTTTTATTATGATAGTGAGTACATCAAGTAAATCAATGACACACTAGGCATAATGGTTTATGATGGCCATCAATATGATGACAAAATGGAAGGGGAGCTACTCCAAACCAAGATAAAAAGGTGAATGATAAAGAGAAAGTCACTTATTATTTGTCAATTTTATACAGAGTAGTCGCTTCTAATAAACTTGATACTATTTATTTGATCTCATACTATTTTTTTGGATTTCATCAATACATCAACATATTCAGAAATCGATACCATCAATAAATTTGTTATTTACAATGTGGAGGCAACACAACCATGGGTGGCATTGTATGAAGAGAAGATAAGGAAAAGGGAAAATGACATGGAAGAATCTAGATGGTTGAACAGTAGAAGCATACCTTATCCTAATCATTTAAAAGAAAATGGGTCAATGATCTATCCTGGTAGTTGGGTAGATAACCAGATCAGAGAGAAATATGATGTGTCCAATCATTCTTGCATGGTGAAAAGGATGCACTAAAAATAGGGATAAAGTTCAACAACTCCATAATAATCTCTCTATGTCAATTACTGATATTATTATGTGCATTAGAATATTAACATGTATTATGTTTTTATTAATTCTTGGGTTACTAGAGTATAAAAACTTGGTAATCTTTTCATGATACTTTTATGAAAATATGGGGCAAAAGGGATCCTAAGATGTTATTATTACAATTTAATGAAATAAAGAAGAAAGAGAATGAATCGGTCAAGGAATTTGATACAATATTTGAGAATTTTCTTTAAGGGGAAATCTTGATTCATGCTTGGGAACAAGTCCCCAAAGACTCTTGTAAAATCACAAGAGCAAGCTACCAATATTGAGGAAGATATCCTAACTTCCAAAGTAGAAACTTTTCACACACCTTGTGCTAAGACTAAGACTAAGCCTAGAACCATGGATCATGTTTAACCCACTAATGATTCTATGATATTTGTCATCCAAACACTTGAGCAAATGACAAGAGAATCTAGCCAGACCCAAAATATCCTTATTGTAGATTTTAACTTTGTATAATTAATTACTACAAATGAATTCTTAAAAATAACAAAAAATATACACTGACACATCCACCCACATTACATAGAGATTTTAATCTGGAAACCCAAAACGGGAAAACCAACAACATGTTTAAAGCAACACATGTAATAGTTATTCATCATCAATCTTCATTGTTTACAATATAATAATTATAGGATCATGTGACATCCAAAACCCCTAATCCATTGACCAGATTAGTCTACAACCCTAATTCTTAACCAAAGTTAGAAAACCACCAGAGAAAACCGTGTGTTGAAAAATCGCTAAAAATAAATGCAAAAAATAGTTTCCAAGGGCATCACCCCCTACAACCCCCCCTCCACCCCCCCATGTGCCCGACATAACACAATTCATGGGGTTGGTTTTGAAAAAAATATAACACATACCCAACTTTCTCCCACTTGTTTTCTTTGCATATAGGGGGTCATAGGATTACATAGTCAACAATACAAGGCAATAATGCCCTTTCTCTCTCTACACCAGGAGAACTTCCTAGTGCTCACACACTTTGTCAATGAATCTACAAAATTATTCAAAGTGTCCACCTTCATCAGCAATACCTTCTTATCTTCAACCATGTCTCTCACAAGAATGATAAGTCGGGTTCTTCACCAAGAATATTGCACTCTAACTGTCACAATCTATCCTTACAACTTACTGAACCAACCCAATACCTGAACACAATCTCTATAACCATACTTCTTCCTTTCTTGCATGAGTGGCTACCATGTATTCAACTTTTGTAGTTGAGAGTGACACTACAACATGTATTTTGGTCATTCAATTGAATGCTCCTCCAAATAGGTTAAACACATACCCACTTGTAGATCTTCTGCGATCTATATCTCTAGCCCAATCTACATCAACAAACCCATGTATGTACAACACTTTGTCCAATCCCGATCTTACTTGGTACCACAATTCATAAGTAGTAATGTCACGCAAATACCTGAAAACCCTCTTTATTGTTGCCCATC
>JZKD02S2219077.1:425093-436396 GCA_000966675.3 Picea glauca
TCATATTATTGATACCTTCATCGAGTGCCTAAAATATACTTCCATCAACCCTTCCTTTGGACATGGGTCAAGATCTGCCCAACTAAGGGAAACAATTTTACTATACAACGTGAAATAAATGTATGGTATGTCATACACTTGTTTCTCCGCACTACTGAGGTAACTAACCATTAAGTCCCCTATATTTTAATGAACCTTGTCACACAATAAATAATGAAGAGGGATTTTATATGTGCTTAGTGAAAGTGTACATTTATATTTCTCATTGATTACAAATTGTTCAAAGATAATGTACCTCCAAATGATGATATCCTCCCTAGAAACTACAAAGAGGAAAAGCAATTGTTGAAGAGATTGGGTGTTGAGTACATACCATATCACACTTGTTTGAACGATTGTATTCTTAATAGAGACAAATAGATATGCCCAAAATGTGGGCATGGTATGTACTATAAAAAAAAATTAAAGGATAAGGCACATGTTCCTCCTCGTAACATTTTAAGGCATATGCATATAATCCCAAGAATCCAAAGGATCTTTTTTTGCAAAGAATTAGTTGTGTTTCAGGGGTGGCATGCCTCACATAGAAGTGAGCCAAGAGTTATGTAGCTCAAAATGGTGAAGCATATAGAGGATACATGGATCAATAAATTCAAGGATAAGGTACAAAGCCTTCAATTGAGCATAACAATGGATGGAGTTAACATGTATTCCCTCTGAAATACCAACTGTTTTATTTGGCTAGTGGTAGTTATCAATAACAATATCATCCCATGGTTTTATGTGAAGAATTAACATCTTATATTGGTTCTTTTTTTTTCTAGTAGAAGACAAGTGAAGAGAATGGATGTCTACCTCCAACCATTGATCGATACATTGAAGCAAACATGTATATGATTGTATCAAGACTCATCTCAACAAATAGGTAATTTATGTTGAATTGCATAAGTGCACACACCACACACAATTATCCAAGACTAGGAATTTGCTATGGTAAGCATGTTAATTGATTTATTTATATCCATATAATTGTTTGTCATACTTAAGTTTGTGTAATTGTCTTCTTTGGCACTAATGTGTTTCATATACAATAACAAATTAGGTCTTTGTTGACGATTGAAAACGTCAACGTAGTTTCGCCCGCAAAGTGTTGCTTAAGCCTATTATATTAAAACTAATAATACTACTAGGTGGGACCCCCTTGAACTATTAAAGAGAAGATCTATGCATTTTTTTATGTTGAGACGATGTGCGACACATGGTTGATCAATATCTTGTGTTATTGGTTATAGAATGAGCTTATGAAAGGTTGGTTGCTTACACTATTACGACATGTGCGATTCATTAATGTCATTACGGTCTATTCTTATTAGACCCACATAACAAATATGTTAGTGAAAATTGTAGAAAGGCAGTTTTGAGAAAGAGAAAAGTACTATATCTAATGCAAAAGCGACCTAGTTCTGCAATACTACATGCATGAAAATACTGGTTGATTATTAAGTCCTAGTAACAAGAAAATAGCTATGAAATTGTGTTTTAATTATACGATTTATATGCATGTGGTTGAAAAGTTGGTGGCACATTTTGGCAAAGTGATAATGCAAATGGTTATACAATGGTGAATGGAATTAGGTGGCCAATATATATATGATATGGAACGTTGGTGGTATAATTTGGCAAGGTCAAAATGTTAATGGTTATGTGAATCGTTACATGGAATTTGGATTATACTATGGATTTAGTTAGAAAGGTGGCATGGTTTATTGGTTTTGAATGTGTTGATATTCTTGATGCATGGGTTTATTAATGGTGTTAATGGAGGGCTCGATGGCATGTATTGTTGAGTAAATGAGACGTGGGTGAAGGCGACGTGCATTTAATGCACGTCACCTTTACCCTTCCCGTTGGCTGCCATCCTAGTGGGACTATTGTTTGATCTTGTTGTTGTGTTCGCACTCCGGATTTTTGACAAGGTGAAACCGCTTGGCTACCTCTCGTCTTAAGGATTTCGATTAACAAGTATGTCTCTTTTGGCCATTCTTGAATTCACTCTGGTTATGAAATAATTTTGGCTCGGTTGTGTGGGTTTGTGTTTGTCCTCGGTGCTGCAACTGTGTGAAATTTTGGTTTTAAATGGAAAATGGATGGTTCTGCCATAATAGTTTTAAGTTCATCGATGTTGTTAGTCTTCCTGGGTGATAGTTATTTGTTACCACTGTGTCTTGGTTGAAGGGTTTTGTTTAAATCATGCTTGGATGGTTGCATTCACGATTCTGGGGTTTAACTAGAGCTATGTCTTCCTATTTCGACACTATCAAGGAACTATCTCACGTTCACAAGTGAATCATAATTCTCCTTATGTGTATGCCTTTGGCCTCGAAGTTTCACTGCAATTAGTTTCGTTCCTCCTGTGAAGGCTACCGTGAAAACCCTTAACCCTCTAGACTGGAGCTGCATAGGGAGATTGTCAAGCCTGTTAAGTTGTTACCGATTATTGTGGTCTATTACTTCGAATGCGGGCTCACCCGTTGGCGGTATAACAATCGTGTTGGTATAGATTTTCATCACTGCCTCTGTGATAATAATGTGAGCCTTACATTGCCAATTTGCACTTCTAAAAAGATCATGGTCACCCACATGATGTTTAAAAAAAAAACACTCAGTTGTTTTTAAAATGGAAGGGCCTCTTCCCGTTTCGATTGGATGTGTGGGTATGCACAGATACCACGACTTGTTCGATTAATTGTTTTTTTTTTTTACCAAAATGGCGAGTTGTTGGTTGATGTATAGTCACTAGTTTGGCACTTATGGTGATTTGGTTGATGGACGACATTGGTCATGAATGCTTAGGGTTTCCCACACAGGTCGCGTTCCGTGTATGGTGTTTTGAAAATGAAACATTGGGCATGATAACTATGTTTCCCCCCTGGGGCCGAATGACAATCATCTGGATAACTATAGAAGGCATATCCATGGCATCCTCGTGTTCTTGGTTGAATAGGCATGGGTACGCACAACTTTGATTGAATCACGGTGTCACTTAAACGAACCAACCACTTATTTATGCACACAACCCCAACACGATATGTTGAGTTATTGGCATGATTGTGTGTTTGTTGTGATAAGTGGAATTGTTGCATTGTGGAGTTTGGTTAGTTGCACTCTGTGTAGTATGGATAGTTTGTTTTTATACTCAACGATACCCTTAGAGTTTTAAGCATGTTATTTATTGCAATTGACCACTGTTGATGACAGTCACGTTGGATATTTGGCTCGTCTTTTAAGTCACATTGAGATGTTTTTTTTGGCAGTGTCATGGTTACATTGCCTTGGACATTTACTCTTGCATAGCATGTGTCTAAATGATGATTGTTGGTTGTATAGTCAATTGTCATTTCAGGCGTGGCATGTGAGTTTTTTATTATTTTGATCTTTCTACTGCATATATATGTGGGAACGAATATCATTACAGATCTTGATTGAATCTATTACACTAATAGTGATTTCATTATTATCTTGGAAACACCACTTTTAAATATAGATGTGGATTGGGGAAATGTATGGCAATGTTGGATGTTAATGATTACGGATTGGGAATGCATGTTGTTGTTGACTATTATAAAATACATAATGTGTGAATAAAGGGAACATGACCTCTTACAAATTGTGTGAAATACTTCTGTTTTGTAATGGCACTGTGTTGGATATTAATGGAGAGTGAAATTAGGCAAATACGCAAGAATTATGACTCAATCATTTGATTGTTGGTTGATGCATATTTTTCTTACTACAAAATATGTTATGGATTGCTTGATTAATCTCATGAACAGTAAACATTTTTTCCCCTCTCATTATCTCATTTTTTGCTAATTACAACCCCCTCACATATCCCATATTCATTTTGTTCACTCCATGTTCTGATATTGATTACAACCAAGAGAATTTTTGTGTTAAGTGGATGAAGTGGCAATGTCTTGAGTGGATTGCAGTAAGGTTTATTGGGTTGATTTACAGTTGTTTGTTGTTGTCATTGAGCAATGACCATTTCTTCTACCCTTTCATTATATCATATTTTCTCTCAATACAAACCCCTCACGTATCCCAGAACACTATTTCACCCCCCTGCTCATTGATTAATGTTAGAACAATTTGTATGGATTGGATTGCATGAGCCTGATACATTTTGAGCCAAATCTATTTCGTATTTTTAAGGAGTTGTCATGCATGGTTATTTAAAAGATTATTTGTTAATCGTTAACATATGCAGGATGAGTTTTTTCAGTCGGGGAAGCCATGGCTGAGGAAACAAAGGTAGAGGTAATTGGAACTGAGGCTCAAGAAGGCCTAGGATCTCTATACATTTTGATGGTGATTCAAAAGAGCTTGGTCAATTTTTTCATGATGGATTCTTTAATTGGATTGGGCAGGGAATATTCCAACGGAGGCCTGAAAGGCCTCCCTTCCAATCCCCTCAAGCCCCCGGCATCCCTGTGCCTCCTCATGTCTCTTTACATCCTGAAGTCCCTGAAAATGATGGGTGGTAGGAGATTTTTCACCCAACATTATCCCAACACTCTGGTTGGACCAACTTGACTTTGCATGCTCCTCCACCTTTGAACCCCATTTTCCAAGATGCCCCTAACCACTCGCTAGTGCAGTCCTCCCATGCCAGCAAGAGATTGAAGACTGAAGCTCACCATGCATTTGATAAAGGAAAATCTATTATTGCCCCTTCCTCACCCTCCGATGACTCTGACAAATACGTGTCTTCACAGATGCATTTGAGGGATGATTGCTCCCATGTGATCAGTGAGAAAAATCCTAAAGGCTCCGCCCAACCCAAGGAAAATTTAGGAAAATCAAGAGGTGACAACAACAACCAAGGAAGGGTTGCATCATAGACTAGAAAATATGGCTTTTGAATTTTATGTTATCTATTGTTTTATGATAGTTGACTTCATGGATTTTGGACAACATGTTTTATTTTGGATATATGGATATTATTTTGAAATATTTTCAAATTTTATGAGCTAAAATTGCCAAAAGTAAATATGTTGAGGGGAGGCACAAGGTGTTGTGTTTGTTTAACTAATGGATTATGTTATGATGGTTATGATTGTTATAAACTAAAGGGAGTCACAAGGGGTCCCACCTACTAGTTATTATTTATTTATGACCCTATTGTGATTATTACTTTCCCCCTCCCCCTAACTAAAGTTAGTTGAGTCTTTAGTTAGCTTAACTAATAAGTTGGTTCAACTACTTCAACCAATTCTAATTTGTTAAAATCATAAGTAAGGGGAGGAACAGGAGGAGGATAGAAGCAAAAGCATGCTAAGGTTTTTTCTTTGAGTTTATGTTGAGATAATTCAGTTTTCATTCATTCATATATTCATCATAGCCTAATTTGCTTTTATGATAGCAAGGTCTTATTGTAGACAACAATATTTAGGGTTGAATCAAATCATTCATACACTTGTTCTTCGGAGGTGTTGATCTATCTTTGATAGTCTATGTAGACTTGTTTGTTTGTGAATTAGTTTTCATGACTGAAAAAGGCTATTGTGCAGAGTCGAGTGGGCAACAATCTGTGGCAAGTTGATCTAGATTTTAGAGTTTAGTTTTGGTTTTCTGTCAGAGGTCCTTTTGTATGTTCCATCGGGGATGTCTAAATTTGAATTTGGTCCAAGATTTTTGTATGATATTCTGTTAAAAAAATGACTCTTTGGTGAATCGGAATGAAATAAAGGATTGTTTTATGTCTCAATTGTCTTGATTATCATCTTGGTGTCTTTAATTCTTTTCTTAGATTTATTTAAGCAACTGATGTGTTCAAAAAATTACATAAAAAGTGAATTTATAGCAAGCTTTTGTTGATAAAAGACTAGCCTAAGCACTTGTAATTAATACTTTTGAGTTAGGATATATATTTTGTTGGCTATAAATATAGGGTGATATTCCCGTCTACTTTACTTTAGCCAAGTAAAGTTTGAAAATGCTTGAGTAAGATCAATCCATATATTTTCCTAAACATTTATTTGGCGACCATACTGGGGAGATATTCGATATCTCTCTGGTTAAATTTTATACTCGATTTTCATCGATACATCTTTCTTTTTCTGATTTTGATTCTTTGATTGTTTTTCTTTTAATGATTGATCTTGTTGCAAGGAGGCCCAATATTGAGCCCGGTCTCCAGGACCAGACCATCATTGCTTTAAACCTGTTTCATACTATGTTAGACATTGTTAAGACCCGTTTTGAGCTTAACCATTCTTGGGCAGCAATTGAACAAGATATTAGTGCTCAAGAACAGTTGGAAGCTAGACGTAGGCAGCCTAGAAATCAGCAGTAACCTTTTGTTCCTTCAAGTTTTGGTTATTCTTTCATGTCCTTTGATTCTAGGGCTTCTAGAAGAACAAGAGGCTTGTCACCCGAAATCACTCCTATTGCTAAGATAGGAAGGATAAACGTTGTTTTATCTGCCCAACAAAGTGCTCTAAGGAGAACTTTATCTGATTCATCCAACTCATCTTTCTTTCCCTCACCTATCATCTACAAGATGGCATCTAGTGGTGGATCTGGTGGCACAGGAAGTGCTCCATCTTCCCAATATTCATCATCATTGGTGATTTGTATCTTGTACAACCACCATATCCCTATCCAATATACTACGAACCTCGCCAAAGTCATCAAGAAGTATGAACTTTTTCAGTTGGAAGAAGACGCCACAACTACACCATGGCATGTGTCCTCTCCTCTTAACCTAGCTCTTGCTACTCGCCCACTTCCAAAGTTTAAAGAGAATTTGCCTAATTTTTCAGGAAATAACATTGTTAGTACCAATGAACACCTAGTGGCATTTTCTAATGCTTGTCATAACATAGGGGCAAACAACAATGATAC
The DNA here is from genome assembly GCA_000966675.3 of Picea glauca. Taxonomy (NCBI): domain Eukaryota; kingdom Viridiplantae; phylum Streptophyta; class Pinopsida; order Pinales; family Pinaceae; genus Picea; species Picea glauca. The sequence goes on from JZKD02S2219077.1 coordinate 432,003, forward strand.
TTGCATGTACCTATTCATCAATTCCTTGGAAGGGAAGGTTGCGACCGATTTTTTTGACCTTCCTCCTAATATCTTGTCTACCTGGGAGGAATTAATCTATTGGTTCAGATCCACTTACAGGCAATCCAAAATCCCTGCTGAGAAGTTAAGGGAGTACAATAACGTCACTTACAAAGATGATGAGACCATCAGGTCTTTCAACTTGCATTTCACCAAGTTGTATAATCAAATCCCCGAACTTATCCATCCTTAGAACCAAGATGCCTTCATGCATTACTACAATGAATTGCCTTATCCTTACCATCATAGGCTTGAATAAAAATCCATTGATAATATCGGTTCCGCTCTGCACACTTGTTCAGAGTACGAAGAAAAACTTGAACGAACTGGTCTACCCCAGGGAGAATCAGTTAGACAGGCATACATGTCTGCTCTCTTACAACTAGTACAAGATATGAACAATCATATGATAGCATTTGAGTGGAAGGCTACTGTCTCCCCTCTCACCCTTGGAGCTTCATCCTCTTCTGCCCCTCCTTTTAGAAGTCCGGTTGAAAATAATTTTCCACCCAAAGCTATCCTACCTAGGAGTTGGTGTAAATTTTGCGAGGAACACCATGAAGAAACCATGTGTGAGGTAAGGAAGAGTGTCAGAGTCAAGATATTTGGTAAAATACCAGAAGCCACTATCATTGTCCTATATTTTGTCGATCCAGAAGATGTCATGGTTATCAATACTAGAAACAAATCCTATGCCCCAAAATGCAAGTTTGACCCTCCTCGTAGTTCTTCTAGCCCGAGATCATCCTCAACCGTTGTTGCACCCCAGGTTCCTAAAATTCTTGAGAGTCAAAGAATAACTCCTTCCCCCCCCCCCTCTTCCAAATACAACATCTTGAATCAATTGGCTAACATCAAAGCAGATGCAACCCTCCTAGACATGGTTGTCGTCCCTGAACAACATATGCATCTGAAACAATTCATGGAAGCAAAGGCTTCCGTTGTAACCAATATTTTTGAAGAGGTAAACGAAGAGGATTCTTCTATAAATAAAGTAGGTGTACATAACTTTAGATACCCTGTAAAAAATCCCCCTTTTTATATTTCTATAAAGATCATGGATAAAATTGCCCATTGTTGCCTCATTGATGGTGGTTCAGGCCCAAGTGTTATGTCGAAGATTATTATGGAAGAGATAGGATTATCTTGTACAAACAAAAATTCCTGAAGCATGATTTCCTATAATAGTATACAACAAACAACCATAGGCGAGATTAAAGATGTAACCTTGGTCTTATGCGCTCACCCTGAGATAAGGAAAACCCTCAGCATTCATGTGATCGATATGCATGTAAGCAACTATTCAATTATCTTGGGAAGAGATTGGCAAGCACTAACAGGTAGATACCTCTCGCTCGACATGACACATTTATCCATTCCTCAGAATGGCAAGAACATTATAGTACTGAGAGAAGGAATAATTTCACCCTACATAGAGAGTGTTTCACAATCTAGCGTAAACTATATTGAAGAAGATGTAGGAGTATATTCCATCTTTGCTGAAGAGGATAATGTTCCTCTGGAAAGAATTGATTCAGATGATAAATTATGGCATATGCACTTTGATGGTTCACGCTCTAATGAAGGTAAAAGGGCTGGTATTATCTTGGTTTCCCCTGGAGGAAAAATTCATAATCTGTCATACAGGTTGGAGTTTGCTTACTCAAACAATGCCGTTGAATTCAAAGCTTTGTTGTTAGGCATTGAGAATGCCCTTAATATTGGTCGTGGTCACCTTTTAGTTTTTGGAAATTCTAAGCTTGTTATGAACCTGATACGTAAGGCATTCTCTCCTAGCAACAAGCTAATGGAAAAATACTCCCAAACTATTTGGGCACTTGTCTCAAAGCTTCTATATTTTAACATTACCCATGTTAGGAAGGAGTTGAATTCAATAGCTAGTCGGTTAGTTGTCTTTGCAGCCTCTCCTACTCGACAACTCTTGACTCATTGGCCTGATTGCGCTTTCCAATCTCGGCATCATCCATATTTTCCTGACCATGTAGGATCTTGGAAGGCCCTCCCTAATGATGAGAGCATTTGTGTTATCATCCAAGATGAACCTCTTAAGCCCGAGGAAACTATATCCATGAAAAATAATAAGATTCCCGAGGGCTTGACTCCTCTTGAGGGTTCATTTTTTTTTAGTGTTGGAGGCAATAAAGAAAAGGAAGAGGAGTTACAACTGAAGGTGGTTGAATCCATATCCATGAACATTAGGACACATGGATCCTCATTGAACGTTAAAATAAATGTCCAAGGTTTGGATAAAGAAGAAATGAAGCCTATTGAATTACTTGGTGGATTTCAAAAGGTTTTTTCTTGGTGTAATATGGATCTTCATGGTTTTGATCCAGGTCTTGTTCAACATACTATGAAACAAACTTTGCAAAAACAAATACTTGTTAACTCTGCACTAAAATCAACCTTTCGTAGGGAGTCGAGGAATTTCTCAAGGACTGAAATGATTTTTTTAGTCCACCCTAGATGGGTTTCCAAATGGGAACCTACTTCGAAGACCATTGATAATATTAGAACCTACATTAGTCTTCGAACTTTCAGGCAAGCAATTACGAGAAATCCTTTCCCCCCTCTCAGCATGAAAATGTTTCTACAATAGGTTGTAGAGTTACACTTGGAGCCCTTACTTGACAGTTTGTTTGGTTACAATAAAATCAAGGTAGAGGGGGGGAATATTCACAAAACCACTTGTATTACTAATTGTGATACTATGTCTTACAACTACCTTCCTTCTGGCTTATTTGATACAAGTATCGCCTTAAAAGGGGATATACACACAACTTTCAAATGAATTGGTCAATCTCCATGTTTATCTTGATGATTTAATCGTATGCGTCCAAAGACTGATAGTTACGTAAGAATTTCAAGTGTTGGGTCATTTCCAGATTACTTTTGTCTTGGACACTAACTCAGAAATTTTAAAGGAATTACAGAGACAATGGTTTTCTCACAGCACTAACAGTCCTCGCTTGAAGTATTGCAAGGGACCAACGTGAAAGGTTTTTTTTGTTGATTGGATTCTTCTGTATACTAGTAGCTTAGCTTTTATTTCGGTTTTGAGTTTTTTTTTTCTACCTTACAACACTTTAATTTCTTCTTTCTAAGTTGAGTTTTTATTTGCTTGCTGTGTTTTATTTTTGTCTTTTAATGCTGCTGTTTTAATTTCTGCATTATTACTTCTGTTGCAATTTTGGTCTTTATCATCTTTTGAGTGTTTAGTCAAGATAGAATGTTGGATCAATTATGCCACAGTGAAACCCCTGCAAAAGCATTGTTATTCAATAACAATCAAGATTACAAAAATTTTATGATCTCTCCTCTGAAGGACCTTTGAATTTGTTACATATTTTCATTGTTGTCTTACAAGGAATTGGTTGTTTCCTGCTTCTTCTTGCATGTTCTTCATCCATTGAGATCTTAAGAGAAAATCTATAATTTTTCCTTGGATTTTAAGTCGCATTGAGATGTTTTTTTTGATAGTGGCATGGTTAAATTGCCTTGGACATTTACTCCTGCATAGCCTGTGTCTAAATGATGATTGTTGGTTGTATAGTCAATTGTCATTTTAGGCGTGGCATGTGAGTTTTTTATTATTTTGATCTTTCTACTGCATATATATGTGGGAACAAATATCATTATAGATCTTGATTGGCTCTATTACAGAAATAGTGATTTCATTATTATCTTGGAAACACTACTTTTAAATATAGATGTGGATTGGGGAAATGTATGGCAATGGTGGATGTTAATGATTACAGATTGGGAATGAGTGTTGTTGTTGATTGTTATAAAATACAGAATGTGTGAATAAAGGGAACATGACCTCTTACAAATTGTGTGAAATACTTATGTTTTGTAATGGCACTGTGTTGGATATTAATGGACAGTGAAATTAGGAAAATACGCAGAAATTATGACTCGATCATTTGATTGTTTGTTGATGCATATTTTTCTTACTAAAAAATAAGTTATAGATTGCTTGATTAATCTCATGAATAGTAAATGTTTTTTCCCCCTCTCATTATCTCATTTTCTGCTAATTACAACCCCCTCACATATCCCATATTCATTTTGTTCACTCCATGTTCTGATATTGATTACAGCCAAGATAATTTATGTGTTAAGTGGATGAAGTGGCAGTGTCTTGAGTGGATTGTAGTAAGGTTTATTGGGTTGATTTACAGTTGATTTTTGTTGTCATTGAGCAATGACCATTTCTTCTCCCCTTTCATTATATCATATTTTCGCTCAATACAAACCCCACATATCCCAGAACACTGTTGCACCCCCCTGCTCATTGATTAACGTTAGAA
>JZKD02S2219089.1:6635-21834 GCA_000966675.3 Picea glauca
CACCATTCTAGCGAGTCTTTCACTCTGTATTTTACAGTCTCTGTACATTTCTTTCATTAATAGAAATAGTGTATTACTATATATCTGTGTTTATGGTTGCATATCTGATACATTTTTGTTATATTATTGAATATCTACGATATCTCTGTGCATTTCTTTATTATATCTTCGCTCTCATTTCGTGCCAAAAATAATCTGGATCAATACCCTTGATAGGTTTTGGGCTTCATTCCTTGCTCATTGTGGTCCACCCGACTATCGAATGTACCCGCCTGGTAGTTGTTCACGAGATGGAAACCTAGTTGCCTTTACTTTAGGGACTTACATAGGTGACTGTGGGGGTATACTGCGATACATAGGGCCGACAGTGGGCCACACTTTACAGAGTATACCTGGAGGGTGCTTCCGTATTCAAGTTGCACTTGCACCGGTAAGTTGCTCTAGTGTTGGCTAGTGTAACTGTTCTTCCAAATAGTTGTAGTGGTTTGATTTCTTTATCTCTAGAAAATTTTCTAGTGCATGTTTTGGTATTCAATGTTAGAAATCCCTAGTGTGTCATTGATCTTCCCCCACAGTGGAAGATCAAGAGCTTTGCCGGTCGCAAAGGCTCTTGGGCCTGCCACCGGTTAACTTGGAGCCACCACCACCACCGCGAAGGTGAAGACTAGACCAGCAAGGGTATTTTGAGGTGACTGAGCCATAGGAAATTGTACCCAAGCCAACTCCAAGAGGAGAACATTCATTTTCAGAGGAACCAACTATTTCTGACCTTGGAGCAAAAGATCTCGATCCGTATAACCCTTCGATCAATGACTTGTCGGTGCCACTTTTGATACAACTTTCCCCCCCAAGGGTAGCACATCACGAGAACCAAATAGTCCTGCAAGCAACAATGGAAGAAAATGCTACTACTTCGTCAGGGAGTCCTCATACTCCCTCTACGATTGCCACAACTGGGGGCATTCCACCTCCCAAATAATCTTCGCAGGTTTGGGCCACTATGGTCTCGATCGCCTTTACTTTGGGCAGTGGTCTGATGTTGTGCATGGAAGCGATCATTGTGCCATTTACACAGAGTGCGATGGGCCCTCCATTTTCATACGGGATGCCTAACTTTGACACGAACTCGATCCTTACCTACTCCACCCTTCAGACCATGGGTTTGGGGGTAGGGAGATCAAATGCTCCTTTGTAAGGATCCATGGGGGGCACCTTAGCCCCCTATAATGCTTTCCCTTCCGGCAGGGGTCATATACCTTCATCATCCCTTTCGCTTGGCGGTACTTCTCAACAACAAGCCTAGTCGAATATGAACTACAACTTGTTCGGAGCAGGTAGTCAAGGACCTTCTTCCAGTACCACACCGATGGGTTCTTTGTCATTCTCTTTGTTTGGCGTGTTTGGTAACAATGCATTCTAGTCAGCTACCGTCTCTACTAGGGGAAACCCTGGTTTTGGTTCACAAAATCCTGCGCAGGGTACTATTCCTGCATAGGGGGCACACACTTCTCAAGGACCTTGGAATCTGTGGCAGGGATCATCTCCCTCGTCAAGGATGTCAACCGGGGGCAACCCCTTCCATGGTCAATGGAACCTCAGGCAAGGCTCAGGACCTATGCCCATCAGATCGGTAGGAGGAAACCCTTTCCAAAACCTTTGGACCACTATGTCAGGACCAATCCCTTCTCAACCCTCAACATCCTACTATGGGAGTCAACAGATGACGTCTCAACAAACGAAGCATCTAAATGCCAGCCCCGGCCATGTTTTTTACCATAACCCAGGCCAACAACCTAAATTTTCCTTGCAACCTCGTTCCAGCCAAATCCCAGGCTCCTATCCTCTTGTACATACTCAACAACCTAAGCTACCATTTCTGGCAACTTTGCATTTTCCAAAGTTGTCAAGATTATTGAACAACCCAATCTGTCACGATCCACGTTGGCCTGCTATGCTGATCCAGGTGATCACGTGACTACCTTTCACTTATGGTGATTGTCCAACTCTTTGAGAGATGACTCCATCCAATTGCATCTGTTTTAACACACTCTTATAGGGAGTGTCGTGAAATGGTACATCGAGCTCAACCGCTCAAAATACTCTACTTTTGGTGAATTGGCAATGGTTTTCTTAAATCATTTTCAATTACCTATGAGATATGATGCCAATACTGAACTACTAGAAAACTTTAAGAAGACAAAGGCCGACCATATCTCTGATCACATCTGAGAGTGGCGGCGCCGTATGAGTTTGATTAAGGTAAAAGTTCCACCAACATTCCTGCTGAAATGGTTCCTTAAGTCTTTGGTACCCCAGTTATCCAAGGACGTAGCAACGTTGGGGGTCTTTTCAGAGGAAGAAGAAATAATGAGAGCTCAACAACTAGAGATGATTTACTCTCAGTCTGGTTTTATTTACGAAGTTTTACCAGATTCACCACGGTCTATTCTTGATATGACCAGACATAAGTCTGGACCACATCCTGATGGCATTGGTGGTTCAACACAAGAAAATCCCACTAATCTGTTGTCAAACCAATTGCAGCAATTGTCGATACAATAGACAACGGCTAGCCAAACCTCTATTTTGGCTGCTCCCCCTACTCAGACGTCAGATGTACACAGTGTGAAATCGACAAACCTGAAGGCCAACCAACAAGCTAAAAGGGAAGAAAAAACAAAGAAAGAAGGGTAAGGGGGATAAGAAACCCACCAATAATGTTGGTGGGGGAAACACAGAGAGAAATAATTTGAAGTATCGATGCAAACTTTGCATGAAAGACCACCCGAATCACCTGTGCCCTCGAATCGCAAAGGCCCAAAATTTATTGGCACAATAGCATACTACAATGTTAATGAACCCATTTCCTCATGGGAAAAATTTAACTCCAGCTCTGTGAACACGGATGGGGGAATTCAGGGACCCCCTTCATCATCTAGCAATCCCTCGACCTCGAATGTCTATATGTTGAAAGGTGATGCTCATATAGCTACTAGGACACATGATTACGGAATGTCAAACACTTCTGAGAAGGGTAAAGAGGCCGATAAACCATCCGTTCCTCTCTAGATCGAGAGAACAATGGGTGAGACAATGACACACATCTCAAAAGGGGCGTTCAAAAATGCTTCACACAATCCAAACGTGAGGGCCGCCTAGAATTACTTCGTGGTAGAATATTTGTCACAAACCCCTTGCGCAATTTCTTCTTTGGAGGTCCTCTAGAGCTGCCCTTTGCAGAGAAAGGCTCTGCTAGTTGCCTTAGGATCTACTGAGACATGTAATCCGAGAACTATCATGCTTGATACAACTGAACTAAAGCCTCATCTCCCATACCATGTTGTGTTTTAGATAGTAGTGGCTCATCCAACAAAATATTTTACTCGGAATATTTTCCATACTGTGGTTGATGAGGACACCTCGACATGCATGATGTCGTTGGTGTGTTGGAAGGCCATTGGCCAACCCATTCTGTATCCATCACCTACTCTTCTTACAACTTTTGGCGATTGTTCATTCAGACCACATGGAATCATTCATTCTTTCTTCATACATTTAGGAGGGAATACCATGTGGGTCAAAGTTGAAGTGGTCGATGTGCCTCTCGACTACAACCTGCTATTAGGAAGGAGTTGGACATATGCCATGCATGCAGTGGTCACCACAGTTTTTTGGCTCTTGATGTTTCCACATGAGGGACGAATCGTGACCATTGATCAATTGTATTTCTCTAGGCTTGACCCTTCATCAGGGACATCCATAGTCCCGATGATTGATAACCCACAGCCCGACGTCATCAACATGGGGGTTGGTTTGTGCCCACCTCTCATGGGTACTTTCAATTACCCACCTCCTTCCAGTGATGTCAAGATGATATCGGTTGTCCCCGACCAGCCTAAGGCTGAAATCCTTTTAGTGTCATTGTTCCATACAACTTACTTTAAGGATCCATGGATTCTTCCTTCCCTATCAGTCACGATGGAAGGGAAAGGGAACCATGGCATGACCATGCCCTTTTCCACAACATAAGTTGTGTACTCTATAGTCCAACAAGATTCAACCGACCCCGATTCGACTCTTGCACTAAAGTTAGATCCATTTCTCAAGCCTGCGTGGGCTCAAGATTCCCTTTCCACCATCGATTCTTTAGACTTGGTCTTTGCCTATGATGAGGCGATTTTAGAGGCATTGACCAATCCGAACAGACCCTGGGATGATCTCCATTACAGATCATATTTCTTCCCAGAGTTAGAAAGAATAGAGGCAATAGAATTTGTGTTGACTATGACTAGAGATAGGTCTTATCCTATCAATCCTCTGGCTACACACACAGTTTATGCTGAGGGTGATATGGAAACCATCGCTAAAATGATACCTATCAATATCTCCAAAACCCTTGGCTTCATGGAGAATGTCTTCTTCATAGTGGATTGTTTCCTTGAGGAGATTCAAATCTATACAGATTTATTTAAAGAATTTCGCTACGTTTTTGCCTGGTCTTACAAGGAAATGCCAAGCATTGATCCAAGAATCGTTGAACATGAAATCATTAATTATCTTGACGCCAAGCCAGTCTGGCAGAAGCTTCGTACGGTTAATCCTCAAAAAGAAGTAGCTATTAAGGCTGAAGTAGAAAAACTACTCAAAGATGGTTTCATCTACCCTGTGCAATTGACTCAATGGGTGTCAAACCCTGTCCTGGTCAACAAAAAGCAGGGAACGATTCATGTATGTACAGACTTCCGTGATCTGAACAAGGCCTGTCCAAAGGATAATTTCCCCACCCTATTTATTGACCAGATTGTCGATGAATGTGTAAGATGTAAGGTCTTTTCTTTCATGGATGGTTTTTTGGGATACAATCATATCCAGATTAAGGCTGAAGACCAACATAAAATAAATTTTATCTGTCCATGGGGTACATTTGCTTATTGGAATATGCCTTTTGGCCTAAAAAATGATGGAGCCACCTTTCAACGGGCCATGTATTTTTATTTCCACGATCTCAAACATATAGTTGAGGCTTATCTCAATGATTTAGCATCACGATATCGTAAGAGAGTTGATCATCCTACACACCTTTGACTTATCTTTGAGCAATGTCACTACTATCAGATTCACTTGAATCCAAACAATTGTAGTTTCTACGTGACATCAGGTCGACTATTAGGTTTCATAGTGTCAACAACATGGATCATGGTTGATCCTCTAAAGGTTGAGGTGATACTTCAATTGCCTCCCCTGTGCATAGTCTCTCAACTTTAGAGTTTACAGGGAAAAGCTAATTTTATTTGGCATTTTATCGCAAACTATGCCGAGATCACAAAAGGGTTTATGTGTTTACTGAATAAGGGTGTTCCTTTTCATTGGGATGAAGCCACTCAATGCTCTTTCGAAGAGTTGAAACGCGCCCTCACGTCTTCCCCTCTGCTTCGGCCACCCAACTATAATAAAGATTTCTTATTGTACTTGGCCGCTGCAGAGTTGACCATCGGTATGGTCTTGGTTCAGGAGGATGATTTACTTGAAGAAAATGTCATTTATTACCTGATCTGAGGCCTGGTTGGACCAGAACTCAACTACTCTCATTTTGAGAAACTTGCATTGGCAGCAGTACATGCTGTCCAATGGTTCCGTCATTATATCCTATTTCGCAAAACCACCATCATTGTCGTCATGAATCCATTTTAATACGTGTTGACATGACGTGTAATCGACGGAATATCAGTAGATGGATATTTATCCTCCAGAAATTTGACTTGGATTTTGTGTCTGCGAAATCTAAAAAAGTTATTGGTCTTTGCAGAACTCATCTTGGAACTTCCAGTTGAATCAGGTGATGTCACGTCCGAAGAATCACTAATTAAAGGAGATATTTTTCTGATTTCATCTTCGGACCCCTAGTATGGAGATATACTAATCCATCTCTAGAATTTGAAGTGCCCCACCTCTACTTCTCGCGATGAATGCTGACATATACGCCATCAGGCCAAGAACTATCTCATTCTCGAGAACACTTTGTATCGTCGAGGTATATATTGCATCCTTTGTCGATGTCTCATTCATGAAGAAACTAAACTCATGCTTAATGATTTCCACACTTGAGGATGTGGCGGTCATTTGTATGGGTTGGAAACATCCCAAAAGATTCTACGAGCTGGTTACTATTGGCCGATGTTAATCAAAGATTTTGTTGAATCAACCAAGAAGTGCCACCTGTGTTAGATGTTCTCATGGAGGATGAGGGCACACCCTGCTCCTATGTTTCTTGCCATCACATTTGGCCCCTTCACCAAGTGGGGGATTGATAATACTACATGCCACCCCCCTTTAGCCAAGGGGCATCACTATATCATCGTAGTAGTAGACTACTTTACTAAGTGGGTTGAGGCTATGCCAACATTCAAGGATGATGGAGAGACAACAACTCTCTGCTTATTTAACCATATAATAGCAAGGTTCAGTGTCCCAAAGGAGATTGTCACTGACCATGGTAGTCACTTTCAGAATAATATGATGTCTGAATTAACATCAAATCTTGGGTTGAGGCAAGAATATTCATCACCTTATTACCCACAAGCGAATGGTCAGGTGGAAGATGTGAATAAGTCTCTCAAGACCATTCTACAATGAATGATCAATTCGCCCAAGTCAAATTGGCATTTGATGTTATACTCAACATTATGGGCCTACCAAACATCTGTGAATACTGCCACTAGTTTTTCACCTTTCCAACTCGTTTATGGGCTGGAAGCAGTCTTGCCAATAGAATGCCAGATCCCATCTCTTAAGTTGGTAGTACAGTTATTTCCAAACACTTCACTGCTTGAGGAATGCTTCTTATATCTCGAGCAACTCGATGAGCAATGACGTGATGCATCCTTGGCTAAGGATGCTCACAAGCAAAGAGTCAAGTGTTAGTATGATTGGTCCATTCATCCTCGGATTTTCTCCAAAGGTGACCTTGTCTTGGTCTATGACCAAGATAAGGATCCCCTGGGGGTAGGCAAGTTTAAACCCATGTGTTTCAGACCATTCATCGTGAAGGAGGTATTAAAGAAGGGTGCTTATTGTCTGGTTGATTTTGAAGGGAACGCTTTAGCGTAGCCTAGAAATGGGCTCTACCTCAAGAAGTATTACTCATAGGTGGGTTGCCTTGGGTGAATTCTTGTACATATGTATAGTTCTTATACATTTTTTGTTTTTGTCTTTTTGTTATTATGGACATGTCATTTTGATGTCATCTTTTTCACTATGGAAGATGTCAAGTGAATCAGACGTGTTCGTTGGATTTGCGGATGGTGCTAGCCGACACACTCGGAGGCTTGCTTCTGCAGCTTGGGTGATCTTCACACTTCAAGGCCACTTGTTATCTTCTGGAGGTATCTGTTTGGGTGATGCCACAAAACAATGTCACCAAATATACTACAGTAATATAGTTACTTCATGACACCTTGTTGCATGGTATTTCTTACCTCTGGGTCTACTTAGATGCACAATTGGTTGTCTCCCAGTTAAATGCAGTTTACCACGTTTATGATCCTACTCTACATCAATGATTCCTTAGGGTACATCTCTTAGAACGTTTCTTTGATTAAATTATGTATATCCATGTTCCTAGGAGACTAAATCAAATTACGGATACTCTAACTAATCAAATATTAGATTGGCATATTGCAGATACGTAAAGAAAAGCACACACATACACATGTAAATACATTTGTAAATAAATGTAACACATAAGACAAAAAAATATAAATATATATATATATATATATATATATATATATATATATATATATATATATATATATATCGAAAGTATCAAAGTACATAGGTGGGTGCAAGCACCTCAAAAAAATAACAAGTCTGGTATATAACGTGGGGATTATGCCCTCAAAAATATACAAAGTGTGCCCTCGGCACGTAAATGGTCCACCCTAAGCTAAGCACAAGACCTATTGGCCCTGCCATAGTGGACTGCAACATTTTCCAAATGCTGAAATAGTTGGACCTAGGTCCGTGGTACCCCAACAACATGAGGCTGCATAGATGGAGGGAGATCCTCGATCTTGGCCATGGGCATAGTACAGGTGAGTGCGGTTAGGATCCGCTCCACTTGTCTCAAAAATCTCTCAGCCTCTCCGGATGGAGGTACCCCCACTGTTGTTGTTGGTCCAATGACTACTACTGGTGCTGCCTTTGGTGGTGGATGGTGCCTGCTCCGCGGAAAATTAGTTGGACACACTGGTCCCACATGTGTACATAACAGATACATAGTTGTCAGGTGCTCTGGTACACATAAAAAATGATATATAAAAAGAAATTAAAAATTAAAAACTTTTAAAAAGAAAATGTACCTAACTCTCCTCGCTCCGCTCTGAGAGGTACGATCATGTCAGGATCTTTGGAGAAGTTGATCCCGACATAGGGGTAGTCCTCTATAGCTAGAATTTGTAGAGACCACCAGTCGAAAAAAGTATCATCAAAGGCCTCGATGGTCCTCCCTCCCCCCTGTCGTGGAAACAATGTTGCCCATCTACACACTGCTGGGAAGGAGGCCACGTGCCCCTGTATTGTCTCTTAGGGACTAAGACTGAGTACCCTCTCGAAGAAGAAAGAGAAAAGAATAGTCCCGAACCCAAAGTTCTTGTTGTTCCGCCCATGACACTCTGTGAGTTGTCTCTTCATGCACTCTAGAATGGTTTTACTCCAATCGAACACTCGTGCATTTAAGAACTATACTGCACAATGCATATGTGCCTGGGAGGCCTGATGTAAAGCTGCAGATCCAGTGATCTGTCCAATAAGTAAAACTATCACTTTCAATGATAGGTTGGTGATTTTGTGGATCGGTACCTGGGAACCCACTTTATCTGTTCTGACCTCGCAGTGTTGCCCGATCAATTCAACAATGTTGTGTGGCCCAGGGGGAAAAGAACGAAGGTTGACTGGTTCACCTCTCCTTGAGAGGCCAGTCAGGAAGTAAATTTCCTTAGTCGTTGGAGTCAACAACTACCCCTCGAGCATAAAATCCTTTGCGTCTAGGTGCCAATAATCCACCAAGGCATTCATCATCCTGGGTTGTGCCTGCATGAGTGGACACCGAAAGAATTTCCACAAACTACATTGTTTTAATGAGGCGATAGAAATAGTGTCTTCCTCGACCAATGTATAAATGTCCTCATGCTCTCCCTCTCTCCAATGGACATACATTCTGAAAAATGACAAGTTCAAAGGAGAGTTAAATGATGCATTTTTAATTTTTTCATATGTTTGAGGATGTATGTGGGCTATATTGGGGACAGTCGCGTATGTCACGAGTAGACTATTCTCTTCCCATGTGCATACGTGGGTTGTTCTTGGACAGCCTGCGTACATGTAGGATCAACCTTTTTAAGGGTGTGCACCCCTCCAAAGAACAAAAAGAAATGCAAAAAGAAAGAATGGAAATGCAAGAGCGACTAGTTTGTACTTACTTGGTCCAAGTGGAAGTTTGTTTCGTCTATTGAAGCTCCTGGAATCAATTTCTTTAACAAAGGGGTGTTTTTGGAGTTTTGGTCAATTCTCAATTTGCAATGGTGATAATGAGATTCCAACTTCTATTTATAGAACTTTTTTTCCCTTTTTGTCTTTTTTTTACCCCCATTGTCGTTTTTCCTGGTTTGAAAACCATGTAACGTGGTTCTTGAGTTTCTCATCGGATGTTATGATACACTTTATTTTTGGTTTGATGAACGTTTTGGGAGTTGGGGCGCATTTAAGTTCCTTTGGTGATAATGTTTTTTCCAGCTTTGTGCATTTAAGTTAGGATTCCACCTAAACTTGTTGCACCTCCTTGCCTTTTTCTCTTTTCCATAGGATAGATCCCACCGAATTGTGACACAGAACCATCATTACTTCTCTAGAAGTGTCGTAATTTAGTGGTAGAGCCTACCTTCACATGGATGCCCTAGGTAGATCCTAGTTTCATTTTGGTGTCCATGCTGTCACTAATGGCTTTAGGCTTGGGAGTCCTTTTAGTCTTGTCCTGATTACAAGTTTGGGCCTTCACATGTCTGATATGTTATCACTCTTGGCTTCACCCTTGGGACTCCCAAAATAACGGGTCTTCTTTTAATCCCTTTTCAGACCCTCTAAACATGAAAAGATTACCGAGAAATCGTGTTGTCCTTCACGCTCGCTAAACTAAAATTTGAAGGCACGCATGTCCGGTGGTAGTTTACCCATTTTTCGGTATAGATGGTCAATTGTACAAACAAAGGTATACTCTAGGAGCTTCGGTTTGCTAGAAGAGTATTCTCGGGTATAAATTTAACCCTTTTTTGGGCCTGAGGTACTAAATTTACGAAAAATGAACCCCCACAGAGTCCATATTTAATTTATTTTTAGACTCCCTAAAATTAAAAATATCATCAAGTGATCTTGTTTCTTCACACTCTTTAAATCGGTCCAGAAGAACATCCATTATGGAGTCCATAGTTAAGCTCTTTTCAAACTCCTTAAAAGAGAAAAGATTGCCGAGTGACCTTGTTCTTTCACACTTGTTAATTGGTTCATAAAAACATCTACTGGCATGAGTTTACCCCTTTTTTCGGCCTATAGCTTAAGGAGAAAAAAGGTACACCTCGGGAGATTCGTCTCACCAGGAGAGTTCTCCTTGGTAGATTTTATACTTTTTCGGGCTAAGGAGAATAAATCTAGAAAAAGGTAGTGAGTCCATAGTTAAGCTCTTTTCAGATTCCTTAAATTGAAAAGATTGTTGAGTGATCTTGTCTGTGTCACAATCGTTAAAATGGTTTTGAATAGACATATTTTCGGTGCTAGTTTATCCCCTTTTCTAGCCGACTAGACTATCTTCAGAAAAGGTACTCCAGTGGAGTCTTCTTTTATGCTTTTTCAGACTCTCTAAAAATGAAAAACCATCGATCTTACCTTCTTTGGGATTGTAAAAAATACATTGAAGGGGGTTTCATTGTGTCTTGCTAATAATAGTTGCATCTATGTGTCTTTGGCCTAATGTCGGCTCCATGTTGCTCTCAACTAAACTTTTGAAGCATGCCTTATATGCAAGGCTTGTAGCACTTTGCCTCTGCGATCTGACACCTTGACCCATGGAGGAAGTTTCCTCGAGTGTCCTTTTCCTACACATGTCCCCTTGATATGAGAATTAGTGTGTTCCTTGCGCTTGGAACTAGTATGCTTGCGACACTTGTTCCTCCTTTGTAATGTAGCATTCTTTTATTCTTTTTCAAGCTTTCAAAATATTGAAAAAGACTAAAAAATCAAATATACCCAAAAAAGAGGAAGGGAAAAGTATTTTCTTTTTATGGAAGCACAATGAGTCACCCTTGGACAAAGCACATCCTTTCGTTTGGTGTCAAGCATTGGGATTTAATACAACCTTAGGAATCTGTTCTCGTAACATAGAGTTGTGTCCTCCTCCATTTGGTTATTCTTCCAAACATATGGAGAGTTTGTGTTGCCTCCTGCATCATGAACTTATGTCAATCTCATGCTGCCTGAGTCTCATCATCAATTGTGGTATTGTCCAAAGGACGTTTTACCCAACTTGGGTTGAGCTCTCTCTAGTTTGTCCCTTGAACTCATTCCTGGCCTTCTTTAAAGTCCAATCAAGTCCTTGTTCAAAATCAATGAAGTTCTCTGCCTGAACATCGAGATTCTCTTTTCTGTTCCCCAAAGAGTCATCGAAGACCTCTGGGTAGTGAAATTGAACACTCACATTACACTACTACCCAAGTTGTGAAGATATTGAAGTTTTTTCTCAATCTCTTAAGACCTCATCTATAGCCATCAGGCGTGGTTGGCTTCTTGAAGATGGATACTATAAATGTATATCTTTCATTTTGAGATATAGATCCATTGTGTATTGCTCATGGATACACTTTATATAGTTATATGATATGGATTTGCAGTTTATTTGATTGGAAACCATGATTTATTTCATCCCAAGCATGGATATGTCCGCCTCTGTGAGACAATTGTTATTTTGCAGATGGCACCTCCCGAACTCTGGTCCCAGGCTCACTCGCTTCGTATGTTGGTAAATATTTTTAATGTATTTTAGCCATCAGATGCTCTTCTGACCTTACACATTAGGGGGCATATGTTATAACCCTAATTTGCACCAGACATGCATACCTGGAATCATGCCATCTTACTTACTATTTTTTCCAAGCCAATACTGAATAGCTCTTCTTAAAAACAAAATTTTTGAAGATGTATGTGCCCTACACCACTACTTCCCATGTATGTACGCTAGTTGCACCACTATTGCCCATGTACGTACACTAGCTACACCATTACAACCCATGTATACTCACAAAAGTTGCAAGGGATTCGTTGAGATTACGGGTTATTGGGTGGTTTCCTAACCAATTGACCACCTATAGCCCATCACCTAACCAAATAACCATCTTTTTGGCATAGAAAAAGAGGTGTTGGGGTCTCATTCCAAGGATAAACATAACAACAATGAAACTCTGTCCATTTTTCTTTCCCCCCTTGCCCCAAGAATTTGCAGCTACATTGTGAGTTTTGAGCCAGAATTCCTTATTCTTGTCCTTTTTCCTCATCCATAAGCCTATGCCCATTGTCTAGAGACAAGTATTAGAGAAGAAGGATATGTGGAAGAAGTTGGATCTTGGTGAAGAGGAGCCCGGGACTGGGTTCGAGGAGCAGTCATTGATGTTGTTTTGTAAGTGACTTTGTGAGATTAATATAAAGAAGTACTTTTGTCATCTCTCCATATGATGTGTTTAATATTTATGTTTGATTTACATTTTGTTATGACATCTAACCCACTGATTCATATATAGAATGCATGTTCGTAGTTTCTTGTTTTCCTTTTGGTGAATGCAGATCAGCCTTGGGAGGAGATTTGTAATCATGAAACGACTAAGCACAAAGGGATCGACATTGGATGTGAAGTTTAAGGTAGGACTATCAGATCCCTATACTTTGTATTTTATGCATGAATGTGGGGTGTTGTCAGGATAGTTGTTAAAAGTAGGAGACTTTAGACGGTTAGCTCTTCCTGCACTTTAGAACCCTAGTGTAGTCCATAGGGAGGTTTTCCCACTATAGCACCATATGCTACCTATCCACTATCCTTTGCATAGTCCTGGGAGGTTTCTCCTCCCTCCTGTATCCTGAGGGATGACTCCCTATGAACTCTGCTCCCTTCTATCCGGTACTATTGGTGGGGTAACTTTCCACACCACTCATGGAGCCACCTGCTCCTCCTCATCTATCTCTATTCTCTTATTGGTTACAACACTCATAGAATGGCCCCTCAGCCTATGTAGGTTTCCCTCCCTAACTCCAAGATCCATTGCTAATCTAAAGCTAAATTGTCTAGGCACAAGCAATACTTTTCCATCTTGAAACAATACATGATATCCCTTCCTCTCAATCTTAGAGACTGAGAGGACACTCCTTTTGATTTTTGGCACCCACAACACATTCAACAACCTTACTATCTCTCCTGACTCCAATCAAAATGATACAATATTGTATCCTTGTACTGAATCATTAGCTCTAGTACCAAGCTCCACACACAAGTCTGATCCAGTCTCTATGAGAGTTTCAAACAAATCTCTAGCACCTATCATATGGAAATATGCTTCACTATCCACCAACCATCTCTCCCTGCTGGAGAAAGTACCTAAAATATTAGACCAAAAATAGCTCCCTTTGGAACCTTTCTGCAACCTCATCAATCTATGTGGACACTACGAAATATAGTTCCCAAGTTCATGGCACTCAAAAGATATGATCTTACTGAGATCCTTCTTCCATGTCATCTCTACACATGATTCCCTATCAAGAGAATCCATTCTTCATGACATACATCTTCTATTTGGAGAACCCCTTATTCCCTTGCTAGTGCAGGCTACAAGAGCTTGGTTCTCATCACTGGTACTCTTTATCATGCCATCCATGTCATCTATGGATACTAACCCAGTCTCCTCCTAGATACAATCTCTCCATAGTCTATCAAAGTTTGGAAACTTTCTCGTGCACATATCCCCTACACAAATGGTTCTCAGAACCTAGGAACACCTCTCAATGCTACATTAACCAACTCAACATCCTACAATATCTCGCCAATAGTTGTGAGATGATCTCGGATCTAAGTAATCTTCATAAGATAACTAACAATTGTGTCTTCATTGGTCATCCTTCCAATATAAAGCTGATGCTTCAAGTGTAGCATCTTTCCATTATTCTTGTTTTTGAAAATTCCCCCCAAATCATCATACATATCCTTGGCAGTTGCTTTCTTAGAAATGTGAGGATTCAAGTGGTCCTTCAGGGACTCTAGCAATACTCGCTTAGCCTTCACTTCCTTCTTCTTGTGAGTTGTCAACTCATGTGGATCAGTAGGAGTTAAAACCGCATCCTCAACATACTCCTTTAGGTCATTCTCTTGTAACAGAAGGAGAACCCTTGCCTTCCAATCCTGAAATTTGGTTTCCCCTTCCAACCTATCCTCAAGCCTCAATGTGTTCACCATCTTGACCTTCCTAGAACAAGAATAAGAAAAAGAAAAAATAAAATACTCTTCCAATGTGGTAGCCGACAAAGTGTCTCGGTATGATCCCCTTCTCTTCAAATCCCAAGATCTGGTACCATGTCAATTTTCACATGAAACTCTGTGTGACTAATTTCAGATTTGAAAATTGCTTCCTAGTGATATAACTATCACTGGACAACTTTACACTGAAATTATTGACTGAAAACATGTGTAGTGTAAATAACAAGATAAAATATGAATCATGAATACAAGAGACAAAATATTTATTTTCTATAAATTTATCCAATTCTCCAAATCTAAGGACCAAAACCAGTCCTCTCAAAGTCACCAAAACTAAGGATAGAATTAGTCCTCTCAAAATCACCAAATATGAGGAAAACCTTGTCCTCCAATATACAAACAAGAAAACCAATACTCAACAATATATGCAAATATCCTTTGCCCAAGAATCTATTGTAGACCACCTTTATAGCCTGTTGATGTCACTTGTCATCCTGTATGTATTTGTACCTTCCTGGAAAACCAGATATGTTAAGCCCTAATATTGGCTCATTACCACTTAATTGGGGCATATTAGATTAGTAATGTTATTTTATTTATGTCGGCTTTAGGCCATTAGTTGTGATTTAGATTAGTAAT
>JZKD02S2219100.1:9861-38782 GCA_000966675.3 Picea glauca
CAAGTGGCTTTGTTTAGGAGCTGACTGATAATGACCTACCATTCCAACAGCTTGCATTATATCAGGACGGGATGCTGTGATGTACATAAGAATTCCTATCATAGAGAGATATGTCCTTTGATCAACATCAAGCGATATATCATCTTTACTGAGCTTGCAACCAACCACCATAGGTGTACTAACAGGACAGGAATCCTCCATCTGAAATTTCTTCAACATCTCTTTCAAATATTTTTCTTGAGAGATAAATATTCCTGCAGAACTCTGATTTACTTGTAAACCAAGAAAGAATGATAGTTATCCTATCATGGACATCTCAAATTCTATTTGCATAGAGTTAACAAACCACTAGACATATGATTCATTAGTACAGCCAAAAATAATATCATCTACATAAACCAAAACAATTAATAAGTTATCACCTTCAGACTTAATGTAGAGATTGTTGTCAACAGTACCTTTCTTGAACCCTTTGTCTTGTAAAAATTTGTCCAGTCTATAATACCAAGCTCGTGGTGCTTGCTTGAATCCATATAAGGCCTTCTTCATCTTGCAAACATAATTAGGATTATCTTTCAATGAGAATCCTTCAGGTTTCTCTATATATACTTCTTCCTCTAGATCTCCATTTAGAAAAGTTGACTTAACATCCATCTGATACACTTTAAATTTCTTATGGCATGAATATGCAAGGAACGTTCTGATGGCTTCCAACCTTGCCACTGGTGAAAAAGTTTCATCAAAGTCCTGACCTTCAACTTGTGCATACCCTTTACAGACCAATCTGGCTTTATTTCTAACAACTTGTCCTTTTCCATTCATTTTATTTTTTAACACCCACTTGGAACCTATTACATTCTTGTCTTCAAGTCTAGGAACAAGCTCCCAAGTATTTTTCTTCTCAATCTGATCAAGCTCTTCATTCATAGCTCTAATCCAATCATTGTGTTAGCTAACTTCATCAAAATCTTTAGGTTCAGTCATAGATAAAAAAAAAACAACATGAGATTGTTCTGAGTCTTTAATGAATTTCCTTCTTGTCTAAACTCCTTTATTTATATCTACAATTATCTGATTTTCAGGATGATTTTTTCTAACAATTCTGAGAGGTGAGTTTGTTTCTTTCTGTTGATTTATGCCAGCCTGAGTATTTGTATCTTCATCTGATTCAGATTCTTATCTTTCTGATCCTTGGACCTGTTCATCTTTATTTTCAACTATATCTTTTGTGTTTGGTTCAACACTGCTTACATTTTTTACTGGGATTTCTTCATCAACTTTTATGTCTATACAATCAACCAGTTTATGCAGTCTCTTATTGTAACATCTTTATCCTTTACTGTTTGTAGCATAACCCAATAAGATACCTTCATCGGCCCTGTCATCATATTTGCCAATATTTTCATCATTGTTCTTGATATAACATTTACTCCCAAAGATTTTAAAATGCTTGATTGAAGCAGGTCTTCCAAACCATATTTCATAAGGAGTCTTGCCACTGTGTGGCCTGAGATGAGCTTTGTTAAGGATATGAATAGTTGTATGAATTGCTTCCACCCAATATGTCTTTGGTATGTTCCTTTCATTCATCATTGATCTTTCCATTTGTTGTATTGATCTATTCTTCCTCTCAACAACTCCATTTTGTTGTGGAGTCCTTGGAATTGTGTACTCTCTTTTGATCCCATGTTTATCACAGAACTCTTTGAAGTTCCATGAACTAAAATATCCTCCTCTATCAAACCTTACTTCCTTCAATCGTTTTCCTGTTTGATTCTTAGTTAGAGCCTTAAACACTTTGAATTTTTCAAATGCTTCATATTTTTCCTTCAAAAAGGCAACCCCTGTTAGTCTAGAATAATCATCAATAATCAACATAAAATAGTTTTCTTTTCTTGTACCCTCTTTCCTTGATGGTCCACATAAATCCATATTTACTAACTGAAGAGGTTTTTCTGTTGAAGGAAAGTTTTTAGATTTGAACTGAGTGGGAGTAAGTTTTCCTATTTGGCAAGGTTTACAAACAAAGTCGTATGGCTTTGATATCTTCGGAAGATCTTTTACTACCCCATTGTTTCTAAGCTTGATTATATGATCAAAATATAGGTGTCCAAGTCTCCTATGCGACAACCAACTTTCATCATATTTTCTTAAGTGGCATTCTTCTTTTTCTTCTTTTAACACATAGACGTTGTTTGTTGTTCTTATCCCTTTTGCAACTAGTTGTCCTGAATTCACAGATTTTATTCTACAATCTTTAGAGGTAAAAACGACTTCACATTCTCGATCACAAACTTGAATGACACTAAGTAGATTATGTTTCAGACCTTCTATAAACAACACATCTTGAGCTTTCCCTTTTCCATTACTCAAACTCACCATTCCTTTACCTTTTATTTTTCCTGGTGCATCATTTCCGAAGGTTACATTCCCTGATTTGATTTCACTTAGAGTTAGAAACTTAATTTTGTCTCTAGTCATATGTTTGGAACATCCACTATCAATATACCAAGGATTATTTTCTCTTTGGGCTGATAACACTAGTCTACACTTGTCATCTTCTTTCTTATTCCAAATCCTAAAATTTTCAGCAGTAGGATTCGAATCTGGCTTAAAATTCCTTGAGTGACAATCTGCAGCGTTATGTCCATAGTTATGACAGATGTAACATTTTGGTTCACTAAATAACAGATCATAACGATTGTTATGCTCACAACTTTTGTTATGTTTCACCTATGTCCTTTTCCCAGTGATGGCATTTCTAGCTAATAGCTTTATCCTTCGATCTGCTTTGTAAATCTTTAGGTGGCAGTTTGCAGCTTTGTGGCCAAAGTTATGATAGTTATAGCACTCAATATCATTGTTCAATAGGTCAAAGTTATTGTTGTAAGGTTTTCTACTCATTGGTTGTTCATTATTTCTTGACCTCCTCAGTTGCGTCTCTCTAAAATTAAATTTACCATTTGCAATTTGTGATTGTTTGTTATTTGGTTGTCTCATTCTCTGTTGTGGAAGATATTTATTCCTTAGAAATCTTAATTGCTCATGTCTAAGTCTTAAGGAAAAATTTACATCTTTGTGACCAAAGTTAAAACAATAGAAACAATGTCCATAGAAGAAATCTTTGTACTTGGAACATGGTTGTCTTCCTTGAGTAGGTCCATTTATTCCATGTTGATGATTTCCTTGAGCAGGGAGTATATTATTTCTTTATTCTACTGATTCAGTTTTGGTACCTTTTCCTTTACTCCTCCTTGGTGGTTGATTATCTCCTTTTTCTTTTGCAAATTTGTTGGTGTCATCGGTTGTAGATTTGACAAACTTGATGGGTTCATTGTTGCTTGGTTGACCACTACTTGATCCCTCTTCATAAACCAAACCAGTTTTCAGATTTGGATTCCTTTACTGATTCAGAATGGTAGCTAATCCTTCTGAGGCTTTGATACTTGACAAATTATGATGATACAAGGATTGAAACTTCTCCAACTCTTTCCTTGTTTTCACTACTTCTTCTTCCAGGGCTTCAGATCTTGCCTTATTTTCTCATGATAACTGTTGTTTTAGAATGTCCTCTATTTTCTTTGCCTCTTCTAATTCCAATTTTAGCAGGGCAAAGTATTCATCAGGTTGTTTACTGTGTTTCTTGAACTGTATCAACAATTGTTTTTGTTGTATGTTCTTAATTTTGAGTCTGTCAATCTCTTCCAGTGCACTGATCAGTTCTCCTTCCAAATCAACCACAACTTCTTCATCATTATCATCATTGTCTGTGCTTTTGTTATCATAATCCTCTTTGTCCATAAGCATGAAGTCATTTGCCTTATCTTCACAGGAAGAATCACTATCGGTGTCTTTTGAGGAGTCATCATTATTTACACATAAACTTTTCTTTTTATCAACTCTTTTGGATTTGAACTTCTTTTCACTTTCAGAGTTCTGATCATGTTTCTTGTGTGGAAATTTATTTGCAAAATGACCTATTTTACCATAGTTGAAACATTTGAAGGGCATCTTACCTTGGTACTTTCCTGATCCTTTCTTTAGTCTTCTCACGAATTTTGCTTCAATTTCATCAGGCTCAGAATCTTCATTCTTATCTGCTTTNTTGGTACCTTTTCCTTTACTCCTCCTTGGTGGTTGATTATCTCCTTTTTCTTTTGCAAATTTGTTGGTGTCATCGGTTGTAGATTTGACAAACTTGATGGGTTCATTGTTGCTTGTTTGACCACTACTTGATCCCTCTTCATAAACCAAACCAGTTTTCAGATTTGGATTCCTTTACTGATTCAGAATGGTAGCTAATCCTTCTGAGGCTTTGATACTTGACAGATTCTGATGATACAAGGATTGAAACTTCTCCAACTCTTTCCTTGTTTTCACTACTTCTTCTTCCAGGGCTTCAGATCTTGCCTTCTTTTCTCATGATAATTGTTGTTTCAGAATGTCCTCTATTTTCTTTGCCTCTTCTAATTCCAATTTTAGCAGGGCAAAGTCTTCATCAGGCTGTTTACTGTGTTTCTTGAACTGTATCAACAATTGTTTTTGTTGTATGTTCTTAATTTTGAGTCTGTCAATCTCTTCCAGTGCACTGATCAGTTCTCCTTCCAAATCAACCACAACTTCTTCATCATTATCATCATTGTCTGTGCTTTTGTTATCATAATCCTCTTTGGCCATAAGCATGAAGTCATTTACCTTATCTTCACAGGAAGAATCACTATCTGTGTCTTCTGAGGAGTCATCATTATTTACACATAAACTTTTCTTTTTATCAACTCTTTTGGATTTGAACTTCTTTTCACTTTCAGAGTTCTGATCATGTTTCTTGTGTGGACATTTATTTGCAAAATGACCTATTTTACCATAGTTGAAACATTTGAAGGGCATATTACCTTGGTACTTTCCTGATCCTTTCTTTAGTCTTCTCACGAATTTTGCTTCAATTTCATCAGGCTCAGAATCTTCATTCTTATCTTCTTTAAATTATGCTTCTCTAGAAGTGGGTTTATCTGTAACTATCCTCATTTCATATGCAGTCAACATTCCTAGAAGTTGATAAAAAGACAAAGTCTTTATATTACTAAGTTATTCTATAGCTGAGACCTTTGGGTTGAACCTATCTGGCAGAGATCTCAGAATTTTTTGAACTAAGGAGGGTTCCTAAATTTTCTCACCAAGCGCTTTCATTGCATTTACTAGTTCTTCAACCCTCAGAAAATACTTCCCAATGGTTTCATCTTCTTTCATCTGTAGCTTTTCAAACTATACTCTGTAGGTTTGAAGTTTGGTGTCTTTTACCTTCTCATTACCTTCATAACTGCTAATGAGTTTGTCCCACATTTCTTTGGCAGTTTGAAGATGCATCACCTTTACAAACTTGGCTTCTGCAAGTCCATTCAAGATAACATTCATTCCCTTAGCATTAAAGCTAAATTATAACTTATCATCCTTGGAAGCTAGCACAATAGGATTTATGTATCTAGTCTCTACTACATCCCAAACATCAACGCCTAAGGCCATTAGGTATGTTCTCATTCTAACCTTCCAGAAGGCGAAGTTTGTTCCATTGAATAGAGGAGACTTAGTGACTAAAGTTTCTTCATGGCTTGACATGTTTAAGCTTAGGATCTACCCTTAGATAAAAGGGGTCGGCTCTGATACCAATTGTTGGAAAACTAAGAGGGGGGGGTGAATCAGTTGTTACCTTGCTTAAACAATTATGCTCATATTTAAATTCATTACAGAACTCTCAATGATGATCAAAATAATGCAGGGAAGTAAACAATAGAACATTCAGCATCAGTCACACATATGAGATACACAGAGACAGATAATTCCCGAGGAAACCCATAAAGGGTAAAAGACTCTTCTTCTTTATATGATAAGTAATATTTACATTCTCTACATTATCATACATATGAGCTCCAACTCATTGTGAGGCTACAACCTTTGTTTTGCAAGTTGTAACTTCCTGAGAGCACCAATTCACAGTTTTCTCTAGCACCCACTAGAAGGAAGCACTGACTCCCTGGTTTCTCTAGCATTCACTAGAAGGAAGCATCGACTCCCTAGTTTCTCTAGCACCCACTAGAAGGAAGCACCAACTCCCTAAGAGATCCAACACAAACTAGATGGAAGCACAAACTTCCAGTTACACAGGCACCAACCCATATATCAGAGAACCAATGTTCTCCCTTGCACCACCCTACCGCCCTGGTTTCTCTAGATGCAACCAGATGGAAGCTACAACTCCCTGTGTTCAAGCACCCACTTGAACCTCTAAGGACAACAGTCCTCCCTAGCACCTCCCAACCACCTTGAAATATGAATCTTTGCTACTGAGACTAATTACAGTGATATAATGTTCATCAATGGCTTACCAGTCTCATCATTGTTCTGCTACACTGCCCTGCTCTGTCTACATCAGTGTATTCCTGCACACATTCCTTATGCTTTATGTTCTTCTTCTTCTTCTTTGGCTCTGTGTGCCATGTCCCTTCTATGCACCATTTCTCTTCTATGCATTTCATCTACTACACTTTGCCTTCTTCTACACACATGAATCACTCTCAACAACCCATTCATTTCTTCTCTGTTCAGCATTGTCATAGTTTCTGTGCACCTTGTGTATACTCTATACACAATGCTTATGCATCCTCTCCCCATGTCGAGTGCTCTGCCTGATCATCATGGAGACTCTTCAACTTCTCTAGTGGTTAAACCCATACATCCATCATCATTGGGTGTTATGTCGAGATTCCTTAGCCTCTCCAGCAGTTGAGACTCTTCGTCTTCTCTTTCACAGTCGAGCTCATTCCCTCTTTCGCAGTTCCAGGCTCCAACTGTCTTACATCTGTCAATAGCCTCTATGAGCAGTCTTCATTACACTGGAAGATGCCTTGAGACTCTTTATCCTCTCTGGAGATCACCCTGAAGTCTCTTTGAGTCCTCTGGCAGAAACCATCAGTGCTATCTAGCAGTTACACTATGAAGTGCAACAGTATCCCTCCGATCATATTCAAATTCACCTGCACCATTGGATTGGATCCATAGGGTCTTGCATTTATTTCACCATTTCACATTTTGGCATTCCTGTGGTAAAGTTTCTTGACGCTCCATGCCACGATCCCCGAAACTCTAAAATGGAGCTTGGTTCTTCGAGCTCTTCTCTACAGCTCTTCAATGATGTGACCACCAGTGGTGACCAAGCGCTTATCCATAAATCGCTTTCGCAATTTTGAAGAGTCTCGGATCTTGACTCCTCCAACTCCCAGTATCCGAAACTCCGCCATGGAGTCTTTGACATTTCGCAATTTTGGGACTTCTGTTGATGAAGATTCTCGAATCTTGACTCCTCCATCTCTCGGTATCTGAAAATCCGAAATGGAGTCGGATCAATGGTCCACGATCTTCTTGATCCAACGACTTAGGTCATTTCGCCATTTTGCATTTCGTGATTTCGGGACTCCTGTTGATGAAGAGTCTCTACTCTTGACTCCTCCATCTCCTGGTATCTGAAACTCCGAAATGGAGTCGGATCAACGTATTTCGGCATTTTTCATTTCACGATTTCGGCATTCTTTTTGTGAGTGTTCTTGACACCTCCACGTCCCGGTATCCGAAACTCCGAAATAGATTCAAATCAACATATTTCGACGTTTCACATTTCGCGATTTCATCATTCTTGTTGTGAGTGTTCTTGACACCTCCAAGTCCTGGTATCTGAAACTCCAAAATGGAGTTGA
This sequence comes from Picea glauca, assembly GCA_000966675.3. Classification (NCBI taxonomy): domain Eukaryota; kingdom Viridiplantae; phylum Streptophyta; class Pinopsida; order Pinales; family Pinaceae; genus Picea; species Picea glauca. The sequence continues at coordinate 17,607 of JZKD02S2219100.1, forward strand.
ATCAACGTATTTTGATGTTTTGGATATCATGATTTTGGCATTCTTGTTGTGAGTGTTCTTGACACCTCCACGTCCTAGTATCCGAAACTGTGAAATGAAGTTTACGTTTCTGATCTTGCCATGCGATCATCGTTGCGTTGTTGGTCTTGATCTTTGCTATCAATGACAAAGGCGCATACTCTGCCTCTATCTGAAAAACATGCCAACATGTGACCTAGTATCTTCCCTTCTTCCATGCCAAAATTCAACTTCTTGGGGTCAATGAAATGCCAAAATTGTTGCACTTTTGAAAGTCCCTTCTTAAATTCTTGAGATCTTATTCATCAGAAACTGAATACACAGTGATCTCATCTAAGTAAATAACAATGAATTTGTCTTTCTCATCAGCAAAAGCTATGTCCATAGTTCTTTGAAATGTTTCTCCTACATTCATGAGCCCAAAAGGCATCTTGGCATACATGAATGTACCCCATGGTGTTGTGAATGATGTATTTTCCTCATCATTAGGGTGCACCATGACCTGATTGTACCCCAAAAAACCATCCAACATTGAAATTTTTTGAGAACCTACCACTTTCTATAGAATGTGATCCATCTTAGGAAGTGGGTAGTTATCCTCGAGAGACACCCTCTTCATATTTGTGAAGTCCACACACAACCTAATCTCTCCGCTCTTCTTTCTAACAGGCACCCGATTTTCCACCCATTTAGAAAACCTCAGAGATACTATGATCTTGGCTTCAAACAACTTCTTTATCTCTTTCTCAATCAAGGGCAGAAACAAAGGATTTATCCTTCTTAGTTTTTGTTTGAAAGGTTTATGATCTTCTTTGATTGGGATCACATGTTAAATTTCCTTGGTGTCATAAAATTTCAGATCTTCATAACTCGAGGAGAAAACATCAGGGAATTCTTTCATTAAATTGATATATCTCTTCTTGACTTACGGGCTGAGTGTTTTGGGAAGCTTAATGATCTTGAGATCTTCCTGAGTCCCAATGTTGCAATCTTGAACATCCCCTTCATTTACTATAATTTTTGGACTCCTGGAAACATTATTGTTATCAAAGAGTTTCTCCAATGGGACCAGGACCTTGGGAATGATGTTACTTTTCAGTTGCACTATATCTCTACCAACAATCTGATTTTCGAAGTAAGCATCCTTTGTGAACACAACTGCATCAACCTCTTCATCACAATATTCTTCATCAATATTCAAATTCTCAAATCCATCTTCCATTTTGAGGAAATTTATATTTGTTTATCATCTTCAAAAACCTGCCAGTACTTAATATTATCAGGCATTGTTGGTCTGCTCTTGATCTCAACTTCATATCCCCTGCTAGGAAAGATTGGAATTTTGAAAACTGAAGATGAAGTAGAAAGAGCATCAACAATCTGATTATGATCCCTTGGAATCATTGAGAGTCTATATTCTAAAAATTATTCAATAAGGTCTAGCACCATATTCTTGTATGTTTTTAATATGGGGTGCTTAGCTTGATGTATTCCCTTTACCTAATTTATGATCAATTCATAATCCCAATGAAAAACTATCCTCTTAGCACCCATTTCTTTTAAAGCCTTCAATCCTAACACCAATGCCTCATATTTAGCCATGTTGTTTGTGCAATCAAAAGAAATATTATAAGAGAACATTTTTGTAGCCAATATGGGGGGGTTAATCCACACACCAACTCTTTTCCCCTCTCCGTTGATAACTCCATCAAAGCTCATGGTCCACATCTCATTTTTTGCACTTTCCTGCTTCTCTGAAAACGTCTCAATCTATTGATCATATTTTTCTTTGACAACCATATCAATCTTTGGCCCTTTCTCTTCAAAACACAAATCATTGAAGAAAATGTAAGAACCCGTCACAGTCTCCACAGAGTAGATGGGATGGTTATTCGGTTGGGCCTTGTTACTGACCATGTATTTGAGAAAAACCTCCTTGTACAATCTCCTATATTGACCAAAGACAGGGATGGTGGCGTATAAAATATCCATTTGTAGAGTTCCCTTCAACTTTACAACCCGTGATCTAGATAACAACATGCGAAACTTGGGAGGAATATCAACGACAACTACATCCATGACCATATTCTTTGTTGGAATTTGAGACAAAGACACCACTATATATTTGATTAGGCCTAGGCACTTCACCTTCCTCGAATCAAAGGAGGAAAGATCTTTGTAAGGCCTTATGATGTCAAGGCCCAAATGGTCCATGACCACCTTGGGCATCAGGTTATGGGATGCTCCTAAATACAACATGGCATTGTGTAGAATCATATCATGGATATTCAGGCTGACATAGAAAGGGGGGACCTCTTCAACATCATTATTTTCCTCTACACGTGGGCCAAATAAGATGGCAGGATGATCATCTTGTATGTTCAAAGTGTTAGAAGTTTGTTCCATATTGAGCATCTTGATGATCTTATTTCTATATTCACTGCTCTTGATCAATTCATTGAATGGTACAAAGATTTTAATCTTGGCCATCTCACTTTCAAAATTAAAGGAGGATGAGTATTTCTTTATTTCTTTGATGATTGTCTCCTTTCTTGTTTCAGGTACCTTTTATGGGATTCTTCCTTATGTTTTCCTTTGTCCACAACATCTTTTGTAGAAGAGTCCTTTTTAGGCTGACTTGAAGAAGGTATGTCATTCTGAGCTTCTTTGGCAAGATTTTCCTTTGGAGGTTTTGTAGGCACCTTATGGTTTCGAAGATTATATTGTCTCTAGAATTGCATGATGGAATTCTACAACCCTATTTGGAAATATTCTCTTTCTATTGACAACCTCTCATCATTTTCCTACATGAATATTTCATTAGCATCCATGAATTGGTCACGTTCTTCTTTAGTCAAAAATACCTCTATCTCATCACCATTACAACAATGCATTTTGTCTTCAAAATTTTCATCATAATTCTCATTTACATAATTATTTTGAAAAGGAGGTCTTATTTGTTGATCCCCTCTGATTCCTTTGATCTCTTTCTCTGATTTGTGGGACTGCTGGTCTTATCTGATTCCTGGGTGGAACACCAACCTGTTCTCTGATGTTAGGATTATTATATAAAACCATCCTCTCCATCAATTTCTCCATAGTTTTCATCATCGTTTCAAACCTTTCTTCTAATGTTTGTGAGGTTGAAGGATCTGCCTTATCTTGAACTTTGTTCATGTCCCTGTCAGAGTTAGATTTGATCTTTCCTAAGGCCATTAGATTCACTTCCACTTCTATTGCATCATTCATCATGACATATACTGAAGTATATATTCTTTCCCTCAACAACAAAGCAAAATCACTTTCAAAGGAATCAACATATTTGAGTTGAGCAGCTTTAGGAGGGGGTTTTACCTCAGAAACAATTAAATTATAGACCTTTACAAATCTGGCTGAAAACTCTTGCAATATTTCATTAGGTGACCTCCTCATGTTGTTATACTAAGTTAACAACTGAAGGGGGTTTTTCTTGTCACCCCACTTTGCAATAAAATTGGTTTCAAAGGATTCAAAATTTATGATACTAGCTACTGGGAGAGCTCTAAACCACATTCTGACTTCTCCTGCAACACTTTGTGCAAACAACCTCATTTTTTCATCCTCAAAATCTACTTCTTATAAGTCTATAAAATCATTTAACTCGTCTAGATGCTTCTGTGCTGACACACTGCCTTCAACACCATACAAATTAATCCTTAGATTATACTCCCTAGGGGAATCATGTAATTGAGCAGGCAGTACAAGAGGGGAAAACCTAGCTATCATGGCTACTATGAGGACTTGACATGGTTGTTGGTTCTGAGTATGGATCAAAATAGTTTTGGTAGATGAAACTAAAATTAAATCTTGGAACCTCTTCTTATCAAAGATGACTTTGTTCAAACAAGATTCAGATTCAGTTTTGAACAGAGTTTGTTGAAATTTCACATCAAACTCAAGATATTCAATGCTTGTTACTCCATCCTTGGGCAAGGATCAACATATATCTAAGCACGGAGCTGGGCTTATTGGACTTTCCTTTCTTTTGTGTACAATTTTNCCTAAGGCCATTAGGTATGTTCTCATTCTAACCTTCCAGAAGGCGAAGTTTGTTCCATTGAATAGAGGAGACTTAGTGACTAAAGTTTCTTCATGGCTTGACATGTTTAAGCTTAGGATCTACCCTTAGATAAAAGGGGTCGGCTCTGATACCAATTGTTGGAAAACTAAGAGGGGGGGGTGAATCAGTTGTTACCTTGCTTAAACAATTATGCTCATATTTAAATTCATTACAGAACTCTCAATGATGATCAAAATAATGCAGGGAAGTAAACAATAGAACATTCAGCATCAGTCACACATATGAGATACACAGAGACAGATAATTCCCGAGGAAACCCATAAAGGGTAAAAGACTCTTCTTCTTTATATGATAAGTAATATTTACATTCTCTACATTATCATACATATGAGCTCCAACTCATTGTGAGGCTACAACCTTTGTTTTGCAAGTTGTAACTTCCTGAGAGCACCAATTCACAGTTTTCTCTAGCACCCACTAGAAGGAAGCACTGACTCCCTGGTTTCTCTAGCATTCACTAGAAGGAAGCATCGACTCCCTAGTTTCTCTAGCACCCACTAGAAGGAAGCACCAACTCCCTAAGAGATCCAACACAAACTAGATGGAAGCACAAACTTCCAGTTACACAGGCACCAACCCATATATCAGAGAACCAATGTTCTCCCTTGCACCACCCTACCGCCCTGGTTTCTCTAGATGCAACCAGATGGAAGCTACAACTCCCTGTGTTCAAGCACCCACTTGAACCTCTAAGGACAACAGTCCTCCCTAGCACCTCCCAACCACCTTGAAATATGAATCTTTGCTACTGAGACTAATTACAGTGATATAATGTTCATCAATGGCTTACCAGTCTCATCATTGTTCTGCTACACTGCCCTGCTCTGTCTACATCAGTGTATTCCTGCACACATTCCTTATGCTTTATGTTCTTCTTCTTCTTCTTTGGCTCTGTGTGCCATGTCCCTTCTATGCACCATTTCTCTTCTATGCATTTCATCTACTACACTTTGCCTTCTTCTACACACATGAATCACTCTCAACAACCCATTCATTTCTTCTCTGTTCAGCATTGTCATAGTTTCTGTGCACCTTGTGTATACTCTATACACAATGCTTATGCATCCTCTCCCCATGTCGAGTGCTCTGCCTGATCATCATGGAGACTCTTCAACTTCTCTAGTGGTTAAACCCATACATCCATCATCATTGGGTGTTATGTCGAGATTCCTTAGCCTCTCCAGCAGTTGAGACTCTTCGTCTTCTCTTTCACAGTCGAGCTCATTCCCTCTTTCGCAGTTCCAGGCTCCAACTGTCTTACATCTGTCAATAGCCTCTATGAGCAGTCTTCATTACACTGGAAGATGCCTTGAGACTCTTTATCCTCTCTGGAGATCACCCTGAAGTCTCTTTGAGTCCTCTGGCAGAAACCATCAGTGCTATCTAGCAGTTACACTATGAAGTGCAACAGTATCCCTCCGATCATATTCAAATTCACCTGCACCATTGGATTGGATCCATAGTGTCTTTCATTTATTTCACCATTTCACATTTTGGCATTCCTGTGGTAAAGTTTCTTGATGCTCCATGCCACGATCCCCGAAACTCTAAAATGGAGCTTGGTTCTTCGAGCTCTTCTCTACAGCGCTTCGATGATGTGACCACCAGTGGTGACCAAGCGCTTATCCATAAAGCGCTTTCGCAATTTTTACATTTCGCATTTCGCGACTTCAGGACTCCTGTGTTGAAGAGTCTCGGATCTTGACTCCTCCAACTCCCAGTATCCGAAACTCCGCCATGGAGTCTTTGACATTTCGCAATTTCGGGACTCCTGTTGATGAAGATTCTCGAATCTTGACTCCTCCATCTCTCGGTATCTGAAACTCCGAAATGGAGTCGGATCAATGGTCCACGATCTTCTCGATCCAACGACTTAGGTCATTTCGCCATTTTTCATTTCGCGATTTCGGGACTCCTGTTGATGAAGAGTCTCGNTCTTTGAGTCCTCTGGCAGAAACCATCAGTGCTATCTAGCAGTTACACTATGAAGTGCAACAGTATCCCTCCGATCATATTCAAATTCACCTGCACCATTGGATTGGATCCATAGGGTCTTGCATTTATTTCACCATTTCACATTTTGGCATTCCTGTGGTAAAGTTTCTTGACGCTCCATGCCACGATCCCCGAAACTCTAAAATGGAGCTTGGTTCTTCGAGCTCTTCTCTACAGCTCTTCAATGATGTGACCACCAGTGGTGACCAAGCGCTTATCCATAAATCGCTTTCGCAATTTTGAAGAGTCTCGGATCTTGACTCCTCCAACTCCCAGTATCCGAAACTCCGCCATGGAGTCTTTGACATTTCGCAATTTTGGGACTTCTGTTGATGAAGATTCTCGAATCTTGACTCCTCCATCTCTCGGTATCTGAAAATCCGAAATGGAGTCGGATCAATGGTCCACGATCTTCTTGATCCAACGACTTAGGTCATTTCGCCATTTTGCATTTCGTGATTTCGGGACTCCTGTTGATGAAGAGTCTCTACTCTTGACTCCTCCATCTCCTGGTATCTGAAACTCCGAAATGGAGTCGGATCAACGTATTTCGGCATTTTTCATTTCACGATTTCGGCATTCTTTTTGTGAGTGTTCTTGACACCTCCACGTCCCGGTATCCGAAACTCCGAAATAGATTCAAATCAACATATTTCGACGTTTCACATTTCGCGATTTCATCATTCTTGTTGTGAGTGTTCTTGACACCTCCAAGTCCTGGTATCTGAAACTCCAAAATGGAGTTGAATCAACGTATTTTGATGTTTTGGATATCATGATTTTGGCATTCTTGTTGTGAGTGTTCTTGACACCTCCACGTCCTAGTATCCGAAACTGTGAAATGAAGTTTACGTTTCTGATCTTGCCATGCGATCATCGTTGCGTTGTTGGTCTTGATCTTTGCTATCAATGACAAAGGCGCATACTCTGCCTCTATCTGAAAAACATGCCAACATGTGACCTAGTATCTTCCCTTCTTCCATGCCAAAATTCAACTTCTTGGGGTCAATGAAATGCCAAAATTGTTGCACTTTTGAAAGTCCCTTCTTAAATTCTTGAGATCTTATTCATCAGAAACTGAATACACAGTGATCTCATCTAAGTAAATAACAATGAATTTGTCTTTCTCATCAGCAAAAGCTATGTCCATAGTTCTTTGAAATGTTTCTCCTACATTCATGAGCCCAAAAGGCATCTTGGCATACATGAATGTACCCCATGGTGTTGTGAATGATGTATTTTCCTCATCATTAGGGTGCACCATGACCTGATTGTACCCCAAAAAACCATCCAACATTGAAATTTTTTGAGAACCTACCACTTTCTATAGAATGTGATCCATCTTAGGAAGTGGGTAGTTATCCTCGAGAGACACCCTCTTCATATTTGTGAAGTCCACACACAACCTAATCTCTCCGCTCTTCTTTCTAACAGGCACCCGATTTTCCACCCATTTAGAAAACCTCAGAGATACTATGATCTTGGCTTCAAACAACTTCTTTATCTCTTTCTCAATCAAGGGCAGAAACAAAGGATTTATCCTTCTTAGTTTTTGTTTGAAAGGTTTATGATCTTCTTTGATTGGGATCACATGTTAAATTTCCTTGGTGTCATAAAATTTCAGATCTTCATAACTCGAGGAGAAAACATCAGGGAATTCTTTCATTAAATTGATATATCTCTTCTTGACTTACGGGCTGAGTGTTTTGGGAAGCTTAATGATCTTGAGATCTTCCTGAGTCCCAATGTTGCAATCTTGAACATCCCCTTCATTTACTATAATTTTTGGACTCCTGGAAACATTATTGTTATCAAAGAGTTTCTCCAATGGGACCAGGACCTTGGGAATGATGTTACTTTTCAGTTGCACTATATCTCTACCAACAATCTGATTTTCGAAGTAAGCATCCTTTGTGAACACAACTGCATCAACCTCTTCATCACAATATTCTTCATCAATATTCAAATTCTCAAATCCATCTTCCATTTTGAGGAAATTTATATTTGTTTATCATCTTCAAAAACCTGCCAGTACTTAATATTATCAGGCATTGTTGGTCTGCTCTTGATCTCAACTTCATATCCCCTGCTAGGAAAGATTGGAATTTTGAAAACTGAAGATGAAGTAGAAAGAGCATCAACAATCTGATTATGATCCCTTGGAATCATTGAGAGTCTATATTCTAAAAATTATTCAATAAGGTCTAGCACCATATTCTTGTATGTTTTTAATATGGGGTGCTTAGCTTGATGTATTCCCTTTACCTAATTTATGATCAATTCATAATCCCAATGAAAAACTATCCTCTTAGCACCCATTTCTTTTAAAGCCTTCAATCCTAACACCAATGCCTCATATTTAGCCATGTTGTTTGTGCAATCAAAAGAAATATTATAAGAGAACATTTTTGTAGCCAATATGGGGGGGTTAATCCACACACCAACTCTTTTCCCCTCTCCGTTGATAACTCCATCAAAGCTCATGGTCCACATCTCATTTTTTGCACTTTCCTGCTTCTCTGAAAACGTCTCAATCTATTGATCATATTTTTCTTTGACAACCATATCAATCTTTGGCCCTTTCTCTTCAAAACACAAATCATTGAAGAAAATGTAAGAACCCGTCACAGTCTCCACAGAGTAGATGGGATGGTTATTCGGTTGGGCCTTGTTACTGACCATGTATTTGAGAAAAACCTCCTTGTACAATCTCCTATATTGACCAAAGACAGGGATGGTGGCGTATAAAATATCCATTTGTAGAGTTCCCTTCAACTTTACAACCCGTGATCTAGATAACAACATGCGAAACTTGGGAGGAATATCAACGACAACTACATCCATGACCATATTCTTTGTTGGAATTTGAGACAAAGACACCACTATATATTTGATTAGGCCTAGGCACTTCACCTTCCTCGAATCAAAGGAGGAAAGATCTTTGTAAGGCCTTATGATGTCAAGGCCCAAATGGTCCATGACCACCTTGGGCATCAGGTTATGGGATGCTCCTAAATACAACATGGCATTGTGTAGAATCATATCATGGATATTCAGGCTGACATAGAAAGGGGGGACCTCTTCAACATCATTATTTTCCTCTACACGTGGGCCAAATAAGATGGCAGGATGATCATCTTGTATGTTCAAAGTGTTAGAAGTTTGTTCCATATTGAGCATCTTGATGATCTTATTTCTATATTCACTGCTCTTGATCAATTCATTGAATGGTACAAAGATTTTAATCTTGGCCATCTCACTTTCAAAATTAAAGGAGGATGAGTATTTCTTTATTTCTTTGATGATTGTCTCCTTTCTTGTTTCAGGTACCTTTTATGGGATTCTTCCTTATGTTTTCCTTTGTCCACAACATCTTTTGTAGAAGAGTCCTTTTTAGGCTGACTTGAAGAAGGTATGTCATTCTGAGCTTCTTTGGCAAGATTTTCCTTTGGAGGTTTTGTAGGCACCTTATGGTTTCGAAGATTATATTGTCTCTAGAATTGCATGATGGAATTCTACAACCCTATTTGGAAATATTCTCTTTCTATTGACAACCTCTCATCATTTTCCTACATGAATATTTCATTAGCATCCATGAATTGGTCACGTTCTTCTTTAGTCAAAAATACCTCTATCTCATCACCATTACAACAATGCATTTTGTCTTCAAAATTTTCATCATAATTCTCATTTACATAATTATTTTGAAAAGGAGGTCTTATTTGTTGATCCCCTCTGATTCCTTTGATCTCTTTCTCTGATTTGTGGGACTGCTGGTCTTATCTGATTCCTGGGTGGAACACCAACCTGTTCTCTGATGTTAGGATTATTATATAAAACCATCCTCTCCATCAATTTCTCCATAGTTTTCATCATCGTTTCAAACCTTTCTTCTAATGTTTGTGAGGTTGAAGGATCTGCCTTATCTTGAACTTTGTTCATGTCCCTGTCAGAGTTAGATTTGATCTTTCCTAAGGCCATTAGATTCACTTCCACTTCTATTGCATCATTCATCATGACATATACTGAAGTATATATTCTTTCCCTCAACAACAAAGCAAAATCACTTTCAAAGGAATCAACATATTTGAGTTGAGCAGCTTTAGGAGGGGGTTTTACCTCAGAAACAATTAAATTATAGACCTTTACAAATCTGGCTGAAAACTCTTGCAATATTTCATTAGGTGACCTCCTCATGTTGTTATACTAAGTTAACAACTGAAGGGGGTTTTTCTTGTCACCCCACTTTGCAATAAAATTGGTTTCAAAGGATTCAAAATTTATGATACTAGCTACTGGGAGAGCTCTAAACCACATTCTGACTTCTCCTGCAACACTTTGTGCAAACAACCTCATTTTTTCATCCTCAAAATCTACTTCTTATAAGTCTATAAAATCATTTAACTCGTCTAGATGCTTCTGTGCTGACACACTGCCTTCAACACCATACAAATTAATCCTTAGATTATACTCCCTAGGGGAATCATGTAATTGAGCAGGCAGTACAAGAGGGGAAAACCTAGCTATCATGGCTACTATGAGGACTTGACATGGTTGTTGGTTCTGAGTATGGATCAAAATAGTTTTGGTAGATGAAACTAAAATTAAATCTTGGAACCTCTTCTTATCAAAGATGACTTTGTTCAAACAAGATTCAGATTCAGTTTTGAACAGAGTTTGTTGAAATTTCACATCAAACTCAAGATATTCAATGCTTGTTACTCCATCCTTGGGCAAGGATCAACATATATCTAAGCACGGAGCTGGGCTTATTGGACTTTCCTTTCTTTTGTGTACAATTTTTTCAGGATCAGACACAGGGATTGTAGCTTCTGGGTCTGGGTCTATCCTGGTGTGAATACTCTTGGGAGCTAGGATTTCTAGATCAAACTACTTTGTTCTACTCGTCTCTGGGTAATGGAGTCACCAGGGTAAAAATAGTCTCATCCAATAAGGTTTTTGATTCATTATCATCCTCGGGAATCAAATCTGAATCTTTAAGTCATTATTTTCCCAGGGAATATTTCACTTTTGATCCCCGACAACGATGCCATAATGTTAGCACTATGTAAATTTGTTCGGTTGATAAACAAATGACAGAGGTAACCTACACACCAAATTTAGATTTGGGTACTAGCCTTCTCAGCTCAGAGAGGGATCTCTCATGTCACTTGGTGTGTCTTTGTCAATCAGTGGTGAGGTTTTTTGTTTTTGGGGGGTTTTTATAAATTTATGGGCAAGGAATGGGAGTTACACTTAGGGCTATGGAGTCAAAATTATGAAAATGAATGAAAACACTGACTGGACGATAGAACTCTCCAGAGGATAAAGGATANTCTTTGAGTCCTCTGGCAGAAACCATCAGTGCTATCTAGCAGTTACACTATGAAGTGCAACAGTATCCCTCCGATCATATTCAAATTCACCTGCACCATTGGATTGGATCCATAGGGTCTTGCATTTATTTCACCATTTCACATTTTGGCATTCCTGTGGTAAAGTTTCTTGACGCTCCATGCCACGATCCCCGAAACTCTAAAATGGAGCTTGGTTCTTCGAGCTCTTCTCTACAGCTCTTCAATGATGTGACCACCAGTGGTGACCAAGCGCTTATCCATAAATCGCTTTCGCAATTTTGAAGAGTCTCGGATCTTGACTCCTCCAACTCCCAGTATCCGAAACTCCGCCATGGAGTCTTTGACATTTCGCAATTTTGGGACTTCTGTTGATGAAGATTCTCGAATCTTGACTCCTCCATCTCTCGGTATCTGAAAATCCGAAATGGAGTCGGATCAATGGTCCACGATCTTCTTGATCCAACGACTTAGGTCATTTCGCCATTTTGCATTTCGTGATTTCGGGACTCCTGTTGATGAAGAGTCTCTACTCTTGACTCCTCCATCTCCTGGTATCTGAAACTCCGAAATGGAGTCGGATCAACGTATTTCGGCATTTTTCATTTCACGATTTCGGCATTCTTTTTGTGAGTGTTCTTGACACCTCCACGTCCCGGTATCCGAAACTCCGAAATAGATTCAAATCAACATATTTCGACGTTTCACATTTCGCGATTTCATCATTCTTGTTGTGAGTGTTCTTGACACCTCCAAGTCCTGGTATCTGAAACTCCAAAATGGAGTTGAATCAACGTATTTTGATGTTTTGGATATCATGATTTTGGCATTCTTGTTGTGAGTGTTCTTGACACCTCCACGTCCTAGTATCCGAAACTGTGAAATGAAGTTTACGTTTCTGATCTTGCCATGCGATCATCGTTGCGTTGTTGGTCTTGATCTTTGCTATCAATGACAAAGGCGCATACTCTGCCTCTATCTGAAAAACATGCCAACATGTGACCTAGTATCTTCCCTTCTTCCATGCCAAAATTCAACTTCTTGGGGTCAATGAAATGCCAAAATTGTTGCACTTTTGAAAGTCCCTTCTTAAATTCTTGAGATCTTATTCATCAGAAACTGAATACACAGTGATCTCATCTAAGTAAATAACAATGAATTTGTCTTTCTCATCAGCAAAAGCTATGTCCATAGTTCTTTGAAATGTTTCTCCTACATTCATGAGCCCAAAAGGCATCTTGGCATACATGAATGTACCCCATGGTGTTGTGAATGATGTATTTTCCTCATCATTAGGGTGCACCATGACCTGATTGTACCCCAAAAAACCATCCAACATTGAAATTTTTTGAGAACCTACCACTTTCTATAGAATGTGATCCATCTTAGGAAGTGGGTAGTTATCCTCGAGAGACACCCTCTTCATATTTGTGAAGTCCACACACAACCTAATCTCTCCGCTCTTCTTTCTAACAGGCACCCGATTTTCCACCCATTTAGAAAACCTCAGAGATACTATGATCTTGGCTTCAAACAACTTCTTTATCTCTTTCTCAATCAAGGGCAGAAACAAAGGATTTATCCTTCTTAGTTTTTGTTTGAAAGGTTTATGATCTTCTTTGATTGGGATCACATGTTAAATTTCCTTGGTGTCATAAAATTTCAGATCTTCATAACTCGAGGAGAAAACATCAGGGAATTCTTTCATTAAATTGATATATCTCTTCTTGACTTACGGGCTGAGTGTTTTGGGAAGCTTAATGATCTTGAGATCTTCCTGAGTCCCAATGTTGCAATCTTGAACATCCCCTTCATTTACTATAATTTTTGGACTCCTGGAAACATTATTGTTATCAAAGAGTTTCTCCAATGGGACCAGGACCTTGGGAATGATGTTACTTTTCAGTTGCACTATATCTCTACCAACAATCTGATTTTCGAAGTAAGCATCCTTTGTGAACACAACTGCATCAACCTCTTCATCACAATATTCTTCATCAATATTCAAATTCTCAAATCCATCTTCCATTTTGAGGAAATTTATATTTGTTTATCATCTTCAAAAACCTGCCAGTACTTAATATTATCAGGCATTGTTGGTCTGCTCTTGATCTCAACTTCATATCCCCTGCTAGGAAAGATTGGAATTTTGAAAACTGAAGATGAAGTAGAAAGAGCATCAACAATCTGATTATGATCCCTTGGAATCATTGAGAGTCTATATTCTAAAAATTATTCAATAAGGTCTAGCACCATATTCTTGTATGTTTTTAATATGGGGTGCTTAGCTTGATGTATTCCCTTTACCTAATTTATGATCAATTCATAATCCCAATGAAAAACTATCCTCTTAGCACCCATTTCTTTTAAAGCCTTCAATCCTAACACCAATGCCTCATATTTAGCCATGTTGTTTGTGCAATCAAAAGAAATATTATAAGAGAACATTTTTGTAGCCAATATGGGGGGGTTAATCCACACACCAACTCTTTTCCCCTCTCCGTTGATAACTCCATCAAAGCTCATGGTCCACATCTCATTTTTTGCACTTTCCTGCTTCTCTGAAAACGTCTCAATCTATTGATCATATTTTTCTTTGACAACCATATCAATCTTTGGCCCTTTCTCTTCAAAACACAAATCATTGAAGAAAATGTAAGAACCCGTCACAGTCTCCACAGAGTAGATGGGATGGTTATTCGGTTGGGCCTTGTTACTGACCATGTATTTGAGAAAAACCTCCTTGTACAATCTCCTATATTGACCAAAGACAGGGATGGTGGCGTATAAAATATCCATTTGTAGAGTTCCCTTCAACTTTACAACCCGTGATCTAGATAACAACATGCGAAACTTGGGAGGAATATCAACGACAACTACATCCATGACCATATTCTTTGTTGGAATTTGAGACAAAGACACCACTATATATTTGATTAGGCCTAGGCACTTCACCTTCCTCGAATCAAAGGAGGAAAGATCTTTGTAAGGCCTTATGATGTCAAGGCCCAAATGGTCCATGACCACCTTGGGCATCAGGTTATGGGATGCTCCTAAATACAACATGGCATTGTGTAGAATCATATCATGGATATTCAGGCTGACATAGAAAGGGGGGACCTCTTCAACATCATTATTTTCCTCTACACGTGGGCCAAATAAGATGGCAGGATGATCATCTTGTATGTTCAAAGTGTTAGAAGTTTGTTCCATATTGAGCATCTTGATGATCTTATTTCTATATTCACTGCTCTTGATCAATTCATTGAATGGTACAAAGATTTTAATCTTGGCCATCTCACTTTCAAAATTAAAGGAGGATGAGTATTTCTTTATTTCTTTGATGATTGTCTCCTTTCTTGTTTCAGGTACCTTTTATGGGATTCTTCCTTATGTTTTCCTTTGTCCACAACATCTTTTGTAGAAGAGTCCTTTTTAGGCTGACTTGAAGAAGGTATGTCATTCTGAGCTTCTTTGGCAAGATTTTCCTTTGGAGGTTTTGTAGGCACCTTATGGTTTCGAAGATTATATTGTCTCTAGAATTGCATGATGGAATTCTACAACCCTATTTGGAAATATTCTCTTTCTATTGACAACCTCTCATCATTTTCCTACATGAATATTTCATTAGCATCCATGAATTGGTCACGTTCTTCTTTAGTCAAAAATACCTCTATCTCATCACCATTACAACAATGCATTTTGTCTTCAAAATTTTCATCATAATTCTCATTTACATAATTATTTTGAAAAGGAGGTCTTATTTGTTGATCCCCTCTGATTCCTTTGATCTCTTTCTCTGATTTGTGGGACTGCTGGTCTTATCTGATTCCTGGGTGGAACACCAACCTGTTCTCTGATGTTAGGATTATTATATAAAACCATCCTCTCCATCAATTTCTCCATAGTTTTCATCATCGTTTCAAACCTTTCTTCTAATGTTTGTGAGGTTGAAGGATCTGCCTTATCTTGAACTTTGTTCATGTCCCTGTCAGAGTTAGATTTGATCTTTCCTAAGGCCATTAGATTCACTTCCACTTCTATTGCATCATTCATCATGACATATACTGAAGTATATATTCTTTCCCTCAACAACAAAGCAAAATCACTTTCAAAGGAATCAACATATTTGAGTTGAGCAGCTTTAGGAGGGGGTTTTACCTCAGAAACAATTAAATTATAGACCTTTACAAATCTGGCTGAAAACTCTTGCAATATTTCATTAGGTGACCTCCTCATGTTGTTATACTAAGTTAACAACTGAAGGGGGTTTTTCTTGTCACCCCACTTTGCAATAAAATTGGTTTCAAAGGATTCAAAATTTATGATACTAGCTACTGGGAGAGCTCTAAACCACATTCTGACTTCTCCTGCAACACTTTGTGCAAACAACCTCATTTTTTCATCCTCAAAATCTACTTCTTATAAGTCTATAAAATCATTTAACTCGTCTAGATGCTTCTGTGCTGACACACTGCCTTCAACACCATACAAATTAATCCTTAGATTATACTCCCTAGGGGAATCATGTAATTGAGCAGGCAGTACAAGAGGGGAAAACCTAGCTATCATGGCTACTATGAGGACTTGACATGGTTGTTGGTTCTGAGTATGGATCAAAATAGTTTTGGTAGATGAAACTAAAATTAAATCTTGGAACCTCTTCTTATCAAAGATGACTTTGTTCAAACAAGATTCAGATTCAGTTTTGAACAGAGTTTGTTGAAATTTCACATCAAACTCAAGATATTCAATGCTTGTTACTCCATCCTTGGGCAAGGATCAACATATATCTAAGCACGGAGCTGGGCTTATTGGACTTTCCTTTCTTTTGTGTACAATTTTCTCAGGATCAGACACAGGGATTGTAGCTTCTGGGTCTGGGTCTATCCTGGTGTGAATACTCTTGGGATCTAGGATTTCTAGCTCAAACTACTTTGTGCTACTCGTCTCTGGGTAATGGAGTCACCAGGGTAAAAATAGTCTCATCCAATAAGGTTTTTGATTCATTATCATCCTCGGGAATCAAATCTAAAGCTTTAAGTCATTATTTTCCCAGGGAATATTTCACTTTTGATCCCCAACAACGATGCCATAATGTTAGCACTATGTAAATTTGTTCGGTTGATAAACAAATGATAGAGGTAACCTACACACCAAATTTAGAGTTGGGTACTAGCCTTCTTAGCTCAGAGAGGGATCTCTCATGTCACTTGGTGTGTCTTTGTCAATCAGTGGTGAGGTTTTTTGTTTTTGGGGGGTTTTTATAAATTTATGGGCAAAGAATGGGAGTTACACTTAGGGCTATGGAGTCAAAATTATGAAAATGAATGAAAACACTGACTGGACGATAGAACTCTCCAGAGGATAAAGGATAAGTGAGGTGATGAATATGAGTTATAAATTGTAGTTTGCAGAGTGTGAGAAGAAAAATAAAACAAGTAACTACATATAAGCATTAATGAAATGAATTATGAATTAGTTATGAAGAAATTCACACAGTTTAAATTGCTTAAGCCAAGAGCATCACAAGATGAATTTTGGGCTTTTAAACTATCCAATTTAAAAAGAAGAAAATGTAAATGGAATTAAAGAACATATGAAATACATACAAGGAGAGAAGACAAAACTCATATCACCACCTATTGGCATAGGGGAACACCCAGGGTTCAATGCTTTAACAGGGCACCAACAAACCCTAACTACTGGCCCTTTCGGCAACACCTACGAAGTAGATGAAATCTCACCCGAGGTAGAGGTAGGGGTTGTTGCAAGACTCCAATGTCTGCAAGCTTAGCTGGGATGTAGATCTATGATTGTAACACCTTAACATAGAACTTAGAAGTTATAGTTCATTAGTATTTATCCTTTGTTTACAACGCATATAAACCCTAATAACAGAGCATCACAGTATTCATCTAGATCTAATATATTCAAGCACTAAGCATAAAGAAATAGATCATATATAGCATTCATTCGCACTACTGAGCACTAAGCTATTATATTCATATAAGAATACATCAAGATAACAACACTAAGAATAAATTATATGAACCATAAAGCAATCATAATGCACAAAGAAATCACAACAAAAGATATATGTGGTTCACCCCCAGCCTGGAGCTACATCCACCAACTCTTCTCTTCTTTATTATCTTTGGTCAAGCTCCTTATATGCACATAGCATCAAAATCCTACTCCACAGAAGATATGAGATCTGCACGCACCTCGCCAGATCCTCCTTCCCTGAGCTAGGGTATAGCACAAATCCTTTACACAGTCTCTTACAGTCACTTTCACTTAGACTTGCAAACCTCACACAGTATGCACAAAGCATTTACAACTATCACTTGCACTTAGCACAACTTACAACTTGGCTCTTCTAGGCCCCTAGTCTCTTTCTTACATCACCTAGACATCTATTTATACATTACAACAGGGCCAAAAAATGGGTAAACCCATGGGCTGACATCCCCATACCCGTTCATAAGCCTAAAACCTAAAAGTGCCCTAAAAAGGTGCCCTTGCACTTCTACCAACATTAATACATTTGGAAGTTCTAACATTTATACAATTCGAGTTCCTCAAGTTAGAAACCTATTACAATAGTTGACCTGAAACGTTTCATCTTCTCAAACTGATTACAATAATTACAACTCACAGTTTCGATATGGGAACCAATTACAATGATTAATAAAAAAATGTTTCATGAACCAACTATCGATTCCTATGACTCTTCATCTTCTTCCTTTGCCACTTCTCATGTTTTCATTCTCTGTCTTATTTTCCATATTTGGTGACACCTAGACATTATTTGTTGGTTTCTGGAAAACTACACTTTTTTTAACCCAGCCGGACTATCTCCTTCCACTGCAAGTCAGAAGCGATATCGTAGTCCATCATTTCTTTGATTAAGATCTCCAGGTCAATGCAAGAGGCATATGTCATGTCCGGTAGTCCAATCTTCATTGTTTTGAACTGATTTAAGATCTCAAAATCTGTAATCAAATATTAAACCAGGGTTGCTCCTTTCAAATTTTCCTCCAAGTTTTCAAACTTGGAGTGATCCATTTTCCATTGAGAAAGGTGAGATTTGTACTCATCTTGATCATACAATTTTCCTTTGCAATCCCAAAATGGTAGGAGGCCTTTGATGAACAACTCCTCAAATAGATCCTTGAATTCCTGTATACTTTGCCCCATCTGTATGGCCTTGGTTTGGATTGATTTTAGTAGGTTATGCTTGTAAATGACCCTCCTAGTCCAGATGCTCAATGTAGTCCTATATTTGACCCCAATGGTCTGAAGTTCTATAGTGGGGATGGAATTTAATAGGTTTATGGAATTTTAGGCCCACTCTGATGGTTTCTTTGCTAGGGTTTCATTTACAACAGTGCACCTTGTTGGCACAGGGGAAGACTCGGGGTTCAACGCTACAACAGCGTACCAACAAAGCCCTAACTACTGACCCTTTTGGAAACACCTACAGAGTAGATGAAGTCTCACCTGAGGTAGAGGTAGGGGTGGTTGCAAGAATCAGGTGTTTGCAACCTTAGCTAGGACACAAATCCGTGATTGTACTACTTAATAAAGCACTTAGCACTGTCAGTTCCTCAATATGTAATCAATACCCACTTCGCTAATAAAACAGAGCTTCGCAACATTCACACTAATCTAATGTATTTAAGCACTTAGCATAGGTAAATAGATAATATCAAGCACTAATCATGGCCATATAGATCAGATCTAACATTCTCATGTATAATAATCACAAAGCATAACTAGATATATCTAAACATATCAAAGCACTTAGAAAATAACATGTGAACACATCAAGACAAAGCACAAAGAAACATAACATAGTGTTTACGTGGTTCACCCCCACCATGGGGCTATGTCCACCAACTCTTCTTCTTTATTGTCTTCAATCAATCGGTTACAAGAATAGAGCCTCAAAACCCTTACTTCGCACAGGACAAAATATCTACGCAGCTCGCTAGATCCTTCTTCCTTGCATTACACCACTAAGCCTTCCACAATCTGCTACAAGATCCTCCACTTAGCTCTAAACTTCTCTTCAAGTCATGCACAAAGCACTTCCAGACTCCACTTGCACTTAGCATACATTCCCATCACATAGATGCACCCTACCACTTCTTCTATCTAGCCTAATCGTCTATGTATATATACAAAATAGGCCTAAACATGGGTAAACCCATGGGTCAATGTCCCATTCCTGTTACATATTCCCATATCCCAAAAAGGACCCAAAAAGGGGCCGAGATCCTGTGATCTCCACTTCGTATTGCACTCCTCCTTTGACAGACTGTTGAGGTCCCAAACTAGTTCAACATGACCAAGAATCTCCCAAAACTTGGTCAAGGGCTAACATGCCACCAACACTCACCTGTGACTCATCCCGAGTCACTCTGGTCTGATCAGTTCTACTTCGAGCGCCTAGAGTTTGGCTCGAGCTGCTTCGACCTACAAATTTTAGATGGTATGTGGCACATCATGTGGATCCTCATGGTTGAGGAGAAATGAATTTTTGAAGATGACAAAGTGAATTGAAGAAGGAAGTACATGTAGTCCCTGAAGATAATTAAAGAAAAGAATTACAAAATAAGNTCTATTTATATATACAAAATAGGCCTAAACATGGGTAAACCCATGGGTCAATGTCCCATTCCTGTTACATATTCCCATATCCCAAAAAGGACCCAAAAAGGGGCCGAGATCCTGTAATATCCACTTCGTATTGCACTCCTCCTTTGATAGACTGTTGAGGTCCCAAAATAGTTCAACATGACCAAGAATCTCCCAAAACTTGGTCAAGGGCTAACAGGCCACCAACACTCACCTATGACTCATCCCGAGTCACTTTGGTCTGATCAGTTCTACTTCGAGCGCCTAGAGTTTGGCTCGAGCTGCTTCGACCTACTACTTTTAGATGGTATGTGGCACATCATGTGGATCCTCATGGTTGAGGAGAAATGAATTTTTGAAGATGACAAAGTGAATTGAAGAAGGAAGTACATGTAGGCCCTGAAGATAATTAAAGAAAAGAATTACAAAATAAGAAAGTGTCAGGTCGGCCCTAGTGTTAAAAGGAAGTGACATAAATGGTATAAATATACATCATTATACATTAATTTTGATACAAGTCAAATTTCAGAGGAAATAGGAAGTAAAGAAGGTCGTATTTCAAGGGAAGATGAAGTCTTTTGGTGATGTGTTCTAAGGTATGTTATTTTCAGGTCATCTTACCATTTTTGCTATAAAAAAAATTTCTATAACGATTCAAATGGTGAAATTGCTATGGTATTAAGAAGACATATCAAGGTAGCTCTAGTAAAATTTTCATCTCTTGATTCACTATAATTATGGAGATACACTCTATGGATGATAGGGTTTATGACCAGTCCTAAAGCTAGTCAATAAACAGGTGTTCCAGGTAAAACAGTCATAACTTCTTCATAGAGAATCCAAATGAAGTGGGATGGATTTCATTGGATAGAGTACAGAATTTAGTTTCTTGTGTGTGAGTTTCAAAATCGGATGTTAATTATTGAGAATGGGGCATTATTTGCAAGTTCACTCTCCTGAATAGACTAGAATTGAATAAAGTCTACCATTCTTTCTATAACCTCTTTTTGGGGAGGATTCAAGGAGTGAAAATTGGAGGAGTT
>JZKD02S2219111.1:0-26167 GCA_000966675.3 Picea glauca
AGATATCGCAACCCAGGAACAGTTGGAAGCTAGACGTAGAGAACGTAGAAATCTCCCTTAGTTTCCCATACCGAATGAGACTTTATTATTGTATACATCTTTTACCTCTTTTCGGGTGCCTTGACACTGTACTTTAAGCCTTAGTACAGACTCAGGAACAACACAACCATTGTCCCCCATTGGCGTAGCTCTACCCATTGTATCCACACAGGAAGAGTCCTCCCATGCTCAGACCGAGGCTAATTGGGAAGACAATTTTTTTGAGCGCGTCCAACACATCCAAAAACAAGTTCATGATATTGTGAATAAATCCAATGCGAAGTAAAAGAAACACCACGATCAACATCGAGTACCACACAAATTTCAGGGGGGAGATAAGGTGTGGTTGCATTTGCAGAAAGAGTGGCTCACATGACCCCATCAGAAGTTTCACCCACTCCTATATGGGTGTTACACCATCACCAAGGTTGTGGGTGAGATTAATTTTGAATTAAGCATTCCTCATTTCCCTGGATTGCACCCAATATTTAATGTGGGACTTCTCTGACCATGTTTTCCACCTCTCTTGGACACTTCGAATGTGGCCGAGTAGTTGGCCCCTATAGAACTAAATATTGACTGCATCAAACAAGAAAAATTTGATCTGATCATGGACACCAAGACAAAGGAAACCCACCAATAGACCATCCAACTCTATTGGGTCGCCAAAGCAGGGAAATTTCTTCATCAAGGCAAGTGGCTCAGCCAGGAGTTAGAATCAACATAAGTTTCCCCATCTGATGGATGAACTTGAAGAAATGGAGAGAATTGATTCCTAAGGGGGGAGGAATGATCAAGGTGGAAATTTGTGGCTACCCACCTATTCCACTGGCTCAAATTACAGTTTTCCATCTTGGCAGTTTTTCGGGTCCGAAACTTCCAAGGCCATTTTGAGGCCCTAAACGATGTTTTTTGGTTTGGAAATGCCTAAAATGTGAATAAAGGCAGATTCTAGGACAAATAGAATGTGTTTTCCTCAACTAGACCTTTCCGACCAGGTATCGAGCGCCCCCAAAAAAAATGGCATGAAAAAGTTATGCCCTTGGGAAGTTGATGTATCAACTACCCCCATCGGGGCCCACAAACCTTTTGGCATTTCATCTTCCAGTAGAGTTAGGGTTTTAGATGTTTAGGGTTTTATCATTTATTCTTTATGTTAAAAATGATTTTAGAGCCTCATTGTAATCAACTTCTTGCGAATGAGCGTAGCCAACACATCTCTTCTCAGAGACAAGCTACCACCAGTCTAGCTAGCTTGTGTGTTTCTGCATTTTACAGTCTTTGTACTTCCAGACAGTCATTAATAGAATCTAAGCTTTACTATATTACTATGTTCCTTGCTATATCTCTGTGTATTTCCTTGTTATATCTATGTTATATATTTTTACCTTCATATCATTCTCAAAATAATCCGGATCAAGTTGATATATCAAGAATTCATGTTAGTTTATTGAAGAACCCTTATCAAGAACTTGCATGGCTTTTCACTAGAATTATTGGTCAACAATCCACGACAACCATTCCTCGGTTGGCCCTCTATATCTTCTATTTTACAATTCATGAAAAAACTATCTTTGATTGGGGAAAAATCATCTATGTTGAAATCTCTTCATAGCTCTCAAATTTCATAAAAGAAAAGAAGTTCTATATAGCCTCTTACATAATATTTACTATTACTTATTTCCACGTCTTCAAGGGTTTGGCTATCGAGAAAAGGGTAGATTGAAAAATTGATCCAGTAACTATGTGGTATTAGGATTTGTGGAAATAGAAGGACACTTAATACTTTTATGAAGTATACAATGAATTTGTGATTGTTTTCAAGAAACTTCTTTTTGGAGAGAATACAACTAGATTGTCATTAGAGGCAATGCCCTTTCTGAACAAAAGGGGTACTTTCGAAAAAATGGAATATCATAATGTGATTAGAAGTTTTTTTTCTCGTGTAAGTACTTTGTTACTTCCTTATTACATTTCAGACAAAATATTCATCATTGAAGTTGCTAGGAAATACAGATTTTGGTTGTACTTTTTTCATGAGAAAATAAAGAGGCAATTTATCCCATTGCTATGGAAAATTGGAGAAATTATATTAAGAGGCATTGAAAAAATTGATGAATACTCACCTCACCTGAATCAGTTCAATCTGAAGTATGTAGAAAAGATCAGGGGTTTTGACCCAAGTCACATTTTTCTTGATCATATGACATTAGTTGGATTCAACAACACATTTACAAATACAGTTGTGTTTGAGGAAGAAGAAGGTAATAAACATGATGTTCCAATTCATTTTGTTGAGGATATTCAAACCATGGTAAGTTCAAAAACTCAATATAAACAAAGAGGAAAAGTTTCAAATGAAAAAGGTACTCAAGCTCCTTTGGATTCACAAAAAACAAGTCTACCCAAACATAGTCTCCAATCAACATCACAGTAGAAAAATGTTTCAAAGAGTAATTCGAGTGGTGGTGGTAGTGATAAAAAACCTCCACTTGGAAAAAATGAAAGTCCCCATAAGCTTCAAGTAAAGAGGAAAATAAAAACTTCTCATCAAGAAGAAGTGGAACAACCTATTTCTAAAAATGATATATCTCTTGAGGACATGGACCTGGAGGTTGATATTGAAAATATTCATTTCCTCAATGAAGAACAAAGATTGCAGGAAATTCAACAAGTTGAAACTGAGCTCGCCACACAAGAAGAATATTTTTCAGAAGAAGAGTCATTTTCCATACAAAATGATTTATCTGAAAAAAATTCTAGAAAGTTAATATTTGAAGGGTTTGACCCGAAAAAATAAAAAGGGAAGATCATTTTCTGAACATGATCTCAAGAAATTACTTCCATTTGGAATTGATAAGATACACAAGATAACATGGGATTCTTTATATGCTTCAATTGATGACATGGAGGAACAAAATGAAAAACTAAAGGAAATAATTAAAGAGTTGGAATACACTTTGATGGCGCTCCCTATCCTTGCAATCCCACTGGACACCGTCAAACCTGCAACACCGGATTTAAAATTGAAAGGAACATCGAGCTTATTAGTCATTGTTAGAAAGTTTGTTGTAGAAAACACTAAAAAGAGAATGTCTCTTATTATGAAAGCATGAGATGTTGGAAGTAATATTGTTTCTTTTGGCTCTAAATTAAATTCTTTTAGATATTTCCTCCAAGGTGACTATAAACATGAAGAAGCATTTTATAAAGATGCAATCACTACATTTTCTTTGAAGGTTTCAAATATGATTGAAATGAAAATAAAAGAAGAATATTTTCCTTCTCCTGCTCAGATAAAAAAACCAAAGGCCTGCTAGATTAAGAAGATAAAGATTCTAAAAGAAATTCTAGAGGAATGTGATGATGTGGTTACTAAAAAGAGGGATTGTACAAAATATTGACTGAAATAGACTTAGATGGAAGCATAGGAGAAGTACAGGACCCCAAATTAATTCTAAATTCCATATTTATGACAAGAGAGCAATTTCAACAGGAAGTGGAAATATTAAAGGCTCTTTCAGCCGAAAATTTTAATAGTATCATTGAATATAATGAAAATGAAGTTGATAATTGGTTGGTAAGATATGCAAACAAAAATGAAGATATTGAATATGTGATTAGCCAACTTTAATTTGACTTAAGAGACTTGGAGGGCATATTATTTGATATAAAAATTAGACATGAAATAAATGTAGCCCCAATGAAAGATTATATTGAAGAGTGGTTAAAAGGAGCCTTAATCAAGATTATGGAAGAAAATCAAGAAGGAGAATTTAGTATTGGCCATGAAACCGTCATCAAAGAAAATATAAGGACACCAACAACACATAAATGAACCATGATATTCCATCATAGTAAGTCTATATTGATCACCCACTCTTCTTCCCTTTCGAAATTCATCCAGTTATATTTTGTCTTTCTTGAGAAGAGTATAACAAAGTTCTAATTGCATCCTCTATATTCTTTTCAGGTCTTGTTTCTCGTGTCCTGTTCTGACCTCATTCATTCTTCTCTCATATTTTATTATATATATTTTGGTCCACGGGATCCCCAATCCCAGTCCATTTATGGACGAAACACTTTTAATTTTATAAGACTGTAAAAAGACATTATTTTTTAGAAAATCCCAGAGAACTATTTCGAAGTTAATTTTAATTGTATCTTGTAACTCTGAGCTCTTGAGTATAAGATATTTAAAATTAACTTATCAGATTCTATTTTTTATTTCAATGGAAATACTCTTTTAAAGTTCTTTTATTTTATGGGCCATATGTTCTTTTTCCTTTGAGTGTGATCAAAAATATTTTTTAAAACCATGATGGATGTGAGGATCATTTGATTATATTTTTTAACCTGTTATTTAATTTATTTTTCTGTAATTGATGTGAACAAACATTATTGGTCCAATTCACATGAATCCTTAATGTGTATATTTCTTATTTCTTTTTATTTTCTTGAGTGATAAATATTTGGGGTTTTTTGTTTTACAATTCCCATTTATATATATCATTGTCCCAAGATTATCAGGATTATCTTTCATATTATCATAGGACTACCACCTCTATAAAAACAAAGGGGTATTTTTAATCCTCATGAGGTTGTTGTTTCGATCCTAACAGATTCAAACATCAACCAGGTGAAGCACTTAGGTGCATTGGATGACCTGGGGAGACCTAGAGCAGCTTCGTTGCAGGCAGTTGGTTGGGCACGTTTCCATTATGATGTGTTCATGTTGTGCATCATCGAGAACAACAGTTGAGTTAAGTTGGGTTATTGGACAATGAGAGACCACAACCTTAAGAAAAGGTAGCTATTCGTAGAGTTACAAGAATCTGTTAGTAGTAGTATGACTTGAAATTTGGGAAGTGGATGCATGGTTCCTTGAAGAGGAAGAAGTCAAGGTGCAGAGATAGAAAGACATTGGAGATGAGTTTGGTCGGTTTCAAGTGAATTTTGGGACTTATATGAATTTCGGAAGTGGATGGATGGATTCACCCCTATATTGAAATGAAGGTATTGCAAATTTTTGGATATATGGACAATGATCAAGGAGAGTTCATGTGAAGATTCAGTTGCTTGGGAAAGCATAGGTCCAAGAAAACATACTTAGAACATGGTTACAGTAAAGGATGTCATTGAGAAAGGTATGGTTGGATTGAGTTCTTTCATTTTCCAAGTGTTGCAATTATTTATTTCAAGGGAAGTCAAATCACTTGTTGGTTCAATTGTATCATGTTCCTGTGGTGAAAACTGAAAAACTTGAGGGTGACTCAAGTGTAGTAGGTTCAAAGAAGTATTGCAGTAGTTTGGGATGCCTTGGTTGGCCGAATGTGCGGAGATCCTGTTGAAGGAAAATCTCCCTGCGGACAGGTAGATCTCCTCAAAGATCTAGACTCTTAACTCTAAGATAGAAAGTGTTTATCATGGTCACTGACTTCCTTTTAGGTCTACACAAACTAATGCATGAAGAGGAAGGAGGAAAGACGTACCTTTTACCGGTGTTTGTCCCTGCACGCTCCGATTTGAACTCCAATCTTGAGCTCCTCGATAAGCCCTATGGACAAACAAAGTACAACCACTTCCTATTCTATCGAGATTAGTTCGAAGCAGACCTATCTATTTAAAGAAAAATTCATGTAATGCCAAACACAAATTAGAAAGAAATAGGCCAATCATATTACATTAATGAGGACAAAATGTTACTTACAGCCATAGATGGAATGTAGCAGTTTCATCAAGTTCTCCTTGCCTAACCCTTTATCAAAAGCTCCACGATCGGAATGACGATAGCTTCGCTGATTAGCCTCCACTTCATTGTGTGTTTCCTATGAGATCATAGGTTTCATGCTTCTCATCCCTTCTCCAAATATCACTTATGAGATCATAAGTTTGGTATGATTCTCCATCCAGATCCCCCTTTCACCATGAGAAAGCCTGCTTATATAGCCTTGGAGAGGCTCAACAACTTGAGATATCTTTGGGGTAAGTTGAGGATTTTCCTCCTTGAGTTAGGGATCTTCCCTAAGATCATGGATGAACTAGGGATTCGAATCCAACTGCCTTCCAAGATTGAAAATATCTTTCCCCCATTCTTCTCAACAAACCAACTGCTGCCCAGAATAGGTAGCGCTCCTTTAAAAGGGTCATCAGAGCATTATAACGCTCCCAATTAGGCTTTAAGGGGGCGCCAACACTCCTGAGAGTAGGAGGGATCCTTCAAAAGGGTTGATACATTGTTATAACGCTCCCAGATATACTATAGAGGGGCGCTAGCACTCATGAGAGAGGTATAGAGGAGCGCTCTCCTCTAAAAACTCAGTTTTTGTGGTTCTTTCATATGGCAAGAGGTTCATAAGCCCAGTTAACCATTCCTCCTCTCCCAAATCAAGTGGTTGATGTGTTTCAAGTGTCCTTCTCATGTCGTTACAGGAACGACATAGGCATCATGGCAGTATGCTTTCCTTGACACTTGCGACACTTGTGAGAAAAATGTGACACTTGCGACACTTGTAATGACGACACTTGCGACACTATCAAAGTGAGTAATTTTGATGTGTAACAGATTGCCCCCCAAAGTATGAAGTTAGAAGATGAGAACTGATAACTGAAATTCTTTGTAGACTTTCAAGCAAGGGTATAGATGCAGAGAACCTGACAGAAGTTGCACACAAACATACAACAAATATTATGACATGTTTCAAACCCAAAGCAGGCATACCTATGCTTGGGTGATCAAGACTTGCAAGATATGGCCACCATAAAATACACTGCGGATCCATAATTGTATTGATAAAAGGTATAGCCACCGAGGATACAGTGTGGATCTATACTCTTATGAACTGAACTGATTGTATCCACGAAGAATACACAGTGGATCTACGAGATGACAAGACATAGCCACGACCAATACAAAGTGGATCTATGTAACAATATATGTGTCATTGTTCAAAAGAAATTCCATCGCAACTTGGGAAAAGTACATATCAGAGTGATCACTCAACCCAGGGTATTATTACCTATCTCAATGTAGTATAAATCTAACCATGTGAATAGATGTCCTGATGTCGAACATGGCAGAAACCACTTGATTACCGGTCAATGATGTAAACCATTAACAAGCGCGAGGGAAATCACAATTAATGTCAATGATTCCCAAGGTACCCTAGTACATTCCAATGAATGTGAATGGATGAGATGAAGTCGAACATCAGTGGAATCATCCAATCAGAGGTCAATTATGTAAACCCACTGTTGGACATGAGGAGGCCTGCCATTGAGACATGCAGGTCCCAAAGTACTAATTGGTTTCTAAATCTAGTTCCTAGATAATGTGTTGAAGTCGACAGGAATAAACTTGTTGAAGGAGGGCCTTGATGTATCCCCCATCAACGACATGAAATAGACACAAAGATGAAATTGGTAGATCAAATGAACATGGACTGACACATGTATTGAGACAAGATATTTGTGATGGCTGACTCTCGAGGTGGATACTTCCCTTGAACACTGAGGCACAACAGCAGAAACATGACATGGACCAAAACTTGATGATGCAGTGGATGTTGTGACTTATGTCAGGTGAACCAGAGGAGTGAAAGAAACTCAAAGGATTGGCTCAATGTAGAGGTTCAGTGGATTATAATGTGTGCAAAAGACAAAGTGTCGTGTTCAAGGGCGACTCTAAGAGTTACTTGGTAATGTTCTCAAAAACTACTTGGCTTGCTTCTTTCAATTTTTTCCCCCATCCAGATAGACGAGTACCTCTTTTTTATTTAACGAGCTCGAGGAGGGTAACACATTCTTGATAAAACTCATGTTCAGTAAGTTCCTCTTCCTTTGTTTAACGAACTAGAATAAGTAAGGGTTTGGTCCCATATGGGCCCTTCAATGCACGATTGTTTTAATGAGTCCATAGAAGGTAAACTCAAAGGTTTTTCATGATTATAGAGTCTGGAAAAACACTTAAAAGAGAACTCTCTCAGTTCCTTTTTCATAAAGTAGTCTGATAAGACCGAAAAAGAGATAAACTATCGCTCAATAGACATTTTCTTCAAATACTTTAACGAGCGTGAAGAGAACAAGGTGCTCGGAAATCTTTTCATCTTCAGAGAGTCTGAAAAGAACTTAAAGGTGACTCCAATGTTGTCCTTTTTCATAATGTTAGTCTCACGAGGCCGAAAAAGAGGCAGACACCCTTTCAAACCTTTGAACGAGTGGGAAAGGAAGCAAGATCACTCAGCAATCTTTTCATGTTTAGAGAGTCTGAAAAGAGCTTAAAGGAGACTCCAGGGGGTTCCTTTTTCGTGTATCCATACAGGTCCGAAAAAGAGATAAAAGTTTACCTGGATGCATTCTCATGTATTTATGAGCATGAGAAAGAACAAAGACTAAGCTCGATATGCCCCCAGCTTGAAAAGTTAGTGGCTTAACTCTAGAATCATCATCAAAGGTTGGAGACATGCCCTTCAAGCTTCAATTCATTCACTGACTTTGAGGTTGTCACCAATTTCTCTAGTAGATGAGAAAAAGGAGAAGGGTAGATGAAAAGAAGGTTCAAGAGAGATGTGACTATTTCATTTTTTAACGAGCTTGACACAGGAAAAGGACTATGCTCAGGGCCTCTGTTTCATTTTTTAACGAGCTTGCCACAGAGAAGAGAAACTATGCTCGTGGTTGCTTCTTGATCATGGCTTCCGAGAGGATAACGCTCTGAAAGGATACCATATCAAGGGACAAAACTCGGTCATGGCTTCCAAAAGATCTTCGCTGGAAGGAAGATAATCACTCTATAAGGAACACATGTCAAGGGTCGCGATAGGAGTAAGGAGATCAGGCTCCAATAATCCTACCGAAGAAATCACCATGTCCACTACCGGATCCAAATCGTCAGAAGTTGAAATCATGGGCGTTGATGAAAAATCAACACCAGAAGGGGAGATAGAGCGTATATCTTCCCAAATTTCTCCATGAGGGGGAAGAAAAGAGGATCGGTGATGGTTATTATCCCGAGGTAACTTGTCAATGAGAAACATTTCCGGAATAGATTTATCCGAAGGAAAAGTTGGGGAAATGCAGTCGATTGCAGACAACAAGGAACTCAACCGTGATTGTATCGAGGAACTATCAGGTGCCAATAGATGTTGGGCATCCAATGAGGGAGAAGTGGATTGGGTAGAAACGTATGACGTTTCGGTTGGACTAGGTGGCACGGTGTCACCTAGTGCATCGAATTCCAACGGATGAGGTACAATCCAAGGGTCAGATGATTCCAAAGATTGATAACCCGCGGTCGAAATCATATCGACGGTGGAAATATGATGTGTATTCGGTGGAAGTGGTGTAGGGAAGGTACCCATGAGGCTAGAATCTTTTAGTAAGCCAACACCAATGCTTTCATACGTGATCTTGTGGCCTCCCAAGAAAGGAATAGTGTTGGTAGCGGGAGCGCGAGCATCAGTCATGCAGAAATCCAACTAATCAACAGTGACAATTTTTCCCTGATGAGTAAATTAGACACATCGAAAAACTGATGAGGCAACGACAGTCATAGAATAAAACCAACTTCTTCCAAGTAACAAGTTGTAATCGAGGGGAGCATCGACCACCTTGACATCAACAGTAACAATTTTTCCACCCAATTGGATGGGCAGGGACTGTAAAATCCCATGGGGATGAAAACCTCACCCGTCGAAGGCGTGTAACATCATTGGGGATTTGTTGAGTGATGGTGATTTTAAACCTTTCCAACATGCCAAAGACATGACACAAGTCGAGGCTCCCTCATCCAAAATAGTTCGGTGGATTTGTTGATTGTGAACAACAACATCAACTTGGAAAGCAAGTGGGTGGGAGAGTCAATATGCATAATTGTCCAGGTTAAACATGATCTGATTGGACGACTCAGGATCAACAGCGCCAAGAGCAGCCAAGAGCATTCTACGTTGACTGGGGAAGTGCTGTAGAACTTATAACGAAGACATAGCACAGGGTGCTTGAGCCAAATATTCAACAATGTTGTAGTTTTGGGAAGCACGTGAACTAGGATTAAAGGTAGATTTACATATAGTGCGTAAGATAGAGTCGAACATGGGTTTCTCAATCTGAAGTGGTCCAGACGGAGGATTAACCGATGGCAGACTGATGGAGGATGATGATGGATCTGGTAAACTACCGGTACCATTGGTGTCTTTCCCTTTGTCAGGGTTACCTGGTGTGTCATATGTCTTAGAGTGAGTGGTCAAATTGATCCCATTAAACATATAAATATGTGCACTCGATGAGGCCTCATCATGAGGATCGCTAGAACTGCCCCCAGGAGAGGGGGTTTGAGCAACCATGGATTGTTGTTGTGGAAAAGGTTGAGTAAGCACAGCGGGTTGTGACTTCCCTTGGAAAATTTTGGCCACTTCATTGCGAAGTGGACAATCTCGAGTGTAGTGATCGTCACCACAAATGATACACAGGAATTTCAGTTTTCGTTGCAGTTGCTTTTCGGTAGCAGGTGTTTGATTTTTGGGTTGTTCATTATTATTTTTTGATTTATTCTTTGTCTTCTTCTTACCTTTGGATTGTTGTGAAGGGGCATATTGAATTGTATTCACCTTAGATATCTGAGTTTGGGGGGAGGTAGAGGAGGGTGTAGTCAATTTGGAAAAAGATTGAGTTTTGACGGAACCGATAACACCATCCGCATGAGATTAGGATGATGGCTTAGAAGGATCGATACTAGCTCGAGCAGCATTCAGAAGTAAATCATACAAAGTACGAGATTGGGAATAAACCAAATCTAAATACTGAGCTCGAGCGATGGCTTGTTCCTCTGTGACCACACCACCCATAGCAACATCACGAGCGATCGGGGGTAATTTAGTAAACCATTCCGCCAATAGTATGTCAGGAATGACTGCCTTGATCATCCTTCGTCGTCGCCTCCACTCATGAATATGGTCAGAGATATGTATGGATTTAGTTTGACGAAGGGAGGTCAAGAGTTCAGTACTCGTCTCGTAGTGAATAGGAAGTTGAAAGTGTGTGAGGAAAGACATGGCAAGGGAATTGAAATCATGAAAAGAAGCGCGTGGTAGTTTGATATACCACTTTGCTACCGAACCAGTAAGCGTTCGCTAGAAAAGATGCAAACGTATAGAATCATCCATGAGGGAGTTTGATGAACACCATAAATGGAAAGCCATCACATGGTTGTTTGGATCTTCGCCAGGGTTTCCATCAAATTTTGGAATATCAGAAGGAAGTTTAGCTGGAATGACTAGCTAAACCGGTGAATGAGAAATAGGATCATTAGTTAATCGAGACAATTCTCGGAGATCCAGAGTCATAAGGAAAGGTAGTTTTCAGTTAATTTTCGAATGATACTGGTGCGGCATAGGGACACCAGTAGGACCATAGACTAGGTTAGGTGGATATTTGTAACCAATAGGTCCTCCTACATACGGTTGTTGTTGGCTAGGATAAGAAGGATTCGATGGTGCATGAGAAACATTGGCATAACCTGGTGGGTTCTGAACATTATAGGCCGGGTGATTTATTTTCCCGTGAGGAGGATAAACATTTTTCCCTTGAGAATGGTAAGGAGTATATCGCGAAGGCGGATACACATGAGGCCCATGAGGAGGATAAGACTATGGTCCCGGAGAACTCCAGGTGGTGTTTGGGATGCTGCCCAGATAAGATTGCCCGTAAGATGTTCCAGAAGGGACAGGATTGGATACTCCTCCTAGTGGGTTATTATACAAGTGTCCCCCAATGTGGGGTTGGGTAAAAATGCCTCATGAAGATACTCCCCAAGATTGTAAAGGGTTTCCAGCAAACGAGGGTTTCCCCCCTGCCAGTGGTGGATTTATGACTGGGGTATGACTGGAAAACGAAGGTTTCCCTCCAGGAGGACCATGAAAAGGGGGTTGTCCCCCAAGAGGGGTAGGCCCTCCATGGAAAGGTAGTCCTCCAGGAGGAAAAGGTTCATTGGATGGTGGTTTCCCTCCAGCCGATTGTGTTTGGCCAGTAGGGGTCTGCGTTCTCGGGTGAGAAGATGTCCCAGCAGGATCATGTGGAGCTGTAGAGTAGAAGCTTGTAGAAACGCAGGTAGAGATTGAAGTGCTTTGGGGGTGAGTAGAGGTGATGAGTCCAGCATTAGGATGGACTTGTGTTGGTGTAGCAGTAGGGTTAATAACTCGATCGACTGGGTGATTCATGGTTTGACCGGATGGTCTTGTTTCACTAGGAGGGTCATGAGGATGGAAGGGTTGTCGAAAGGATTTGAAACATTTGTAGAGATCGCATCCTGATGAAGTCCTCCATATAGACCGAGCAGGTGTGGGATTGGTTTCTACTGCGGTACTAGGATGAACATGAGTCCTATACTCATCACCAAAGATTGGATCTGTGGATCCCATATATGTTTCGGTAAAGATCCTCTCCGGTAATCGTGGGATCTCTTCATCTATGATGTTCCCAAGGGAGTCTAAATGAACCAAAAGTGGTTCGAGAGGGGTTATCGACATATATATAGTGGGATTTTCAACCGTAACCAAAGCACCTTCTAAGTTATCTAATGGAGGAGAAATAACACTTCCAGTGTCGGATTGATTTTCTACCTCTCTATGGTAGTTGTCTTCTGGCGGGTTAGGAGGGAAGGGTTGATAGCCTTCTGGAGGCAGCCCTTGCATCCTACGTGATCGGCAAAGACCTTTATCATCTATGGGCTCAATCGTGGAGAAAAAAAAGAATACACTGAAAATCTAGGGCCAACTAACGAAAAGAAACAACATGCGCTAATAAAATCTAGGAATCAACCAAGCAGATAAAACTTCTCTCGATGATCGTACTAGTTGGTGATGAAATCCAACATTGCGTAATCAAGTCAAGAAGGGGCTAGGATATGGTGGAACAGTTACAATGGTGACCTGCTTAACGGACTTTCACCTTGGTGCAAGCTTCCACGCAGTAATTGTGGATTTACTCTCCAAGGAGCCCGAGTGAGTTTGACCAATGTCTGTTCTGGGTACAGTGAGACTTCCCTTCACCGTCACCTTGTGTAAGTACCTAAAGATTATGGAAACTAAAGACACCAATTCACAGTGAGTCCCTGGGCGGGTACAGTCGAAAGTCCGATCCAAAATGTATGGGCATGATAACAAGTCTGAAATCAACCCGAGAGGCTCCCACACATAATCGTGGGTATACCTCCAAGAAACCCCCAATATATGATTCGACCACTACAAATAGTTGAACCACGGAGGGCTAATCTTCGTAATTCGCCCAAATGTGACCTCGTGCTTAACCCTTGTGTGAGCGGGGGATCCCAGAAAACCAATACGACAATTGGATTTGACTCTCCCTAGCTCAGGATGCTAATATTTGTTTTGAAAACTTTGGAGAGTTGTACTCACAACCTAATCCAAAGTGCTAACCCTAGTCTACTGTTGGTGGAAGATCTTAAAAACACAAATTTTCTAGATAATTTTTAATTAGCGTTTGTTTTACAGTTGTTCTTTACTCAAAGGGTGCGCGAAAGTGAAACTGATGTGATGAGGACTCAATTCCCAAAAGATGCATGAAAGATGATAAGCAATCGTTTCTTTTCAATGAACACCTATTTAAGGGAAAGAGAAAGAGTCATTTTCACTTTCAAACACTAATATGAAATGTCCTCTATCAATTGGTTCTCAATCGAATCTAATGCAATGCTAAAACATTTTCAAAAACGCCTTCTAATATGAAAACCAATCACTAAAATGTGTCTTTGTCATTTGTATTCAAATGATGATTAATTCACTGCAAAAAAATTCTCCTACCAACTACCCTTTCAGATCAAGGAGATTCGGACAAGTATGATCAGATTTCACACACACAACACACACCCTCTTGTTGTGATTGAAACAAGAAGCAAACATAAAACAAAAGATAACAAATAAAAATCAAACAATTCACACAAAAGAGAGATGTTCAAGAACAATGACCTCAAAAAAAAACAAATGAAAAGATTCGTAGACTTTTGATGTCCTTCACCAAAGTTTTTGCTCAGTCGGACAAGAGAGAAAAAAGCAGTGGATCGATTCCAAGTTCTCAACAGGAGCAAAGACTCAAAATAAGAGAGAAGGTCACCAAATATGAACAAAAAGCGCCTACTTATCAGAAAGCAGAGGGTCAAATGTCATTAGGAAGATGTAATGAAGCATCAAGGAGTTGGACAAAAGAAAAAACAGAGACTGAGTTGCAAAAAACACAATTCTGGAAGGTAATTTGGCAAAATAGAGGCTGGCGCTCTGGTGTAAGGGCCACCAAAGTGTTATAAATCTCTATCTGAGACCTTTAGGGAGTGTTGGCGCTCTTCTAACATGGGCACATGGGCGCCAGTCTTAAAAAACTCATAAAAATGTCCAAAAACCCAAAATTTCAGTCAAATTTTGATAGTCGAGTTGAATGTGATGGGGTGAAGAGTCAATCAGCATATGAAATCAAACATATGGGGTGAAAAAGGTCTGAAAAAAACAAAGGGTAAGACAAGGTCTATGAGGAAAAAATCAAAACCAAAATTTTTGATTCGATCCCCAGTGGAGTCGCCAATTTCTGTTGAAGGAAAATCTCCCTGCGGACAGGTAGATCTCCTCAAAGAGCTAGACTCTTAACTCTAAGATAGAAAGTGCTTATCATGGTCACTGACTTCCTTTTAGGTATACACAAAATAATGCATGAAGAGGAAGGAGGAAATATGTACC
Source organism: Picea glauca (assembly GCA_000966675.3). Classification (NCBI taxonomy): domain Eukaryota; kingdom Viridiplantae; phylum Streptophyta; class Pinopsida; order Pinales; family Pinaceae; genus Picea; species Picea glauca. Next base: position 14,778 of record JZKD02S2219111.1, read on the forward strand.
TTTTACCAGTGTTTGTCCCTGCACGCTCAAAGTTGAACTCCAATCTTGAGCTCCTCGATAAGCCCTGTGGACAAACAAAGTACAACCACTTCCTATTCTATCGATATTAGTTCGAAGCAGGCCTATCTACTTAAAGACAAATTCATGTAATGTCAAACACAAATTATAAATAAACAGGCCAAGCATATTACATTAATGAGGACAAAACATTACTTACAGCCATAGATGGAATGTAGTAGTTTCGTCAAGTTCTCCTTGCCTAACCCTTGCTCAAAAGATCCACGATCAAAATGATGATAGCTTCGCTGATTAGCCTCCACTTCACTGTGTTTTTCCTATGAGATCATAGGTTTCATGCTTCTCATCCCTTCTCCAAATATCACTTATGAGATCATAAGTTTGGTATGATTCTCCATCCAGATCCCCCTTTCACAATGAGAAAGCCTGCTTATATAGCCTTGGAGAGGCTCAACAACTTGAGATATCTTTGGGGTAAGTTGAGGATTTTCCTCCTTGAGTTAGGGATCTTCCCTAAGATCATGTATGAACTAGGGATTTGAATCCAACTGCCTTCCAAGATTGAAAAGATCTTTCCCCCATTCTTCTCAACAAACCAACTGCTACCCATAATAGGTAGCTCTCCTTTAAAAGGGTAATCAGAGCGTTATAATGCTCCCAAGTAGGCTTTAGGGGGGTGCCAGCACTCCTGATATTAGGAGCGCTCCTTCAAAAGGGCTGATACAGTGTTATAACGCTCCCAGATATACTATAGGGGGGCATTAGCACTCCTGAGAGAGGTATAGGGGAGCGCTCTCCTCTAAAAACACAGTTTTTGTGGTTCTTTTAGATGGCAAGAGGTTCATAAGCCCAGTTAACCATTCCTCCTCTTCCAAATCAAGTGTTTGATGTGTGTCAAGTGTCCTTCTCATTTCATTACAGGCATGACATAGGCATCATGGCAGTATGCTTTCCTTGACACTTGCGACACTTGTGAGAAAAATGCGAAACTTGCGACACTTGTAATGACGACACTTGCAACACTATCAAAGTGAGTAATTTTGATGTGTAACAGAGCTTGGACGACCTATTGGGACAATCCTTGTGGTGGAATTAGGTATATTTGGATGCATCCATGAAGGTGGCTTTGGGAAGCTGGTTGACTCTTTGATGAGGTGCGTTGGATAGGTCATTGCGGTGAAGTGGGAAGTGAAATTTGTACATGTCGAGTTTGAGAGGATAGGTTAGGTTCCCTGGTTCTTGTTTCCTTGGCTATATTTGTTGAGTCAAGTGGCGACTTGAAGAGTCACGACGATAGTGCCAAATTTTAGATGCTTTCAGTGAGTGCAAGGTAGTTTCATTCTAGGATATGGATGGAGTCAGCAAGGAAGTTGACCAAGAATTGTTGGAATTTAACCTGAATGGGAAGAACGCATGCCAATTGGCTTGGATGGAATTCACTCACTTTTCATATGGGACATTGGATGAGGTAGAGCACGCCTTGGTGACTTGTGGATAATTGTGTGATGACTTATATATCTGACGGGGGTTGTTGGTTGAGGTTGGTAGAGTATTGGTTCGAATGTGCTTAAGGCATGGACGTTATTTGAGATGACTCATTCTACTTGGAAGGATTTGGACAATTCATTTGGGACGTTTGAGGGGTGTAGGCATGTTGTCCACACTCATCACATTTATTGAGTTGCGTTGAGGTGACTTGATGAAAGGAGGCAAGTTGAGGACTTGCCTTCATTTGGAGGATTATGTGAACGGGAAGATTGTGACAAGAATAAAGTAACTTGGACATGGGTGTTTCTTTTTATTTGGAAAGTATGGTTGAGGGTGAAGCCTAACCATTACAAGGCATAGAGACACATACGCAACAACATGGCCATGTGATGGAGTGATGAGGCAAAGGCAATCTAGATGTATAGTTTTTGGGGCAGATTGGCTAACTATGCCATGAGGTGGGCAGTGGAGTCAAGTTGTCATGGATGGATTTTCTTTGAGGTGACTTCATAGTGCATCAAGGTGAGGGGTGATCTTGCCTTGGTCTAAGATCATTTTGCTGATGGGACGAATTGAGAATTAATTCATAGTATATATGCACCAATAGGTTCAAAGTGTAGCACTTAGAATTTATGGATGATATCCTTAATGAAGATCAAATGATGGCGGTGAGGAGGCAAGGATGGACACTTTCCTTAGTCTTTGGATTTGGAAAGAGTGACAGAGGTGCAGACAAAAAGGACTAAGTTTTGGCATGAGGCATTACATTCTCATGAGTTGAGAGAGACAGTTGGATTAGCTACCCAATTAGTCCAATGCATGGGGGTTAGCATTGTGAGGAGACGTGACAAAGTTTAGTCGAAGTATGGGCACAACAACAAGTTCACATAAGTTCAACACTAAGATAGGTTTTAGGTTTTTGGTTGAGGTTGCAACAACAGTTGAAGCAACAGTAGTAGTGAAATGGAGAATGATTGTCGTAGCAAGACAGTGGAAAATTAGACATTGAGAACAGAGTTGGGAAGGAGACGTATTTTCATCATAGCAGATAGTTGGTTTCACAGAACTTTGGGCAGGGTAATGTGGATGGTTGCACAGATTGTGGATGATTGTAGTGTGAGTTGGAAACTTAGATTTTCCACTTTGCAGGGAAACTTAGGGTTTCCACTTTGATAGAATTTTTGGGTTTCCAGTAGACTTAGTGGCAACGAAAGCACAAGTTCTGGTGGAGACTTGGAGATCATAGATTTTGTGGATGTTTCTGGGGACGACAACAACTTGATGTGGGGGAGGATGTAAGGCCTTGAGATCTTATATCAGGTGCACACACTTTCACCACAGTATGAATCAAGAATATAGGACGCTCGACACAAATGAGGAGACGTGAGTCTTCATATATGGGAGAGTTGGGGTTCCTTTGGAATGAAATGTGCCAAGGGGAGACTCCACCCAAGTTTCCTTGTGATGCAAGTAAAATGATGGATGGTATGATGAAGAGTTGATGGAAAGACTTGGGCGCTCCATCAATGAAGGAAAATTGGCTAAGGGGAGCACGCACCTAATATGATGAGTCAGTTCAATAGATGGGGTGCATTGGCATGAGCGGCACACCAAGGTTGGGCATGCTAGTCCCAAAGGGCATGGTGGTTGATGAGATAATGGGTTCGATTGGTTCCACGAAGGGGCATGCTGATTTGTTTGGGATATTGGGTTCGTGAAGGGGTGCGATGATTCATTTGGACATGGGTTTGTGAAGGGGTGAGAAACCTCCAAAGGACCTGATGGTACATGATGGTGACATTTGGAGAACCTATAAGAGAACAAGGTCACACAACCAAGGAAGACAAGTTTTGGAAAGACAAGGAGACAAGAGAGATATGAAATTTTGCGGTAGATGAAAAGGAGGAGCTCCCTTAAGGATCCATGTCGCTCCACTTGGGAGGACTTGTAATACCTTGAGGTGGATTCATTGGATCGAGTTAGGTGAAATTATCTTGGGATGATTTTGGCTAAGTTTGGAAACACAAGTATGTTGGAGGCATGTGTGAGGCAGAACTGAAATATGTGAATTCTATGGAAATGAAGAGGATGAGTCTACGAAAATGAAGAGACAAAACATATGGGGTTGGAAGCACGTATGAGGTGCACTATAGGTGTCTATGGAGACAGTTGTGAAGGAGAGTCTTGGTGATGATATGTGTATGAGTGTCTTGGTGAGGTGAGGCGGTTCGTTTGACTTCGCCCTGTTGTCAACTAAGCCAGTAGTGCTCATGTTGTAACTATTTTACAATAAAAAAGACTTAGTTGGGTATTATGCATGATTTATGTCGCGCTCTCTATATCTGTGTTTGTCTTTTTTTTGTTCCAAAGTTCTCTTGGTTTCACGTGGATGTATGCTTAAATATGACTAATTGTCAAAGAAGTTAACGAATGTCTAACTATACAAGTGTTGCACTAGAGTAGGAGTGTGACTTGTCGATAGCCTGGAATGAAGTATGAGTATGCTCTAGGTGAAGAGGCATAGTTTGAACAAAGTAGCCTTGGTGTTGCCAAGTATCCAAGAGAGAAACATTGCGGTGCCACATGCCCTTAAGAGGTGTAAAATTGTAATATTTGTCTAGGAACATTGTGGGGATGTGACAGATAGTACTTTAAGTAAATTTCTCGTAATAAAAAAATACTCACCAGCTTATATCTATATTAACCCTAAATCTAAAATAATTTTTCACCTTGATCGATCTAATCTCTCTCAGTGCTTGATAGATCCGAGGTTAAAATGGATCTAGGTTGGTTTCAATCATGGAAAGTCACATAAAATTTGTAGGTGATCAACAATATGTATGTGCATAAGTCTAAGATTAATCTGATCATTTCAAATTTACTCACTCTCCTCAGTTGGTTGAAAGTATAGAGAGTATTATCGAGAAGGATCAATGTCAATATATCGTCTTCAGTGTTTATTATAGTGACACAATTTGTATGTGATCAACATTATGTATATGTATATATCTAAGATTAATTTGATCATTTGAAATTTACTCACTTTCCTTAGTTGGTTGAAAGTATAGAGAGTATTATCGAGAAGGATCGATGTTAATTTATCTTCTTCAGTTTTTAGTATAGTGACACAATTTGTAGATGATCAAAATTATGTAATCTAATCATTTTAAATTTATTCAGTTTCCTCAGTTTTTTGAGCGCATAGGGAGTATTATTCAAAATTTTACTTTAAGATTTACATGATGAATAAGTTGAATATAAATAAACTAACAATGTTGAAGGATGAAAAATGATTTTCTTTTGTTTGCTAATGTTTCCATGACTTGTGGGACTAGCCTATGGTCGAGGAACTGTGACCCAAGGGCATCTAAGACGTAAAAATCACTCGGGGATCGCACCCAACCTAGGCCACATCGACCCTTAGCATGGATTTATTTTTAGGTGTCTCCTCCCAATAGCGATGGGTTTCGAACCTAGGTCGCCATGTAGAATGGGACCCATTGAAACTAATCACACTAATGAGATTTGACGAATGATGAAAAATGTGAATAATGAGAATGTGATTAATTAAAGATAGTTTACATTGTGATCAATCTCAATCTATTTTCTTTTGTTTTTCTTCTAGTCACACTTGCTAGTATTTTCATATTTTGATATTGGTCATATGAAAAGGGAGGTTGAAATCATTGACCATTCAAATATTGAACTTGAGATATTGTAGTAAACACCATACCATATCTCTCTTACTTCCCAATATTAATAGTAACGTTCGCCAACGTCAATACTTATGACTTATGGATTGTTAATCCGCCCCTAGTGTTATCGCTCTGTAATTTCTCAGGCTGAGGAAGAAGTTGACAGAGGTAACTCCAAAACCACTTTGGATTCTAGGATCTAGCCCTCCTAGACTTGCAGAGGGATATCTCTATAATATTTAGCTTTGTTTGCTGGGAATTTCAGGCTAGTTATGATAGTACAAGGTTTGGTTTTTAAATTGGTTGGCTGGAACAACAAGGGAAGTCCATTGGGAAATGGAGTCAAAGAGTCTTCGTTCAATCAAGGAAGTTTTGCAGTAAACTTTACAGGGAAGGATAGGCACTTTGTTGGATTCTTAAGATTGTTGAGTGAGGAAAAAGGTGAGGAGATAGGATTGTACCAGAGAAATTAAGAATTATGGGATTGACCTTCTAGTAGAAAACATAGAAATTATTCACAGCCAGAGGCAGAGTGTACATTTAAACAATTTTTTTCTCTTAATATTCTATTGAATGATTCAGAATTTATGGATAACAGCTGAATAATAGTGAAAACACATATACAAAGACAGATGCACTTCACCAACATAAGTGACACGAGAATCCTGTAATTGTGACTGTATTACTGAAAATTGACCAAAGGAGGCTCTATGAGCTTCTTTACAATATTGTTCCTATCCTACTAACAGGTCCCAACCCTTAATACTTCAAAATGAGAAGTATTTATAAGTTTATTTACAACCCATCCTGTCATAAATGAGCAGGATATATTTAATCTAACTGTATATCTAATTACAAGAATATAGAAATCTTTTAAGATATGTTCATATTTCAGGTGCTTAATTTAATTAACTAAAAATAAACTTTAGATGTAAGAATTATGAAACAGACTACTAAATATCTCGAACGCTGGAGTTTGTAAGTCAATTTTGCTTGGATCCTGGAACTTCCTGTAGATTCAATGAAACTGTGAACAACTGGAAAATCACTTTTTCCATTTGTCAGAGAATTATTCCTGTGCCCTCTAAAGCCCAGACTCTTGCTAGCTTTCCATGGGTAGGAAATATCTACAAATTTTGTATCATTATCTTTAATTTCCATCTCATCTTTACTACTGATTTTCATGCTTTCAAATCTGAGACTGTTGATCTTCAGTGGCTAGATGTCTTCACTTGTTCTCGCTCAAACGATCATGAGGAAAGTGTGATTGGTTGCGAATAGATGACGTAGGGACATGTGTCCAATAGGGAGATGATATGCGTGGATGTGGGAGTGAAGTGGTAGGGATAGGCAGAGAGGTGGATGGTATCGAGAATGAGGGGACAAGTGGTGTGTGGTGAGAGGAGGAGTATATACGAGGGGCAAGGGGTATCAGGATTGTGGAAGATAGGTGGTATGCGCTAAGAGGAGGAGTATATATGAGGAGCGAGGTGACATGTAGGGAGAGTAGTCGGAGAGGTGATGTGATAGGCAGGAGAATGTGCAGTAGGGTGAGTGGAAGACAGGTGTAAGCAGGGGTGTGAGTGGTATTGGAGCGAGGGGGGGTAGGTGGTAAGTAGAAATAGGAGGAGGGCTCTGAAATAACAAGGAGGCACCACGTTAGGTAGGCCCAAGGTGTGTGAAAACCCCTTTTTGGACCCCCCCCTCCCCTCCCCTCCCCACTTTTAAAGGTAGAAAGGTCTTGGGGATCTGAAAATCACTGAGGATCGTTGATCTGGAGAGAGGGGATTCTGTCGATGGATATTAGGGTGAAGATTAAGCATTGTCATGTCAACCTTTTTTACTTTGGTTTAAAAAAACTATTTGTGCGCCATAAACCTTAATGTTTGTTTTTTTAGCCCTTTTGATCCAGATATCGGTCTAAATCACCTGATATATCACTGGGAAACTTCCCCTGAATGCTATGCCACTAAAACACCTACAATCTTTTCTTTTTTCTTTTTGGAAATTATTTGCAGAATGGAATATTATTTACAATGTAAAATGACCGGAGGAAGAAATTGCAATCACCAGGTGATACTATGAAATATAGGGTTATAACCTTGGCTCCACTTGGGGATGGTGCTCTCCTTGTGAGGTACCAAGAACACCGTAGACTAAGTAGCCTTGTTCATTGGGCTGATCCCAAAATTTGCAATTACGCTTTCATGAAACCTTTGTGATTGAAAGGCAATTGATAATCTTCTCCAAGCCTTAACTAAATCAAATTCACTCTGAAATCTGAACTATACTCTAAAGTTGAAAAGCTGAAACCACACTGAAAATCAAATTGAAAAATTGTTGAAAGGAATGCTCGCCAAGCCGAGCTTATTCACACACTCCTACCCTAATCTGTTGAAATCACTGCTCAATTAGGTAATGGAAAAATGCCAATGAAGCCAATCCAGCAGTCGATCCAATAACTCATCTCTTTCACTATTTTTAACAAAACTTAGAACTAGAGCTTGTAATGCCACTAGAAACTGATTGTCGGTTTGATCTTCACAACAGAGAGCTTTGAAACCATAAAAAACAAAAGAGGCACTAGAAATCAATTACAATTCTGAAGTGAAAAACTCCTCCATATAGATGGCTATGTGATCATGGTAGACATTACCTGTTTCTTGATTTTCACCAAATTTATGGTCATAATTGGGGATTACACATGTGTTATATATATCATCATACAATTTCCAATTTGACAACAAATTTTCTGATGAACTTTGTAATGAGACTCCTGATGAACCAGACCATGAAGTCAGTTTCCTGATCAAGTTTTCATCATATATTTTTGTAGGCTCATAGTTGGCTAATGAAGAAATACTTTGACTACACGGATCATCCAAAACATCAATTATTGGATCTTGGAGAAACTGAGAATACTGTTGCAATTTATTATGCAATGATTCCAATAAGACTACATGATTTTCTATAGGCTTACAAGTCCTTGCTTCAGAGATATTAGCAACATTTTTCTTCAAAAAATGAAATGAACCAAAACTTAATGGTACAAAATTATGCTGCATCAATTCATCTATAGTTTGAAAATCAATATAACTCAGGGGTTGTAATTCTGGAGCTAAAAAAAATTCCATATCACAAATGACATCTTCAACTGATTCATAAGAAGGTTTCCCCATAATCTTTCTTACAACTTGCTTATGGATTTCTCTCAAAAATTGGAAAGAGGCAAGACATAAAGGCAAAGATCCTTCACTTACTTGAGAATTTTCTGCATTTTCCTCATTTCTGTCATAACTAATGTGCATAAGTTGATTGTCATATTTGAGCTGTTGCAACTGATCTTCTTCCCCCAAAAAATATTTGGTTGATTTCTTTGAAGAGTCAACCTTGATGTAGTCATCATGATATTGATCATACTTGGGTATATCATCCATATAATAAATGTCATCAAACATACACATTAGATCAGTTGATTGCTCCTCCACAAGCTGATTTTGAGTTTCATCTTTGTCCATGGCATGAATTGAATACATAAAATAATCCTTTTCTGATCTATGATACCAAGGATAAGCAACAAAATGATTAGGAACAATGACCCTTTATTTTTCTGAAACTAGTGGAACATGGTGTTTTCAAACAACAAGTTCATCTCTCATGATAACCTTTTGCATCATCTCTTTCATTGTGCTTTCCAGAATGTCTAGTTTCACTTCTGAAGATGCCAGATGCTCCTTCTTTGTATTTTCCTTCTCTTTTGCCTTCAACTTTGACTTTTTGATCAGAAAAGTAGCTTCCACACTTATTGCACTATCCCTCATTTCCTTGAGTGTTGTATTGTTCCTTTCTCTCAATTGAAATGCCATATCTGGATCAAAGGCATCTAGGTAGTGTAAGAGAGCTAAACCATGAGGAGGTTTTATATCAATAGTCATTGAATGGTAAATTTGATTGAATCTAGCTGAAAAGTGTTGCACTGTTTCCCATGGTTGCCTTTTCAAATGATCCTATTCTTCTAAAATGAGAAAAATATTCCTCTTGATCACCCATTTATCAAGGAAAAATTTCACAAACTAATGGAAATCACCAATGCTTGCAGCTGGAAAAATTTTGAACCACTCTTTAGCTTTACCTTGCAAAGATAAGGAAAAAATCCTGATACATACATCATCTTCTTCAACCTCAAAAAAGTCAAGAAAATGCTCAAAACCCTAAATGTGTTTTTCATCAGTGATGTTACCATATTCTCCATCAAACTTGGGAAGATATTTGTAATAATTTGCAAGGAAATCATGGAGTATAGGAGGTAAGACAAGAGGTTTGTATCTATCTGGAATTTTAACAGGTGTAGGAGTATGTACAGGAACTGTAAAATTAGGCTTAATATTTTGAGGCTTATCAGGTTGGATATGATCAACATAAGTTTCAACAGTATGGTCTTGACCAGGATCAGGAGAAGAAAATAAATAATTAAAAATAAAGCCTATTATGTCTTGGATAAAATTCCAACTTGCATACTTGATCTTTTCAGATTGTCTTGTCATGTTTCAGGTTCTTCCTCCAGTGGAGTCTTTGAATTGAAAATGATTTGGAGTTGATTAGAGTCTCCTAGTAGATGATTCATCCTTCTTGTGTTTGATCATTGTCCACCATCAGTAATCAGATCTGGAATTTGATATTCTTTTTTGAGGAACATGAAATATTCATTTCCCCAATATGGTCACCACTATGTTAGCACTCTGTAATTTCTTAGGATGAGGAATAAGTTGGCAGAGGTAACTACAAAACCACTTTGGAGTCTAGGATCTAGCCCTCCTAGACTCAGAGAGGGATCTCTCTGTAAGAATTAGCTTTTTTTTTGGGGAAATTTAGGCTAGTTATGATAGTACGGGGTTTGGTTTTTAAATTGGTTGGCTGAACAACAAGGGAAATTCCATTGGGAAATGGATTCAAAGAGTCTTAGTTCAATCAAGGAATTTTCTACAATAAACCTTACAGGGAAGGATAGGAACTTTGTTGGATTCTTAAGATTGTTGAGTGAGGTGAAAAAGGTGAGGAGATAGGATTGTACCAGAGAAATGAAGAATTTTGGGATTGACCTTCTATTAGAAAACATAGAAATTATTCACAGCCAGAGGTAGAGTGTACATTTAAACAAATTTTGTCTCTTAATCTTCTATTGAATAATTTGGAATTTATGGATAACAACTGAATAACAATGAAAACACATATACAAAAACATATGCACTTCACCAACATAAGTGACATGAGAATCCTGTAATTATGACTATATTACTGAAAATTGACCAAAGGAGGCTCTGTGAGCTACTTTACAATATTGATCATATCCTACTAACAGGTCCCAACCCTTAATACTTCAAAATGAGAAGTATTTATAAGTTTATTTACAACCCATCCTTTCATAAATGAGAAGGATATATTTAATCTAACTATATATCTAATTACAAGAATATAGAAATATTTTAAGATATGTTCAGATTTCGGGTGCTTAATTTAATTGACTAAAAATAAACTTTAGATGTAATCATTATGAAACAAACTGCTAAATATCTCGAACACTAGAGTTTGTAAGTCAATTCTGCGTGGATCCTGGAACTTCTTGCGGATTCAGTGAAACTATGAATAGTTGGAAAATCACTTTTTCCATTTGTCAGAGAATGCCTCATGTTCCCTTTGAAGCCCAGAATCTTGCTAGATTTCCATCGGTAGTAAATCTCTCTGAATTTTGTATCATTATCTTTAATTTCCATCTCATATTTACTACTAATTTTGATGCTTTCGAATCTAAGATCGTTGATCTTCAGTGACTATATGTCTTCACATGTTATTGGTCAAATGATCATGAGGAAAGTGTGATTGGTTGGGAGTAGGATGACATGGGGATAGGTGTCCAATAGGGATATGGGATGCATGGATGCAGGAGTGAAGTGGTAGGGATAGTCGGAGAGGTGGAAGGTATCTAGAATGAGGGGATAGGTGGCGTGTGGTGAGAGGAGGAGTATATACGAGGGGTGAGGGGTATCAGGATTGTGGAAGACAGGTGGTATGCAGTGAGAGTAGGAGTATATACGAGGATCAAGGTGACGTGTAGGGAGAGTAGTTAGAGAGGTGATGTGATAGGCGGGAGGATGTGTTGTAGGGTGAGCGGAGGACATGTGTAAGCAGGGG
>JZKD02S2219133.1:11712-21939 GCA_000966675.3 Picea glauca
AAAGATGAGTACTGGATGAAAGCAATGAATGAAGAACTTAGTCAAATAGAAAAGAATAAGACATGGGAATTGGTTCCTAGACCTTTGAATAAGAATGTCATAGGGGCTAAATGGGTTTTCAGAAAAGATGGATGAAGCAGGTAAAACAACTAGAAACAAGGCTAGATTGGTTTGTAAAGGGTATGCACAAGTAGAAGGAATAGATTTTGGAGAAACTTTTGCTGTTGTTGCAAGAATGGAATCCATTAGACTGATTCTAGCTTATGCCAGTTCTAAACACATTAAAGTTTACCAAATGGATGTAAAGTCTACATTTTTGAATGGTGATTTAGAGGAAGAAGTATATATGGAACAACCAGATGGTTTTCAGGTACAAGAAGCATAATAGTATGTTTACAGGTTGAAAAAGGCATTGTATGGCCTAAAGCAAGCACCAAGGGCTTGGTATTCCAAACTTGACAATTACTTGAGGCAACAAGGATTCGGGAAAGGTAACACTGATAGTAATCTATATATTAAAGAAGAAAATGATAGCTTGATCATTGTTGAGATATATGTAGATGATATCATTTTTGGTAGTGATGATAATAGGCTCATTAAACAGTTTGTTGAAAGTATGCAGAAAGAGTTTGAGATGTCCATGCTAGGATAAATGAAGTTTTTCTTAGGCTTGCAAATTACTCAATCTGACAAAGGTATTTCCATTTCTCAAACTAAGTATACCAATGAAACGCTTAAAAAATTTCAGATGGAAGATTCTAAACCAGTTGGCACTCCCATGGTTACTGGTTGTAAATTAAGTAAGTTTGATGACACTAAAGATGTTGATCATACAATATACAGATCTATGATTGGTAGTCTTCTTTATGCTACAACTACAAGACCTGATATTATGCATGCAGTTTTTCAAGTTGGTAGGTTTCAGGCTTCACCAAAAACTTCTCATCTACTTGCAGTCAAAAGAATTTTCAGATATCTTAAGGGGACAACAGAGTATGGTTTATGGTATCCTACAGGTAATCAGCTTGATTTATATGCTTTCAATGATGCTGATTGGGCAGGTTGTGTTGATGACAGGAAGAGTACTAGTGGAGCAACATTTTTTCTTCGAGGATGTCTTGTAAGCTGGTCAAGTAAAAAACAATCAGCAGTGTCTTTGTCTACTACTAAAGCATAATACATTGCAGCTGCAACTTGTTGCACTCAGGTTCTATGGATGAAACAGATGCTGGAAGATATACATATTCATTATAATGAACCTATACTTATCTTCTGTGATAATACCAGTGCAATTAGTATTTCTAAAAATCATGTTATGCATTCCAAAACAAAGCACATTCCCATTAAATTCCATTTTCTAAGAGATTAGGTTATGTCTAAAGTTATTAAAGTGGAATATGTTGGCACAAAGGATCAGATAGCAGATGTATTTACTAAACCTTTATCTAAAATGAAATTTGAAAGTCTCAGGGATCAGTTGGGGGTTTACCCTCTGTAATTTCATTTCATTCTCAAATATTGCACGGGCTTCATTATAAAATCAGACTGCACAGGTTTATTGACTATTATTGATAGGGGGAGTTGCTGTTGAAATGATACATCTTTACAGGTGGTTTTTTCTTTGCTCAGGGGGAGTATGGTTGTTTCCTTTGCCATAGATGTCAAAAGGGGGAGAAAGAGATTTAAATTTTTCCATCAATGCCAAAGGAGGAGTTTGTTGTTCAGTTTGCACAGGGCTTGGTTTTTTTCATTAATGTCAAACTTAAATATCTTTAAGACCGAGAGAAGCAGTTGCATGGTGCTCGAGAATTCAGAAGGAGTGCGTAGTAGAAGAAAATGGATCTCAGGCATTAGATCTTAGCCCGAAGTCCAACCATCATTGGATCTAGGAGAACCTGCACGTTCTTTAAAGTGTCAGGAGAAGCAGGCTTACAAAATCTCAAAAGTAGGAGGACCATTCATCTTTGGGAGGGACACGTGGTTACATATCAACATTTTGTTGACTGAGAGGTCAAAGGAAGGAGTGCTCTAACCTCTTGAACTCGCGATATGCGAAATCGTGAAATAATCTTAGTCGTTGGATCAAGGATTGATTGGGGACAGATGCGTGGTGAAAGATCAGAGTGTGTCAAAGACTCCATTTCAGAGTTTTGCAAATCGGGAAATCAAAGATCAAAGGAACTTTAACCTTTGAAGTAGCGAACCCTGAAATCCTGAAACAGACACATCGACAAACCACGTTAGCTAAGGACACGTGGCACAATCAGGCAATAACAAGTGTCAAGCTGATTTAATATTTCAGACACATGTAAGTCACAAATCAGAGTGACACGTGGTAGTTATTTGGCATGTGTCAATCCATGTGTGATGTCAGCAGGTTTATGTCACATCGGAACTTTCTATTTTGGGGTTTTACATAGCAAGCAAAAACTCCACCATCACGAAGTCTCGAACTCCAAAATGTCAAAAGGGACTATTGTGAGTCTCGAAAACCCGAAAGGAAAAATGTCGAAATCCCGCCAGCCATTAGATTAAGAAAAGAAGGGATCAGATTATGAAGTTTTGTGGACCATTGATCAAGATCATTTTCGTGGATCACGAATTGGAGTGTCGAGACACTTCATCACAGGAATGCCGAAATGCCGAAATGCAAAACGTCGAAATGCCGAAACGCAAAACGCATTTTAGTTAGGCCCGTGGTCATAGCCAATGGGCATATGGTTTAAGCACAAGTGTCTTGCCGAAGTGCTCGAGGGTTATTCCATGCTGAGACAAAACAAATGTATGATCATCGAACAGTGCTGGTTAAATATTTAAACTGATCGTGTGGCTACTATTCTTCTTGAGGACTTGACCAATAATAATCACTGTAAGGTAGTTATTCAGTTATTGTAACTGAATCTTCGAAGCCTGAGGGTTCGAGTGTACGCTCTGAATGTACAGGGTAGAAATAAGTGAAATTTGGTGAGATGAAGGTTGGTGCGTATGGAATTAATGGTATAGCCGTAGCTCAAAGGTAAAATTCATTTTCTATAAATGAATATAAAACCCAAAATAAAATCATATAGGGATAGTGAGAAGAAATGATGAAGATATAGTAGAGATCAAGGGGAGAAGAATGGATTTTGATATGATTATATAAACAGAGAGGACTTGAATGATGAATCCTTTTCCAGAGAAGATAAAGAGTTGGTCTGCAGATTCTTAGTGATAGAGAAGGATTCTAGGGTGGTAGGGAGGAGCAAGGGGAGACTATAAAAGTCTCCTATACAAGTTGGTGCTTGTACATCTGGGAGTTGTAGCTTCCATTTAGTAGGTGCTAAAGAAACAAAGGTAGCAGCCTCATCTGGGTTGTAGCTAAGATAAAATAAGAATGTAAAGAGGAGTTGGATCTTGGCTTTCATTCATAAGAAGAAGAGGTTTTTTCACTTTTGGGTTTCCTCATGAAAAATCATGGTTTCATTGTTTCATTTATGTGATTGTATATTTATTGGTTAAATGTATTAATGCAAGTTAAATGTTAAAGGCATGATTTATTGATTAATAAGTAATCTTCTTAAAAAATGAAAGAAATTTTATACAACTGATTCACCCCCCCCCTCTCAGTTGACTTATCTTGTACAACAATGTTATATTTTTAAAGTGACATTTAAATAAAAAGGTAATAAAGTAAATTTTAGATTAATAGTTACTTTAATATGGGATCCATCTGGTATCTTCAGTTGAGCATAATCCTTGTGGTTCTACTTCATCATTGGAGGTATATCATCTTGGAGAGAGGGTTAGTGGATCTCCTTGAAGAGGAAAGACTTATATTTTGCAGGGTCGTGAGGGTTTGAGCAGGCTGTAAGGATTTTTGAGCAGGTCATGAGGTCTTGTTAGGGGCTTGTTGGCACCTTGGGATGCTCATGGTGTTTCCTATAAGGCTCATCCTTTTTCTATTTGCAGATTCATAAGTCTAAGAGGAGCCAAGGAGGAATATTGAGGGTCAATTGACCTTGTGGCAGAGCCATGAGGGTTTGGTAAGGACCATTATGGGAATCTTGAGGGGTTGATCCACTCTTATTTGTAGATATGTGGGGATATTAAAGAACCGTAAGGGTTTGGAGATCCTTTTGAGAAGGGTGCACCATCTACTAGAGGAGGTCATGGAATTATTCCAGGTTTTGTATAGCTTATTGTGTATTTTTCATTGATGTAGTGTAGTTTCCATAGCATCTATTAGAGACTTATCATTTTTTTGTTTTTGGGTCCCATTCATAATTAAATGCCCATATTGTCTCTTATATTTCATGTGTACTTGGAATACATACAATTTGTTTGAAAAAAGTATTTTAGTAGAATGTATGCAAATTGTTTGTAGAAAGTTTTCAACCAAGTTATAACATGGAAACTTAAGAAATGCAAACTATATGATGAAAGAACACAACCATAAAAAACATAAATTACATAGAAAAGAGCTAATATCCTAGCCTAGCATACTTGGGGATATTACATTGGTACCAGAGCTGGTGATCTTTCTAGTCTTTTATTGCATGAGGAATTGATTCCTAAAGGCAAGGGAACTATCACTTATAGAATAACTAGAGGGAGTGGAGGAAAACCCTTCCCAGTATCAGAGTCATCAGAGGAAGAGCAAATTATGGGATACAACTAAGACCCTTTGGAGGAGAGTGTGATTGGGATACTAAGTAACTTGGCCAAGGGACAGAATGAGGCATCCCAAAGAAATGAAGAGATGGTTGAGTACCAACAATAGACCCTTGAGGTGATCACACAGTGAATGGGCCAATGAGGGAACCTGCTTGATGCAGGACAGGGTGAACCCAGTGGATTACATGGAGGAAAATCTCATGTATAGGGTAATAATACCCATATTATAGTACATAACATATGAGAGATAGGTAGCAGGAGGACACCTTGGCCATTATTGCCATATTTTCTTGAGGACTAGCTTACATGAGAACAAGGGTAGCAGGGTTAGGATGATGATTTTACCACCTACTTCATGGAGTATCATGTGTTAGGGGAAGATATCCAGGGAACCATGTCTTACCAAGACTACTGAAACATTAAGTACATAAACATGCCTAGGGAATGGAATAGAGTAGCACAGAACCAATAGAACTTTGATCTTTTGCGCAAGGTTAGGAAGTTATCCATCCCATACTTTGATGGATCTATCTGGAGCATAGCCAGAGCTTGGGGTACATAATTTGGATACTTACTTCCAACTTAACATGATGATAGAGGAAAAGCAAATTAATATTACCACTCTAAACTTGGATGGAGAAGCTCATGAGTGGTGGTACCATGGGCTAGTGATGTTAGGGATTTCCATGATCACATCATATGTGGATTTCACCTAGAGGTTGATCGATAGGTTCAACAAGAAGGATCCTGAAATCCACTTCAGGTAGTTGGTGCAGTTGAGATAGACATGTACACTAGAGGCATACATCACAGATTTCCAGAGGATGGTAGTCATGGTGACATACATTTATGAGAAACGGTTGGTGATGTTATTCATGAAGGGTTTATTCAAACCCTTGAGAGGATGGGTGAAGGCCTTTAGTCCAGACACACTACAAGATGTCATCATGAGGACCTAGGAAATGGAGTACATAGTCCCCAATTAGGCACAAGTGGAACCCTTTATTCCACAAAAGGGTAAGGAGATGAAATCTTTACATAAGCCATGAATAGGGAAGGAAAGGGTGGCTGAGGAAACTCGGAGGGAGATGAGGAGGAAGAAGATTTGATTTAGCTGCAAAGAACCTTGGGAGTCAAGTCACCATTTTATGGGAGAATGGAAATGATCCATATGGATATCGGTGGCCACCCACCTTTTCCAACTGGATCAAAACAGTTTTCTGACATTTTTGGCAATTTACTATTTTTAGTAGTTTTAACTTCCGGGGCCATTTTGAGGGCCTAAATGAAGGTTTTTTGGCATCAATATCCTCAATGATAGTCAAATACATTATTGATCCCCCAAAATTAATCTCCTTGATGATACCTTTCCAACGGGCTATCACACGCCTAAAATGGAGATCATATGCAAAAGTTACGACCCCGGGAAGTTGATGTACTAACTTACCCAAACGGGGCCCACATGACCTTTGGCGCTTCATCTCCTAGGGTTAGGTTTTTGGATGTCTATGTTTTTTGGAATTCTTTCTTATTGTAAAAAAGCCTTTAGAGCCTCATTGTAACCTTCTTCTTGTGAATGTGCACTGTCGTCACATCTCTTCTCAGAGATAAGCCGCCACCATTCTAGCAAGCTTGTTTCTGTTGCATTTTACAGTTTCAGCTTATTTCGTTATTCAATAGAAAACCAGTTTTACTGTATCTCTGTTATTTTGTGTTAAGCACCTGTTAATAATATGTATTCATTTAGTTCTATTCATAAAATCCAAATCAGTGGTATCAGAGCGGTCTGCTCCTTGTCATCTTAATGCATGTCCCCAACGAGGTTGGAGTACAAAGAGTTGGGTCTCAAGCTTGTTTCTCTTGAGGACAAAATCTCTCGCACACCCAAGCGACCTCCCATGGTAGGAGAAAATAAAGATGATAGGATAGGATATCCTTTCAAACTTTTGATTGAGGAATCCCTCATGCAATAGAGGAACGAGATGATGGATAGTTTCACGCAAATCCTTCGGCGACTACCAACAGGCAATGCATCTTCTTTGAATGGAGATGTCGCCCCCTTCAAGGTAAAAATAAACTTTTATATTCCTATATTTGAAGGTCAGATAAACACAGATGCTATAGACAAGTGGTTGAATCTACTAGAAGGTTATTTTCTGTTCATAAATTTTTGAATAGAGAAAAGATTACTTTTGCGCTCCTCAAAGCCATTCCCCATGTCAAAGATTGGTGGGAAACTTTATGTGAGCAAAAGGAAACAGAGGAAACTTCATTATTTTTAGTCACGACCACCTAGGAATCCTTCAGGGATGTTATTAAGGAACAATACTATCCTGTCGAAATTTATGACGACCTGTATACCAAATGGACCACACTGCGCCAAGAAAGAGACTAAGCAGTGCCAAATTTCACAAATATCTTCCATACCTTGCGCACCAAGTTTGGTATCAAAGATTTGGAGCGACATCTGGTGCTCAAGTATCACGGTGCTCTACATAGATACATCTATACCAAAATGGAATTTCGGACATCTCATCCTTGGGTGCAGCCTACCGATATGCTGTCAAAATCAAGCAGAAGCTCAAACAAAAGACGCGGAAATTTGGGCCTGGGAACCCCTCACAACAAAGGCCAGGAAAGGGCGGCCCCAACCCACTGAAAAAAGGATAGAGAAAGGATGGGCATTATCAGGACAACCAGTACAAGCTGCAAGCAAAGAAGGACACCAGAAAGACAAAGAAATATACTGGGAAGTGGTGCGACTTCCATAAGATCCCTTGGCATAACACTATTGACTGTCGCTCAAAGTAGTCGTTGGTGGCTGAAGTAAAAGCCTCTGAATCAAATGTAGATTCTAACTCTGAGACAGAACTAGAAAGGGGAAGACGGATCATTGACATGGAACCCATTGCCACCATTGCTACCACCAAGATCCAACCTGGTGAACCAGACGAGCCAGAAGAAGGAGAGCGCTTCTTCCATTCACAGATGTGGGTAAAAGGCACCCCACTGCACTTCATCATTGATAGTGGTAGCCAGAAGAACCTCATCTCTGCATAGGTCATCAAGCGGTTGGTCCTGCCAACAACGCCGCACCCACAACCTTACACCATTGGATGGATCCGCCAATGAAGCGATCTCCGCGTCAACCAACAGTGTCAACTGTTGTACGACATCATGCCCTTCAAAGATGAGGTATTGTGTGATGTTTCTCCTCTCAAAGTTTGTGATGTTATTTTGGGCCAACCTTATTTATGGAAACGTCATGCTATATATGAGTCTAGGCTTCATAATGTTATTATTACTTTGAACAGGAAATTGTACAGGATACCCGAGGTAGTCCCACCTAGTGCTATTTCCTTGATCTCTTCTAAGTAATGCGGGAAGGTCATCTCTCATACAGGGAAGTTTGTCTTCTTCATGATTCGATCTCAGAATAAGTGAAAGATCGCAGCCACATCCAGGGTCTTTATGGCTGACCTCTCCACACGGAAAAATCAAGTAGATAAGGTCATGGAAGAATACTCATATATCTTCTCCTCACCTATAGGGGTACCTCTACACTGCCAGGTCAAGCACCCCATCGATATGACCTCCGGCGCAACATTGTCCAATGGGCCAGTCTATCATCGCTCTTTGTTAGAGAATGAGAGATCAAGAAACAGATACAAGAACTGCTCCACAAGGGACACATCTGCAACAGCTCATCACCTTGTGGGAGCCCAATAGTGCTGGTACAGAAGAAAGATGGAACCTGGCAACTCTGTATTGATTATCGAGCTCTGAATAAAATCACTGTCAGAAACCGGTACCTGATTCCTCGAATCGATGACCTCCTTGATCAACACGGGGGCCAAATACTTCAGTAAGATTGATCTGAAGTCTAGCTACCACCATTTCCCAATAGAACAGACAGATGTATGGAAGACCGCCTTCAAGTCAAAGGAAGGACTTTTTGAATGGTTGGTCATGCCCTTTGGTTTGACAAATTCTCCAGCCACTTTCATGGGGATGATGGATGATATCCTGCGACCATTCACCAATACTTTTGTAGTGGTGTATCTGGATGACATTCTAATTTACAGAAAAACTTGGGTCGAACACTTGCAGCATATTGAGCAGGCTCTGCACACCCTGCAACAGCACAAGCTATATGCCAACCTGGAAAAATTCTCCTTCGGCATGGACAAGGTCCATTACTTGGGATACATCATTGATTAGCATGGCGTACATGTGGATCCAGCCAAGATCCAAGTCATCTGTGACTGTCTAGCCGCAACAACACTCACTGAGATTTGGAGCTTCATGAGACTTGCTAATTTCTACCGCAGTTTCATGTTGGGTTTCTCCCATATTGCATGGGCCCTCTGCCAAATAAACAGGGTTGGTGGTAAGGAAAAATTTGTGTTGGGCCGGTCCCAACAACAAGCATTTGATGATTTGAAGCAGTGCTTGTGCTCATCCCCTATACTTTCACTACCAAACCTGCTACATCCCTTTGATATCGAGACAGATGCTTCAGACTATGCTGTGGGTGTCGTTCTCACTCAGCACGGCCACCCCGTGGCCTATCATTGTGAGACACTGTTGGATACTGTCCGTAATTACCCTACCTATGACAAATAAATTTACTCCATTGTGAAAGCATGCTTCCAGTGGAGACATTACATTCTTGGGAAGGAGACAGTCATCCACACTGATCATAAGCCACTGTAGTTCATGCAGACATAGGGAAAATTGCAAAATGATCGCCATCAAAAGTGGTCCACATACTTGCAGCAATTCCACCTCAACATCAAGTATAAAATAGGAAGCACCAATCACGTCGTTGATTTCCTTAGTAGACCTCCAGTCACGGAAATCACCATGGTGCTAGACTCTTGCGGCCATGAGACATCTGGATGGCCCTAACTCTATGAGACATACCCTGACTTCTCCACCACCTACCAAATGTTGGGTGCAAAGGTAGTTGTTGATAATTTCCATCTTCAGGATGGGTTGTTGTGTCATCTGGGCCATATCTATCTTCCATCAAGTGAGCGAGTGAAGCTGATATGGGAAGACCACTATAGTCAGGTGGCAGAACACTTCCATGTCAAAAAGACAGTGGTAATGCTACAGAAACATTTCTACTAGCCGAAACTTCGATGGGAGGTCAGCAAGTATATTAGGTCCTGCATTGCCTACGCTATTACCAAACTGACCACTAAGAAACAGGGCTTGTACACCCCTCTTCCTACTCCTGACAGCCCATGGGAATCCATCTCAATGGACTACATGTTGTGCCTCCCTTCCACCAAGCGGGGAAATGACTGTGTTTTTGTGGTTGTTGATTGCTTTTCTAAGATGGTGATTCTGGTTGCTTGCAAGAAGAGCATCACACCAGAGGCCACTGCCAAGCTCTTCTTTGAATGATTCTGGGTACATTTTGGAATCCCACAAACCATTGTCCCAGATCAGGATAGTCGATTTCTTAGCACATTCTGGTCGAGCCTCTGGTCACTACTGGACACCAAGCTCACCAAATCCATGGCCTTCCACCCCCAGACAGATGGCCAAACCGAGGTTGTAAAT
>JZKD02S2219155.1:25180-38779 GCA_000966675.3 Picea glauca
ATTCATTAAAAAATATATGAGAAGGAACAAAAAGAAGTTGCTAAGCAACCCTGTCCTTCACTCCAAGAAGACCTCGCAACTGTGCAAGTTTGTGCTCATTGAAAATTTTGTTGAAGATGTAGATGTCTACAAGGATCTGATGAAGTAGATGCACCATTGATATTTCCACATTATCCACTTTCTCTTCTTGTAATGAATAATATCCAAATAAATTTTGGATGAAACTTTGAAAACAGTGCGACTGTTTCCGAAAAAACGTTGAATTTTTGTTGATTTTAAAATGATCATAACTTCACTTCCCAGACTCCATTTTGGACGATTGTTTTTTTGAAATTGGAAATTTTCACGAGAGGAATTCGAATATCCAATTTGTTTTTGCAAATTATTCTTAGAAAATATCAGAGTTGAGTTTGACGTGCATGACTCCCTTTTTGTCTCTTGAGATGCATGCATTGCGCATAGAAAATTGTCTGTATGTGACCCCTGAGATGCATGCCATATATATTATACATGAAATTCAAAAAACAAATCTTAAATGGAGTAGAAATCATATTCAATTAATGGAATACAAATTTATGCAAATACTTTTGTAGAAGACTCTTCATAATAAGAGGCTTGATCTTCTATTGGCTTCTCTTTTGGCTCTATCTGTTCAACCTCCTGCATGAAATATTCACAATATTCTTTATTCCCGAATAGAAACTCCAATCTGGTCCATAATTGATTTGGAGTTGATTCTTCTAAGTCATCATTTACATGATGGAGAATTTCAAGAGAAATAAACAACAGGATACATCTTATGGCCATAACTTGTTTATTGAGAAAAACATTTTTCTCATCGGTGGAATCAGGCTCTACATCCATTGCCATAGTTATTTCATACAATCCTTTGCATATGAGTAGAAGCATATTTATTGGCTTCCATTCCAAATAGTTATGAGGCGTGAGAAGTATTTCCGGCAAATAATCCATCTTTTCTGCGTTCTTCAATCTTTAGTACCTACAAAAATAATTTGGTGTAGATTTTTCTTAGCAGTCTGTTGGCTCTGATACCATGTAAATGTGTTGAAACTGAACATAATCTATATAGATATAAAATACTGCACACATTTGCAGAGAAAAATTGAGAAAGAAGAAGCAAGAGAGAAAGAATGGAAGAATTCTCATTAATCGTATTCCACACACAAAGAGTGAATAATTTACAATAGATATAGGCTACATGAGTAACCAATGCACCATAGTGGTTTCATAGAGTGATATGGACACACACCAATAGTTACGGTATTAAACTGCCACCTAGTCTAGTCTCTCAGGCAGTTACGGGAGTGAACTGCCACCTAGTCTGAGTTAACTAGTCTATATGTCTTCAGTTAACTGACTGAAACATAGTGACGTGAGGAGGATATTAGGGAATCATGAGTAATGCGCTAGTATGGTGATGATCCCAAGGACAATGCGCATTAGCTAGTGATGATCCCAATGTTGCATGGTGATAATCCCAATGTAGCATCTAGACTCCACTCAAATGATAAAACTAAAGTGAAAACTGAGGAGAATATTATTCCTAGAGGAATATTCTTCCTAAAATATAGGAGATGAATAATGACTAATAAATGAGGAAAAACCTTAGGAAAAATTAATACTAGGTGTGTGTGAAGTAACTCCAACAGTGATGACCCACTATTTTACAAATCTCACACCATAAACCCAATGGATTCAAAGCTCCCATATTCATATATTGCTGAAAAGTTGGAAATTCATACTTATGATGACCCTTTGTTCTACATGTGATACATCGGACTCCCTCGTTATTTTCTTTTCCTTTCATAATTTCATGTAAATGAATAGTCAATGCAGCCATATGTGACTGAACTTGAGCCATCCCTGCATTATTTTCTCCTACATGGGACACTTCCAATTTCATAGCAATTTCTAGAGCATCTGACTGCAACATAATCTTCTGTTACATCAAAGGGTAGCGGATATGCATAAAAACTCATGCAATAAGACACTCCCTATGTTTTTCATCTAGAATATGGACTTCCTTTAGTATCTTGAACCTTTGATCATAATCCCACACTAATTGATTTACTATTTGTTTGATCTCCTTCAGCTCTATAATGCATTGCGATTGAGACTTAGGATTATAGAATTCTTTCAATAAGGTTTGTCTTACCTCTACCAATGTTCTAGTCTGACCCACATGTGTAGCATTCTGATATTTCATATACCATAATAATGCACGATCCATGAAAGTCGTTGCCAACTGTGCAATCTTCACATTATCATCCTGGACGTTCTTCATAGTCCATATTGTGTCACAAATGAAAAAACAATTGTTCTAGATCTTCTGAACCATCCCCTTTAAAGAGAGGCAGCCTCAAGGTGGGATATATTGTTAGGGTCCTAACCCGCACATAGGTAGAACAAAATATTTAGATGCAATAAAGGTCAATATTAATAAGGCCTTGCAATAAAATAGAATAAGTCGAATGTAAGAAGACCTAATAGAAGCTTCCACTTTTAGAAGGATCTTCCTCTAGATGCTTCTTTTGATAGACATATTTAGTATAAATAGGAGTCAAGGGTATGCGAACCCTATCTTGGAGATTATTGTAATAGTGCTCTACTCGACTGGAGGTTGCCCCCTCAAAGAGGCCCGTGAAGATTTCTCTCAGAATAAAAGTGTTATTTCTGTTGTTATTCTTATATCATTTCAATGTTATTGTGGTGATTATTCTGGTTATATTGTTGTTATTATGCCATTTATAGCATTTTATGTTTGTTCTTCATACTTTTTTATATCTAGTATATTACAAGTGGTATCAGAGCACTTTCCTTGGGAGAAATTGTAGGTAAAATTTTTTTAGGGTAGAGACGTATTCCGACGTCTTTAAGCCACAGAGATCTATCATTACTTGCATAAACCCATGATTGAGGGATTCATACACACAGGAAATACAAGTGGTTCTTAAGCGCACATCTATTGTCCACCCTTGTAACCCCTGTTGGTACCCCTTCGAGTGGTAGTGTATCAGACAACACTTGTGTATGGATCGACCTAGATTTCTTGAAGCCCTCTTTAGATATACCAATCGGCCACCTGATTGCTATAGTGCCACCGAGAACAACACTTGGGAAGATACTCTCTAGTACCTGGGTAGTCGGGTAGTACGGCTAAGGGTACAATCTATCCTCCTTAGTTAGTGCCCTAAGATATTGGGCTAAGTACTATTGTTGGACCTTGCACATATATCAGAGAGCTATAGAATAGGGCAAAACCTTGTCTGTAGAACCCTTGAATACCTAACCCTTGGGGATAGAAACATAAACAAATTAAAACAGACAAGATCTATTGTCGTGCAACTATGTTCGGGTTGCCAAGTAAATACACATTTCTTTCTGGTTAAGCATTTGGGCATTTCCTCTCTGCAGTATTATTCAGACCAGAAATTGTTTCACCATTATTTGAGACATATTCCATTGGATTCATCTCTTCTCCCTTATCACATTCATACATATCATATTTTGACAAAATTTTTGACCCTTCCTGCCCCTTTTCAGTTCCCCCATCCTCATGGTCCATACCCGTAGCCAAGACTTGGAAGCTCTCTTTAACACCTTGCAATCTAGTCTCATAGATACCTAAAAAGAAGTGAAACAACTCAGCACCAATGTTGCCTCCATCAATACAACCATGCAGTCCTCAATGGAGGAAATCAAACAAGACCTCACCACCTAGCTTGAATTTGTCTTTTCGACACTCTACACCAAACTGCATATCCCTACAGATAACCCTTCCTCTTCATCACCTCTTCATACTGAAGGTGAACATTCCTCTCATTCCCATAACTTTCAAAACCATCACTTTCAAAGTGACCTACACCTTCTGTGGGTGGATGTGACCAAATTTGATGGCTCGGACCCCACTGGTTGGGTAACCCAAATGGAACATTATTTCTCTTTATACAACATTACAGATGACTTGGCCAAACTTCGGTATGGTGTTCTCCATATAGATCAAGAACATTGGCAATGGTGGAAATGGAGAAAATCTTCTCGTCAAGGGTATATTGCTTGGACACACTTTGTGGCAGAGCTTTATGAACACTTTGACATTGACACCAACCATTTGTGTCGTTTGACAAAGTTTAAACAATCAGGAACAATGGACGACTTTATAGCTTCCTTTGAGCACCTGTATTTTTGGACAGAGGGCATGTCTGATGCCTTTTTCTGAGAATGTTTTATCAGTGGCATCAAGGATGAGATCCAGGCCCATGTCCTCATGGCTCAGCCTCAGAGTTGGGTGGAGGCTACTAAAATAGATAAAGAAGAACAACAGGTTGTATCTTCTCAAAACTGAAAACCCTCCTTTATCCCTCACCCTAAAACAGTAAATCCCACTACTCCCTCCGCTCCACTAAAGATCCAAAAATTGACCAGGGCTTAAATGGCTAAACGCCAACTCAAAGGCCTTTGTTATAATTGTGATGACAAATATTTTCCGGTCCACAAGTGTAAGGAACAAAATTTATTTATGGCCATCTCCGAGGATATTTTGAAAGAGGATATTGAAACTCCCCTTGTGTCTGAGTCACTTGAAACCCCTGACATAACCCCTCCCTTAGACCCTCCCGAAGTATAATCGGTCATTTTCCTCAATGCTCTCACTGGCTTCTCCTCTCCTAAACCCTCAAGCTAATTGATTACATCAAGCATCAGAAGGTCATCATTCTGGTTAATAGTGGAAGCACACATAATTTTATTCATCCCCGCATTGCCCAAGAAAATTATTGCTACATCCATTCCGTCAATAATTTCCAAATCATGATTGCCAATGGTGGCTCCATGAAATGTGGAGGGAATTGTGAAAATGTGCGTCTCCAAATTGGTGACTACCACCTGAAATCTCATATGTTTTCTATCAACATGGGCGGTTGTGACATTGTGTTGGGTGCAGACTGGTTAAGGACTTTGGGTCCCATTCTCATGGATTCTCAGGAATGAACCATCCAATTTGACTAGGAGGGATACCAATATAAGTTCCAAGGCATCACCGCCGGTTCACCTGAGATCATTATTTCCCATCACATGGAAAAGATGCTCAAAAAGGGTCATTATGGTGTTATTTCTCAACTCCATGCCATACAAGAAACAGAAACACCCTCCGTGCCACAAGACTTGCAAGACATCCTTTCTAAACATCAAGTGGTCTTTTCCACTCCCTAGGGACTCCCTCCTTCACGTGGTGTTCATGATCATTCCATTCCCCTTGTACCCGGAAGCCTTCCTCCCAATATTCGTCTGTATCGTTACCCCTTTTCCCAATAAAATGAAATTGAGAAAATGTTCCAGGAACTCCTTAATGCAGGCATTATCCACCCTAGTACGAGCCCCTACTCTTCTCTTGTGGTCATGGTCCTAAAGAAAGAAGTTTCTTGGTGAATGTGTCCTGACTTTCGTGCCCTAAAAAAACTTACCATTAAAGACAAATTTCCCATTCCTATCATTGATGACCTCCTGGATGAAATGAGTGGCACCCAATTATTTACTAAACTTGATCTTCGTTTAGGCTACCACCAGATACGTATGAAAGAGGAAGACATTCCCAAGACTGCCTTTAGAACTCATGAGGGTCACTATGAGTTTTTGGCCATGCCCTTTTTCTTGTGTAATGCCCCCTCCACCTTCCAAAGCCTCATGAATCATGTCTTCCATCCTTTTCTTCATCATTTTGTCTTAGTTTTCTTTGATGATATTCTCATCTATAGAAAGACCTGGACATAACATATTTCTAATGTGGATCGAGTTCTCCATCTACTCCCTCAGCACCAACTTTTCCTGAAATAGTCTAAATGTGATTTTGGTGCCTCAGAAGTAGAGTACTTGGGTCATCTAGTTGGAAAGGATGGCATCAGGGTGGATCCTAAAAAGGTTGAATCTATGCAAGACTGGCCTCACCTAAGACTCTCAAAATATTGTGTGGATTTCTAGTCTTAACAAGTTATTATCTCAAGTTTTTTAAGAATTACAGAAAGATTGAAACATCTCTCACTGCTCTCCTAAAAAAGAACTCTTTCACTTAGACTCCAGCTACTACTCAAGATTTTCAAACCTTGAATATGGCCATGTGCACCACCCCAGTCCTAGCCCTTCCTGATTTCATAAAGACCTTTGTCTTGGAATGTGATGCTTCAGGGAAAGGAATTGGTGTTGTCCTTATGCAAGAGGGTTGGCCTTTGGCCTTTACCAACAAGCAACTATCTGAAAGAAATATAGGAAAATCTATCTATGAAAAGGAAATGGTGGCTATTCTACATGTCGTTGATTTGTGGTGCCCTTATCTATTGGGGCAACGCTTCCAAATTAAGATAGACCATCAAAGCCTCAAGTATTTTCTAGAAGAACGCATTTCCTCCCTAGAGCAACAAAAATGGGTAACTAAAATATTTGGCTATGATTATGATATCATTTAAAATAAAGGAAAATAAAATGTGGTTGCGCATGCAATTTCCCACAAATATGAAGATGAAGGATCCCTTTTTTCTCTTTCCTTCATTGTACCAGATTGGCTCCAAGCTGTTCGCCAGGAATGGATACAAGATCCCAAAAGTTCATAGTTGATCCAACAATTGCAGTTCAGTGCTCCAGCTCCCCCAGGGTACTCTTGGCTCCATGATGAGCTTCGATACAAAGGCCGTCTATATTTAAGTAAACAATCAAAGCTTAAATCCATGATACTTTTTGATCTTCATGGTACACCCATAGTGGGGCACTTCGGGTTCACCAAAACCTATGACAAGGTCAAACGTTCTCTTTTCTAGGATGGTATGAAACATGACATTCTTGATTTTGTCACTGAATGTGATGTGTGTCAATGCAACAAGGGAGAAATAGTCAAATATTCAGGCATACTACAACCGCTCCTGATTCCACCTGCTATTTGGAAGGACATCTCTATGGATTTTACTATAGGCTTACCCAAATCAGGAAATAAATCAGTCATCATGGCGGTTGTTGATCGCCTTTCCAAGTATGCTCATTTATGCACTCTTCAACACCCGTTTACAACATCCACAATGGCTCAAATTTTCATGGATCAGGTCTTCAAGTTTCATGGCATGCCACACTCTATTGTTTTTTATCGTGACCCAACTTTTAGAAGCAATTTTTGGCAAGAACTGTTCAAGCTACAAGGCACCCAATTCCATCTCAGTACAACTTATCATCCCCGGACTGATGGTCAAATAGAAGTTTTCAAAAAGTGTTTGGAAACATATTTGAGGTGTTTTGCCTTGGAAAAGAAAAATTAGTGGGCTCAATGGTTACCCCTAGCTGAATGGTGGTACAACACTTCATACCATACAACTACACGCATGACTCCTTTTGAAGTGGTATATGGACAAAAGCCACCTTTAGTTCTCTCATACTTACCTGGTGTCTCGAAGGTCTAGGCAGTTGACCAAACACTTACAATTCAAGAGGCCATTCTCCGTACCCTAAAAGAGAATTTGGTCATGGCATAGAATCACATGAAGCAATAAGCAGATCAAGGTCACTCTGAATGTCAATTTGAAGAAGGGGATTAGGTGTTTCTTCACTTGCAACCTTACAAGCATAATTCCCTCAAGGCCGAGAATTTTCAGAAGCTAGCACCCAAATTTTATGGTCCTTATACAGTTCTCAAACATGTGGGATAGGTGGCCTATCAGTTAGCTTTGCCCAATCATTCGAAGCTACATCTTGTTTTTCATGTTTCCTGCTTAAAGAAGGTGATCGAAACTAAGTGCCAAATTCAAACCAACCTTCTCGAGTTAGTCGAAGAAGGATCCATTTGGCTATAGCTACAAGATGTTTTGGACCAATGTGAGCATCACCTGCGTCAGAGAACCATCAAGGAAGTGTTAATCCAGTGGAAATATACAACTCCAGCAGATGCCACTTGGGAACTAGCTACCATTCTACAACAATTTCCACATCTCAAGCCTTGAGTACAAGGCTATTTTGAAGGGAGGGGACATGTTAGGGTCCTAACCCGCACATAGGTTGAACAATATATTTAGATGTAATAAAGGTCAATATTGATAAGGCCTTGCAATAAAATAGAATAATTCGAATGTAAGAAGACCTAATAGAAGCTTTTGCTTCTAGAAGGATCTTCCTCTAGATGCTTATTTTGATAAACATATTTAGTATAAATAGGAGTCGAGGGTATGAGAACCCTAGCTTGGAGATTATTGTAATAGAGCTCTGCTC
Organism: Picea glauca; assembly: GCA_000966675.3. Taxonomy (NCBI): domain Eukaryota; kingdom Viridiplantae; phylum Streptophyta; class Pinopsida; order Pinales; family Pinaceae; genus Picea; species Picea glauca. The sequence goes on from JZKD02S2219155.1 coordinate 33,440, forward strand.
GACTGGAGGTTTCCCCCTTGAAGAGTCCCATGAAAATTTCTCTCAGAATCAAAGTGTTATTTCTATTGTTATTCTTATATCATTCCAATGTTATTGTGGTGATTATTTTGGTTATATTGTTGTTATTCTTCCATTTCTAGCATTTTATTTATGTTTTGCATAATTTTTATATCTGGTATATTACATATACTCCCGACATCATGTTCTGCATGATATTTTTTCTTGATAACACTAATTGGTTCTGACACGACGTACTACTTTTTCTACTCTGATTACTTATACTACTATATTTACTTCCTTCTCTAACTACAATTGACAAAAATTCTGATCTTACCTCAGTTCTTGGTGACGCACATGGGGTCATGGGTTCGATGCAAAGTCCGATATGTGTGTGATACTCTTCTACTGGACCGAGGTGAGATATTTTCTCCTCTTCTATGCACATGCTTCCTTCGATCTAGAATATTGCAGTTGTGTCTCTTTCCTTGATCTCACTGTGCTAGACCTCAATCTCATCCATAGTCCTCTTCTTATTTGGTCTAAATATCTTACAACTGCACAATACTATGATATATTCATTGATTTCACAATCTTCTTCTCTCGAAATTCTCATCCCATCCATTCCTCATTCCTTCTCTTCATCCCTCTTTATGCTCAGATCATTCCCTGGTCTTCCCCCAATTCCCCTATGTGTGCGAAGGTACTTATTTGTTGAGGCAATCAGATTCCATATTCATGACTTCCTTGTTGCATAAAAACATCATAATCCAAGTAGATAGTGAATTTAGGTATCTACCACGTGGTCCTTTAAATAAGTCCCTCTTAGCAGCACTATATGACTGAGTGCAATCTATGACAAATTCAGTAATGTAACCTCCCAGCACACTATCCAACCAATAATCCATTGTGTGTGATGTCTTATTGCTTACTACATTAACTTGTTGAATCAATTCAGGATTCTAATTCCTTGAAACCACAATTTGATATCTTTTGATATGTTCAACAAATCTCTGGATCCACTCTGCTAAAATATTCGGGAAGTTAGCGAAAAAAAATCATGCAAATATGTAAACACATACCTTTATATCCATTCATGTACACTATTTCGTGGATTCTTATTTTGATCTACAACAAGCTCGATCTCCTTTCCGTTCAACCATTTTCTGATCTCCTCCTTAGTAGGCATCCACATTCCCCTCATTCGCAGATCCTGGTCCCAACAACATAGCCATTTGTTGGCATGCAGTGGGAATACCTAGGGTTAAACATTAATTCACCAACAAATCCCAAGATACCAACCGTTTTAGCATCACCCATAAGAAGGTGAAGTATCACCCAAGGTACCTATGGGGAATGAAGGAACCAGGTTTTTGCAGTCATGGGGGAATATGAGGCATTCATCCTTACTGTTAACTTAACATTCATTCATATACCTTGTGCTTGAACTCATAACAACATCATAACATATGACAATTTCATCCTACTTAACCATTCAATATGTGTGCAGAACCATAAGATAAATATTCCTATTAGCCATTAAGCATCTACTACATGTGCATAATGAACATAATATACCAACACTTCATGAAAAAAAACACATCAGGACACAATATTTTAACGTGGTTCACCCCAAACTAGGCTACGTACACAACGAATGGCTTCTTATATTATTCATGTTCAATCCTTAGAATAGGTATGCACTGCACTCATACAATAATCTTCAGTTAAAACTAAAACCTTCCCAATTTGTTCTATGTTGTAGTGCACACACACCTCTTCGATTGATATTCAACTCACAAGCATACAAAAAACCCACTCTCTCTCTTTCATTCCTCCTTTTATCTCTCTTCTTAATCTCCCTTTTCTACCAAAAACCCATTACATATTTATACATATACATTAGGGATTATCCCGTTACAATGTGGAAAAAATGTCCTAAAACTCCTAACTAACTTTCACCTTCCATTCATTGGCTCCTAAAAATGCACTAACTATCTTCTACGTGCGTTGCTCCTTTGTTGACTTGTCGATTGATCTGCTCCCGCGTGACTCCTGAAACTTACCCAAAATGACCTGCTCCAACACATGCATTCGATGTAGAGGAGGTTAGGTGCATGTCACTAATGGTCACGACACTGACACCCTATACCTCTAATAGGAAACACATTAGTTGTCCTCTTATGTGCTATGTATATACTTTAGTTTATATTCCTAGACTGATTCGGTGGTTTTCTATTTTTCTACAATAATTTTGTTTTTCTCTGGATCACTATTGGCTGTGTTTGATGGGAGAATGGTCTTCCCATTTGCTTCAAATTTATTTACTTATTTTTTGAGAGTTTCTTGACACTCAATTGAAATTCAACTGCTTCCCTCCTAGGATGATGACTAATGTGCACATGTGCAAGCGCGGGTAGATGTTTCCCAAGATGGTCCAACCAAAGTACCCATGTAAGCCAATGAGTTTAAAGGTTTTGGATTTGTTATTTAGTGAAGTCAATCACATCCTCAATCTTATATATACCTATACTTAAGGATGGATTGGTGAGGATGTGAGAAAATACTATTTATCCAAGTGGTGTTGGTAGATGCTAGAGGTAATATTGTCATCATGTTTTGATTAATTCTAGTTGCATTTTTTTTGTCTTATTTAATGTACATGTAATTTATTGTAACATTTTGTTTAGATTGTCCAGATATTATTGTCTACTATTTTGTAGATATTGGTATGTATGTTGGGGAGGTGCCTCCCTAGTAGGATGAAGATATGATTGAGGCTAATAAACCACCTTAAGTTCAAATACCCGACATGCTACATAAGTCATATATATTCAATTAGGATTTGATGAATCAAATATATGCATTAATGGCTCGCCACAAAGTGGTCAGTATGTGACCCAAGGATATCAAACGAGATCCTGAGCTTGCATCGATATGAGTGACCCTTTCCCATGATATGAAATTATTGATGCATCATGTTGTTAGTGCTCTCAACCTACTCATGTAACATCCCCAACCTCCAAGCTAAGCCATGCCACACAATTATTTTTCTCTGATAGCATTTATTAATTACCATGCACTACATATTCAATGAATATGCAGTTCTAACAACATAAAATGCATGCATAAATATATAAAAATATACCATAACAAATTTAACATAATTGACCATGCAAAAATCATTATAAGAAAATAAAAAACACTTGTATTTTAATTAAAATCACCGACCTATTGTAGACCTCAAACGTTCCTCCCAGCCGTAGACTCTGTTGCTCATGCACTCTCAATAGAAATCCACCTCCAAGATGGGGATATAATTCCACCAAGAAAATGGATACCTAATAAAACCTGAGGAATGACAAACAACACAATAAATAACATTCCCAAGTGCCAACTCCAACAATATTTCCTACCCACAACCTCTCATTCCTCATATCTTGTCCCATCCTAGGAAGTGTACCCCTTCTCTGCTCAACAATCCTTCAACTATCCCACTTCCCTTCCATGGATTTATCAACAAGTTAACCAAGAAGTATCTTATCTCTATGGCCCTTGGAACATAAGGTTTATCTAATATTTACAACACCCACTAGGTCAACACATAGGGAAACTTGTTCCCAACAATTATCTCAAATAAAGAGAATGCTCCACAAGCATGGAAACCTACTTCTTCAGACCAAACCACCTAGGATTTACTGGGTAACAATCAAATTCACAACTACCACTCTCCATGAAATGGTATGGATGATGGATGGAATGAATTAGGGAATGATTGGAAAGAATCAAAATTACACCAAATTCCCAACATTATGTATGCATGTTCCTATCTTGACACTTGTCATTCTAGGAACTACCTTTGACTCCACTTGGTGATTTGTTCCTCTCACTTGTGAACTTAGGATAAAAACATATCATATGACTTAGGACTTAGGAATACTATTTTTTTTCCCTTGGCTTAATCCCTTTTCCTCTCAAGTCCTAGCCCCCTTTGCCTCTCATGGAGTCTTAGCCCCCTTTTCCTCTCATGGAGTCTTAGCCCCACATACTCTTTCGCTTGACTTGGTCTATTGTGGTAATGTGTTTTATTAATATATATGGGTGCGATTACATATTACATTTTTTAGGCTCACTGGACTTTCAAATCTTAGTCTCCTTGGCCTAAATCATAGATGCACTCTAGCCTCAAAACATATAAAAAATGGTACTTTTTCCTAAAACATCTTAGCTCACTAGCGTATAAAGCATATGTACATTTCAAATTGGGGTTCATCCTATGGTTATTACATTCCCCTCCCCCTTATTTATGTATTGTCCTTAGTGAATTATATTGATACAGGTGGATATTGGTGGCTACCCACCTATTCTAATTGGCTCACATATAGATTCCACATATTCCAACTGGCTCACATACATATGCCATCTTGGTAGTTTCAGTTTTCATCTTGGAAGTTTTTTTCTATCTTTTTGAATCCTAAACTTTTTGGGTTGTTTTGAAGCCCTAATCAACATTTTTTTGGGCCCTCCACAGTCACACTATATACAAAATCAAAGTGTGATGAAATAATGTGTATTCCTAAGATAGACCTTTCTAACATGCTATCATGTTCCTAAAATGAATATCGTATGCAATCGTTACAACCCTAGGAAGTTGATGTACCAACTTACCCCAACGAGGCTCACATGAATTTTGGCGCTTCATCTCCTAGGGTTGGGTTTTTGGATGTCTAGGGTTTTGGAATTTGTAGGAACCAGGATTTCATTTAAGCTACCATAAATTAAAACAGAGCAGAAATTTTGAAACTTACTAAAAATTTGCTTACTCACGCATATTCATTCCTGGATTTTGATAAATAAAATAACATTTTCCAAAACAATTTGCATAACAATTTAAATCTACATAATAATTTGCATACAAGTTAAAATTGAGTAAACACTTCACAATTTTGAAAATACCTGTCACTGATGCTAAGCTTGAATCTTCGCTTGAACCTTCGCTTGCAGCAACTTGAACCTTCAGCTTGAACACTCCAAAACCGGCCACCCTACCGACCAGTACGCCTGGCCCTAGGACATCTACGGATGTCCTAGCCCTCCGAGCCCAAACCTCTTAGCCACACGGTAAATCCCACTATCACCACTGTTAATTCACTCTCTCCCAATGCTCCCCCAAAATCTCCCTTCCTCCACTCATGAATGAAATCCCTACCAAAATGAATAATGCTCTTCCCCCGTCCTTCTCCTTCCCTTATCCTCCTTTCACTGCCCTCGCACCTTCCATTACTCCTCACCAAACCCCTTATCCATACATTAAAACCTTATCCCTTCATTTAGTTCTTTATT
>JZKD02S2219188.1:0-13023 GCA_000966675.3 Picea glauca
ATAGCAAACATATGGGATTTCAGGTGGTAGTCACCAATTTGGAGACACACATTTTCACAATGCCCTCCACATTTCATGGAGCCACCATTGGCAATCATGATTTGGAAATTATTGATTGCATGGATATAGCAATGAGTTTTTTGGGAAATGTGATGATGAATATAATTATGGGTGCTTCCACTATCAACCATAATGATGACCTTCCTATGCTTGATATAAGAAATTAACTTGAGGGTTTGAGGAGCAGAGAAACCAGTGAGAGCATTTAGGGAAATGAACGGTTCTACTTTGGGAGGGTTTGAGGGAGGGGTTATGTCTATGGTTTCAGGTGACTCAGACACAAGGGGAGTTTCAACATCCTCTTCCAAAATATCCTATGAGATGGCCATAAATATATTTTGTTCCTTACACTTGTGGCCCGGTATATATTTGTCGTCACAATTATAACAAAGGACTTTGAGTTTGCATTCAACCATTTCAGCCCTGGTCAATTTTTGGATCTTTAGTGGAGCAGACGGAGTAGTGGGATTTACTAGTTTAGTGCGAGGAATAAAGGAGGGTTTCCGGTTTTGAAATGATACAAACTTTTGTACATATTTATCTCTTTTAGTATCCTCCACCCAACTCTGAGGCTGAACCATGAGAACATGGGCACGAATCTCATCCTTGAGGCCAATGATAAAACATTCTCAGAAAAAGGCATCAGACATGCCCTCTGCCCGAAAAGCCACATGCTCAAAAGCATCTATAAAGTCTTCCAATGTTATGAATTGTTTCAACTTTTTCAAACATCCTAAATGGTTGGTGTCAATTTCAAAGAATTCATAAAGCTTTGCCACAAAGTGTGTCCAAGAAATATACCCTTGACGGGAAGTTTTTCTCCATTGTCACCATTGCCAATGTTCTTGATCTAGATGGAGAACACCATACTGGAATTTGGACAAGTAACATTTAATGCCATATAAAGAGAAATAATGTTCCATTTGGGTTACCCAACCAGTGGGATCCGAGCCATTAAATTTGTTCGCATCCACCCGTGGAAGGCGTAGGTCACGCTGAAAGTGATGGGGCCGAGAATTATGGGAATGAGAGGAAGTTTCAGCTATGGTATGTGGAGGTGGGTCAGATAAAGGGTTATCTGCAGGGATATGTAGCTTGGTGCAGATCATCGAAATGAAAGATTCAAGCTGGGTAGTCATGTCTCGTTTGAGTTCCTCGATTGAGGCGGCGATGGAGGACTGCATGGTTATATTAATGGCGAAAACATTAGCATTGAGTTGTTTCACTTCTTGTTAAGTCTTTGTGAAATTAGATTGAAAGGTATTGAGGCAAGCTTCCAAGTCTTGGCTATGGGTATGGGCCATGATGATGAGGGAACCGAAATGACACGGGTGGTGTCAAACATTTTTCTGAAAAATGATATGTATGAACGTGATAAGGGAGAAGAGATAAATCCAATGGAATAGCTCTCAAATAATCGTGCAAAAATTTCCAATCTACTCCGGTCTGAAGAGTACTGCAGTGATGAAATTCCCAAATGCTTAACCAGGAAGAAATGTGTAGTGATTTGGCAACTCGAACACAGTTGTGTGGAAATAGATCATGTCTGTTTTAATATTTTTTTTTTTGTTCCATCCCCAAGGGTTAGGTATTCAACGGTTCTATAGACAAGGGTTTCCCTTGAGCTATAGCTCTCTGATATACGTACGGGGTCCAACAGTAGTACTCAGCCCAATATCTCAGGGCACTAACTAAGGAGGCTAGACCATGCCCTTATCCATACTACCCGACTACCCAGGTACTAGAGAGTATCTTCACAAGTGTTGTTCTCAGTGTCACTATAGCAGTCAGGTGACCAATCGGTTTATCTAAAGAGGGATTTAGGAAATCTAGGCCGATCCATACACAGGTTTTGTCTGATGCGCTACCACTCGAAGGGGTACCAATAGGGGTTACAATGGTGGCCAACAAATGTACACTTAAGAACCACTTGTATTTCCTGCATGTATGAATCCATCAACTGCAGGTTTATGTGCGTAATGACAAATCTTTGTGGCTTAAAGATGCCAAAATACGTCTCTACCCTGAAAAAAAAATTAACCTACAATTTTCTGCCAAGGAAAGTGCTCTGATACCACTTGTAATATTATAGATATAAAAAGTATGCAGAACATAAATAAAATGCTAGAAATGGTAGATGGACAACAATATAACCAAAATAACACCACAATAATAGTGAAATGATAACAAAATAACACCAGAAAGAGAATTTCGATTACTAAGATCAATATTCATGGGCCTCTTCCAGGGGGAAACCTCTAGTCGAGCAGAGATCTATTACAATAATATCCAAGCTAGGGTTATCATACCCTCGACTCCTATTTACACTAAATATGTTTATCAATAGAACCATCTAGAGGAAAATCGTTCTAGAAGCGAAATCTTCTATTAGGTCTTCTTACATTCGACTTATTCTACTTTATTGCAAGGCCTTATTAATATTGACCTTTATTACATCAAAATACATTGTTCTACCTATGTGAGGGGTTAGGTCCCTAACATTCTGCAAGTCAAATAAATCAACATATGTTTCTGACAAAGTGAGTGGAGAAATCGATTGTATAATTGGTAATATCAAGAGGTTTCGCTCACACCGAAGTTAATCACGAGGTCGCACGAGGTTGGTTGAAGGGATATCCCCCCAATACCTTCTTAGCTTCATAGATATTTCTGGGGATCTATTCATATCTGGGGATCTTGCTAGTGCCTTTACCTCCATGAGAGGTGGTACTTTCAATGTTTCGGGCTTTGCTACCATGCCCATACAGTGGAGCTGGCTTACGACTACTCGTCTATGCATTAGTTATACATTGGTTTCTTAGTTACTTGACTTAGGTGTCACATAGGTTATGTGAAGGGGTTATTCTACAGGTACCCTGGGTCAGATAAGGGTTGGACAATACACTTCCTTTATGGAAGATTACCTCTCTAGGGGGATCTGAATGACTAGTTGTTAAGCCCATGAGGGTCCTTATAACTGATTTTTTTACCTATGATATTTAGAAGGGAGTCTCAAGCCCCTATTGGGCGATACATACCTTCTTTATGGAGGGAGGCCACTTTTAGCCACTTCACCCCATTTGTGTGCATATTGGCCATTCAAATTTTGGTGTGTTCTTTGACTACTAGTTTGCCTTAGGATTTATTTTTTGTCTTTAGAGTCTTAAGTCATCATGGAGTCAGACCAGTGTCCCCACCAGTACCATCACCATAGTAATGATAGGTTCCTCCAGCACTACAACCATTGTGGTTCTAGGAGTCAAAGGGGTGCCATTAACTATAGTGGGTGTGGGAGTGGAAGGGCTCCCAGTGTTGTGAAGACTAGGTTCGATGCTCATCCTTGTAGGATCGCAAGTCAGAATAGTGGAGGCATGTGTACCACGTCTAATAACTCTTTCCTTCTAAAATGCGTAGAGTTATTAGATGTGGTACACACACCTCCACTATTCTGACTTGTGATCCTACAAGGATGAGTATTGAACCTAGTTTTCAGAACATTGGGAGCCCTTCCACTCCCACACCCACTATAGTTAATGGCACCCCTTCGAATCCTAGAACCACAATGGTTGTAGTGGCTGAGGAACCTATCATTACTATGGCTTGGACTATAGTGAATGCTCAATCTCTTTCCTTGAACCCTTTTGGATCTCTTGGTCACTCACCGAGATATAATTTTTAGTCCATCCCTATGGCCTCTAGTCCTTTTTCCTATGTTATTTTGAACTTTACTTCGCAGTTATTGAACACTATCCCAATAGTTGGCCCTAATTCTAGCATTGTGCTTGGGGGAACTACACCTCATTACACTCCATTTTACTTTGGTGGTTCTCAAATCCCTGAAATGACTCCTAATATGGGAGGCATTCCTGCATTTAACCCCGGGTCTAATCCTCTTTCTTCTGGGTGGAACAACTAACCTAGCAGACAAGCTTCTGCTCAAGTTCCATCCTATACCCCTACCTCCTCAGTGTTGATTCTGACAAACACGTTTGGCATGACGAATCCATCTCTATCCTTTGGATTCACACTCGGAGGAGGTCAATTTCATTCTTTGGGCAACCCCCAACCCAAATCCAATTCGAATGGGGGAAATTTTAATAACCCCCATCAAAACATTCCTACTAGAATGATGCCCAACCAACCTTTTATGAATCAGCCCAGAGGAGGATCTTAAAATCCCAGATAGGGCCATGGTGCTTACCAGAACCCTGGATGGGTTGCAGTTCCTCAAACACAATCTTTCCAGGGAGTTTGGGACCAGATACCGCAACCCCATCTTCATTTTCTATCCACACTTAATCTACCAGACTTGTCTAAGTTGATGAATGAACATGTGAGTCATGATCCTATATGGCCCCCAGTCCCCACCAAGATTCCTTTGGACATTTTGAAATTCGAAGGAAAGAATGGAAAGGATCCTAGTTATCACATTACTACCTTTCACCTATGTTGCTCCTCGAATTCCCTTAATGATGATTCCATTCGGTTAAGATTATTTCAATGCACCCTCATTGGGGTCGCTGTGAAATGGTATATCNATAGCAAACATATGGGATTTCAGGTGGTAGTCACCAATTTGGAGACACACATTTTCACAATGCCCTCCACATTTCATGGAGCCACCATTGGCAATCATGATTTGGAAATTATTGATTGCATGGATATAGCAATGAGTTTTTTGGGAAATGTGATGATGAATATAATTATGGGTGCTTCCACTATCAACCATAATGATGACCTTCCTATGCTTGATATAAGAAATTAACTTGAGGGTTTGAGGAGCAGAGAAACCAGTGAGAGCATTTAGGGAAATGAACGGTTCTACTTTGGGAGGGTTTGAGGGAGGGGTTATGTCTATGGTTTCAGGTGACTCAGACACAAGGGGAGTTTCAACATCCTCTTCCAAAATATCCTATGAGATGGCCATAAATATATTTTGTTCCTTACACTTGTGGCCCGGTATATATTTGTCGTCACAATTATAACAAAGGACTTTGAGTTTGCATTCAACCATTTCAGCCCTGGTCAATTTTTGGATCTTTAGTGGAGCAGACGGAGTAGTGGGATTTACTAGTTTAGTGCGAGGAATAAAGGAGGGTTTCCGGTTTTGAAATGATACAAACTTTTGTACATATTTATCTCTTTTAGTATCCTCCACCCAACTCTGAGGCTGAACCATGAGAACATGGGCACGAATCTCATCCTTGAGGCCAATGATAAAACATTCTCAGAAAAAGGCATCAGACATGCCCTCTGCCCGAAAAGCCACATGCTCAAAAGCATCTATAAAGTCTTCCAATGTTATGAATTGTTTCAACTTTTTCAAACATCCTAAATGGTTGGTGTCAATTTCAAAGAATTCATAAAGCTTTGCCACAAAGTGTGTCCAAGAAATATACCCTTGACGGGAAGTTTTTCTCCATTGTCACCATTGCCAATGTTCTTGATCTAGATGGAGAACACCATACTGGAATTTGGACAAGTAACATTTAATGCCATATAAAGAGAAATAATGTTCCATTTGGGTTACCCAACCAGTGGGATCCGAGCCATTAAATTTGTTCGCATCCACCCACGGAAGGCGTAGGTCACGCTGAAAGTGATGGGGCTGAGAATTATGGGAATGAGAGGAAGTTTCAGCTATGGTATGTGGAGGTGGGTCAGATAAAGGGTTATTTGCAGGGATATCTAGCTTGGTGTAGATCATTGAAATGAAAGATTCAAGCTAGGTAGTCATGTCTCGTTTGAGTTCCTAGATTGAGGCGGCGATGGAGGACTGCATGGTTATATTAATGGCGACAACATTAGCATTGAGTTGTTTCACTTCTTGTTAAGTCTTTGTGAAATTAGATTGCAAGGTATTGAGGCAAGCTTCCAAGTCTTGGCTATGGGTATGGGCCATGATGATGAGGGAACCGAAATGACATGGGTGGTGTCAAACATTTTTCTGAAAAATGATATGTATGAATGTGATAAGGGAGAAGAGATAAATCCAATGGAATAGCTCTCAAATAATCGTGCAAAAATTTCCAATCTACTCCAGTCTAAAGAGTACTGCAGTGATGAAATTCCCAAATGCTTAACCAGGAAGAAATGTGTAGTGATTTGGCAACTCGAACACAGTTGTGTGGAAATAGATCATGTCTGTTTTAATATTTTTTTTTTTGTTCCATCCCCAAGGGTTAGGTATTCAACGGTTCTATAGACAAGGGTTTCCCTTGAGCTATAGCTCTCTGATATACGTACGGGGTCCAACAGTAGTACTCAGCCCAATATCTCAGGGCACTAACTAAGGAGGCTAGACCATGCCCTTATCCATACTACCCGACTACCCAGGTACTAGAGAGTATCTTCACAAGTGTTGTTCTCAGTGTCACTATAGCAGTCAGGTGACCNTTTGACTACTAGTTTGCCTTAGGATTTATTTTTTGTCTTTAGAGTCTTAAGTCATCATGGAGTCAGACCAGTGTCCCCACCAGTACCATCACCATAGTAATGATAGGTTCCTCCAGCACTACAACCATTGTGGTTCTAGGAGTCAAAGGGGTGCCATTAACTATAGTGGGTGTGGGAGTGGAAGGGCTCCCAGTGTTGTGAAGACTAGGTTCGATGCTCATCCTTGTAGGATCGCAAGTCAGAATAGTGGAGGCATGTGTACCACGTCTAATAACTCTTTCCTTCTAAAATGCGTAGAGTTATTAGATGTGGTACACACACCTCCACTATTCTGACTTGTGATCCTACAAGGATGAGTATTGAACCTAGTTTTCAGAACATTGGGAGCCCTTCCACTCCCACACCCACTATAGTTAATGGCACCCCTTCGAATCCTAGAACCACAATGGTTGTAGTGGCTGAGGAACCTATCATTACTATGGCTTGGACTATAGTGAATGCTCAATCTCTTTCCTTGAACCCTTTTGGATCTCTTGGTCACTCACCGAGATATAATTTTTAGTCCATCCCTATGGCCTCTAGTCCTTTTTCCTATGTTATTTTGAACTTTACTTCGCAGTTATTGAACACTATCCCAATAGTTGGCCCTAATTCTAGCATTGTGCTTGGGGGAACTACACCTCATTACACTCCATTTTACTTTGGTGGTTCTCAAATCCCTGAAATGACTCCTAATATGGGAGGCATTCCTGCATTTAACCCCGGGTCTAATCCTCTTTCTTCTGGGTGGAACAACTAACCTAGCAGACAAGCTTCTGCTCAAGTTCCATCCTATACCCCTACCTCCTCAGTGTTGATTCTGACAAACACGTTTGGCATGACGAATCCATCTCTATCCTTTGGATTCACACTCGGAGGAGGTCAATTTCATTCTTTGGGCAACCCCCAACCCAAATCCAATTCGAATGGGGGAAATTTTAATAACCCCCATCAAAACATTCCTACTAGAATGATGCCCAACCAACCTTTTATGAATCAGCCCAGAGGAGGATCTTAAAATCCCAGATAGGGCCATGGTGCTTACCAGAACCCTGGATGGGTTGCAGTTCCTCAAACACAATCTTTCCAGGGAGTTTGGGACCAGATACCGCAACCCCATCTTCATTTTCTATCCACACTTAATCTACCAGACTTGTCTAAGTTGATGAATGAACATGTGAGTCATGATCCTATATGGCCCCCAGTCCCCACCAAGATTCCTTTGGACATTTTGAAATTCGAAGGAAAGAATGGAAAGGATCCTAGTTATCACATTACTACCTTTCACCTATGTTGCTCCTCGAATTCCCTTAATGATGATTCCATTCGGTTAAGATTATTTCAATGCACCCTCATTGGGGTCGCTGTGAAATGGTATATCAAGCTACTTAGGGGGTCATATGGGACCTTTAGTTAGATGGTTTTGGTCTTCCTTAACCACTTCCAACTGTCGGTTTGTTACGATGCTGGCCTAGAACTTCTGTTGACTTTACGCCAGGACACAACCAATCATATCTCAGATCATATCCATGAGTGGCATAGATAGAAGAGGTTGATTAATACCTCCATACCCCCTTCATTTCTTTTATAATGGTTCCTTAAGTCTTTTCACCCTCCTATATCAAAGGATGTTGCTACTATTGTGGTTACCACTGAGGAAGAAGCGATATTTAAAGCCCAATAGTTAGATATTATATATGCTCAGTATGGGATGTTATACCACATTCTTTCAGATGAACCATGGTCAAATTATGACCCTAAAAAAAATCTTGGACCTCATGTCGATGGAATTGTAGGCTCCGCCAATGTAAAATCCGCAGACTTGGTTGTCTCTAAACTAGTTTGTGGGAGGGCCAACTTCGTCTGTGTCTTCCAATCCCAACTTCATCTGTGTCTTCCAATCCACTTATTCGACAGATGTACATTCCTTGCAATCGTCGACCGACACAAATGGTAACCAACAACCAGGCGGGAATAAGAAGAAAGGACTTAATAATCGTAAGGGTGGGAAAAATAATAATAAACCCAAGGACAATGGTAATAATGAGAAGATGAATAATAATGTTGTAGAGGGAAGGAGAGAAAGACGTAAGGTGAAATTTCCCTTTAAGATTTGTACAAACAACCACCTTACTCATTTATGCCCCAAACTTGCAGAAGCTGCGAGGCTATTATCTCTACCACCCGCTGTGCTGACGAATCCCTTTCCACACAACTAACACATGGCCTCGATCTCCTCAAACGCCGGAAATGTAGCTGGTGGGAGTCAAAACCCACCATTTAAAGACAACGGCCATTTTTGTATCAATATGGTCGATGCGAAATTTAATATAGCCACTTGATCTTGAGATTATAGCTCTTCATAGGCTATACCTGGTCTAGAATCTCCTCCTCCTCCTCTGGAAACAACTTTACAGATTGAAAAACTAGAGCCACCACCTTGTATTCTGAAAGGAGTAATCAAGCACTCTACCCACATTACAAATGATAGAGATGCCTAGAACTACTCTATTGTTGAGAACCTGGGTCAAACCCCTTGTGCGATGTCGGTTTTGGAGGTACTCCAGACATGTCCTTCATAGAGGAATGCCTTACTATCTATGTTAGGAGCTCTAGAACCTAGTGGCTCAAAAGTTATCAAGTTTGACGTCACATATGTGAAGCATCGCTTTCCTTACCATGTGGAATTCCAAATCCACACGGGGTAATCAAAGTATACCATCAAACATGTGGTTGTTGATGAAAGAACTACTACATGTGCGATGTCCCTGATCTTTTGGAAAGCTCTTGCTTCTCTGACTCTTTCTAAATCATCTAACATGTTGACTGGTTTTGACGATCATTCCTTCCACCCTCACAATATTCTTCCTTCCTTTCTGGTCCAATTAGGTGGGAAGACGGTAGAGGTGGAGGTCGAGGTAGTTGATGCACCTCTTGATTATAACTTGTTACTAGGACGCAATTGGACCTATGCTATGGTCTTCATCGTATCGTCCATCTTCTGTACTCTTTATTTTCCTCATGAACGGAAAATCATGACAATCGACCAATTATCCTTTGTGTATGCTAGTCCCAATGCATATGTTGGACCGTCTATCCCTGTGATCGACAATTCTCAATCAGTAATTGATAATGTCAGTGTCAGAATGTATTCTTCCCTTATGGGTACTTTTGACTTCACGACATTGATTCACCATGTTTACACCATGTCCATTAGGCTAGTTTCAATAGGGAGGTCCATTCCTTTCCTCACTTCCTATTTTAGTGATCCGTGGACCCTAACTTCCCCAAATTCATCTTGTGAAGGTCAATCACATGATGGAATGGCCATGCCATTATCGACAACAAAGATTGTGTATCAAGTTTTTCTTGACTCTTCCACTGATCCATATCATGTTACCTCATCGATGGACGAGGAGGATCCCATTCTTAAGATCGTGTGCGATGCTTCATTGTCTTATTCACATGACTGCCTCGAGAGAACTTTCCCCTCGAATGAAGCTATCATCGAATCCATGAATGGTTTCGACAGACCTTGGGATGATATGCATCACCGCTCTTATTTTCTCCCATAGATTGAAAGAATCGAACAAGATGACTTTTGATCTACTTTGAGTGAGATAGTCAATCACGTTGTAGTTCCACTTGATACACACAAAATCTATGCTGAAGGAAATATGGTGAGTATTTCTCCTACTGTCATGATCAATATCTATCATACCCTTGGAAAGATTGAAAACATACACATCAGTGCAGATTGTTCGCTAGAAGAAATCCTGATCTACACCAAACTCTTCAAGGAATTCTGAGATGTATTTTCTTGGTCATATGAAGAGATTCCAGGAATCGACCCTCTTATTTTCGAGCATGAGATTAGAACTTATCTGTATTCTAAACCTATTCGACAACGTCTTAGATTTGTCAATCCTCGAAAGGCCCTTGCTATTAAGGCAGAGGTGGAGAAGCTACTTAATGTTGGCTTCATCTACTCGGTTCCCTTGACTGAATGGGTATCCAATCCTATTCATGTGAATAAGAATCAAGGAACTATCTATTTATGCATGGACTTTCGTGACCTGAACAAGGCCTTTCCTAAAGGAAACTTCCTGACACCTTTCATCGATCAGATTCTCGATGAGTGTGTGGGAAGTGAAATATTTTATTTTATGGATAGATTTTTAGGGTATAACCAAATTCATATTAAACCTCAGGATCGACACAAGGTGACATTTATTTTTCCTTGGGGTACTTTCTCATACCGGAAAATGCCTTTTGGCCTTAAAAACGTCGGAGCAACCTTCCAATGTGCTATGACCTTTGCATTTCATGATATTAATAATATAGTCGAAGCTTACCTGGATGATCTTGTTGCTCACGATCGTAAGAGAGAGGATCACTCTATGCACCTTCGATTTTTTTTTGAAATATGTCATTATTATAGAATCTGGTTGAACCCTCATAAGTGCATCATTTGCATTAGATCTGGTCATCTTTTGGGATTTCTAGTTTCTGTGATCGAGATCATGGTAAATCTATTAAAGGTTGAGGCAATACTTCAATTTCCTCCCCTGTGCACTATTAGACAACTTCAAGGTTTACAGGGGAAAGCCAACTTTCTACGTCGATTTATAGTAAATTATGCCAATATCACTAAGGGTTTCATGCGTCTTTTGAAGAAGGACACCCCTTTTATCTAGGATGAGCGATCCCAGGAGTCCACATAGTCCAAAATTTACATCATTATATATTAATTCACAAGACTACTTTGGTTTCCTATCTCAATCCATTTCAATACGTCCTTACCTGGTGTATCATAGGGGGGAAATACAATAAATGGATTGTCATTTTACAAGAGTTTGATCTCGATTTCACTTCTGCGAAATCCAAGAAATCACTAGTCTTCACGGAGTTAATATCCGACTTTCCACGATTATATGAGGATGTTATCCATGTTGATTTGTTTGCGTAAGAACACATTTTTCTTGTCTTGTCGTTTGACCCCTAGTATGGAGACCTTGTTCTCTATCTTCAAACTTTGAAGTTCCCTCAGCATCTCTCACGAGATGACCGACAGTGTGTAAGGTACCAATATAAGAATTATACTATTGTTGGTGAAACTTTGTATCGTCGAGTTATAGACAATATCTTGCATTGTTATTTAACTCACGAAGAATCTAAGTCAGTCCTAAATGATTTCCACAGTGGGGCTTGCGGTGGTTATCTATCTGGGCTTGCGATAGCCCAAAACATTTTGCAAGCCAGTTATTTCTGGCCATCTATCTTTAAATATTGTATTGAAGTAGTTAAGAAGTGTCACCCTTGCTAGGTTTTCACTTGGAAAATGTGCTCTAATCCAGTCCCTCTTCACCCAGTCATTACCGTTGGTCCCTTCACCAAGTGGGGGGTGGACTTCATGGATTGCAACCCAACTTTGGCTGGGGGGAATCAACACATTATCGTGGTCATCGACTACTTTACTAAGTGGTTTGAGACCATGCCCACAGTCAAATCTAACGAGAAGACTGCCACCTTCTTCGTATTCAATCAAATTATTGCCCGATTCAGTATCCCGAGTGAGATTGTCACTGATCATGGTAGTCACTTTCATAACGAAATGATGGAAGAACTAGCATCTAAGATAGGGTTTATAAATGGTAATTCTTCTCCTTATTACCCCCAGGAAGATGGAAAAATAGAGGCCATCAACAAGTCTCTCAAGACCACTTTTCCAAAAAATGTCAGCCAAAGTAGGTCTGATTGGTACACTATGTTATATCCCACACTCTGGGAATATCGAACCTCGGTCAAGAATGCCACCAAATTTTCCCCTTTCTAGTTAGTACACGGTGTGGAGTCAATTTTACCTATTGAATGCGAAATCTCTTCTCTTAAGTTGGAAATTGCGCTCCTACCTGACACTTTCGATCTCAAGCGACGTCTTGTACACCTAGAGAGTGTTGACGAGAAGCATCGATATGTCTCTACGACTATCGAGGCAAATAAAATATGTGTCAAGGTCCAATACGATAAGTATGTATATCCTCATTTGTACGTTGAGGGTGAATTGATCCTCTTATATGATTAAGCCAAAGAACCATTGGGACAGGAAAGTTTAAACCCATGTGGCACAGTCCTTATATTGTGTGACGTGTCTTAGAAAAAGGAGCCTATGAGTTAGAAAATTATGAAGGGAATATGTTGGTTGAGCCCAGGAATGGGCTCTACTTGAAAAGATATTATGCTTGAGCCTCAATCTCAAGTGGAACTCTTTGTATACTAATGTAATTTAGTGTATATATCTTTTCCCTTTATTTTTGTCTTCAAATTTCTTATCAAGTTTTCCCTTGGTTGGAAGATGTCAATGGAGTCTTCGGTCTACCTAGGATTCACAGACAGAGACACTCATCATATGCGAAACTAGGCTTCCACTGCTTGGGTAGTTTATAATGACCCGAGGGTCTACTGGTGTCTTCAGGTGGCGTATGCCTAGGGCCATCCACGAATAATGTGGCAGAATACAGTTGCGCC
>JZKD02S2219188.1:73540-83835 GCA_000966675.3 Picea glauca
CTCATCAGTTAATGCAAGGTACAAAACAAGAGCTTCATGATTTGGAGGAAATTGGACGAAGAACATGTTCATGAACCAACGACCCTGTGCATCTTTCACATGTTCCAAGTGCAAGCGGTACAGAAAAAAGACCCTCTGAATAGAAGCCAATGATGAAAACTGCTAACAAAGGTGAGGAAACCACCAATAAGTATAATGGCATCCAAGACACTGCATAAATCCTACTCTGTGAATAAATTTATTGTCGTCGAACATAAGAGAAACCACCCAGTCAATGACCAATGATAAAATGTCGACGACTGGGTTTAAGGCTACCTACCAATGATGAAAGTAGGACCAAGGTGTGTGATAGGACTACAGTATCATGTGACTCTGAGACAAACTAAGGGTATGGCCGACATGCAAAGTCAAGAGTTCTGAGAAGTGGCCGACATAGGTTGATAGAATTCCTTTGAGAAAGAGCATGAGAGATATGGAAGACTCTGGCAGCATAGACTCAATGATGAAACCATGAGATGCAGGAGGCATCAATGAAATTCTCTATAGGGACTAAAAGAGTAACCAGTCGGTAGACAAGACTCTGT
This sequence comes from Picea glauca, assembly GCA_000966675.3. Taxonomy (NCBI): domain Eukaryota; kingdom Viridiplantae; phylum Streptophyta; class Pinopsida; order Pinales; family Pinaceae; genus Picea; species Picea glauca. The sequence continues at coordinate 74,125 of JZKD02S2219188.1, forward strand.
AACAAGCTCAGCTTCCTAAGACCATGCTAATCCCAAAATTAGGATGATGAATAGACTCAATAAATTTGTTCTTTATTCAAAGGTGACACGATTCTTGCCAATATAAGATATTACTCCCTTCTCGCCTATCTTTTTTTGTTTTTTCATAGACAAATGAACGCTATGATACAGAGGAGGAAACGAGTGCCACAAGTAATAAAAGCTAGTTCCAGCAGTGGAACATACCTATGCTCAATGCACAGAGATGCATGTGTGAGATGGACAGTCGGGGGAATGTTCCCTCCTAGGTATAGGGTGTCAAATTTCAAACGATATAAATGAGGCTCTACTTGGTTGAGGATATAAAAATTATTGAGGCAAATGGTTTATAACGCAAAGCGAGAACTGACTATAGGCTTAATACTGCAAGCAAGGGCATGAGATGCAATCACAACTTAACACCAAAAAATGTCTTTTTCATGACATTTATTCTACTTGTTGTGAAAAAAGGATAAACTTATGCCAGATAGACGTCCTTTGAAATCCAATTTATGAGTGTGAAAGAGACAAGTGCACTCGACAATCTTTTCTCTTTTTGAAGACGAGTTGGAAAAGAGCTTAAATTAAACTCGGTAGGGAGTCCTCTAGATATAAGGAAACATGTTGATGAGTGATAAAGGAGGCTCAACATAAATTCATGTACTATCTATAAGGGACTCCCAATCCTATGGAAAAAATCTCAGAATGGGCACCAAATGAGGTGGGGGATCTAACTCGGGTACCCATGTTTAGTAAGTCTCTACCACTTGATAACGAAACTACTTATAGTAGATGGAAGGTTCTTTGTCACAACAAATGGGTTCATACCTAACACATAAAAAGTGATAGTTATAGGACAATGCAAAAATGCATGATGGAATGGATACCTATCCTATATGTTGGGTAGTGAAAATACCTGCCCGTGGTGACAAATGACCAACATAACGTTGAAATCTGCAAGAATCCCTAGTGAAAACTACAAAAAACCAACTCAATCCACCTCTGTATTAGTCCATTAGGCAAAAAAATGACTCAAAACTATAGAAAGTGGGTAAAACCTATTATAAATAGTAACAAAACCAAAAATTACTATGTCATTTTGACCTTTTACCCAAATAGTGAAAATTGGACCAAATTACCTCTAAGATTCAACTGGTGATTGCGGGAGTGTCAGGCGATGAAATAAGAAATCTTCTGGACCAGGTAATTCCTCTTCCCCTCCTCTTCCTTTCTAGTGGATTAAATTTTTAAATCAAGTTTCAAATTTTGAGTAAACTAGGCAGAAATGGGGTAAATCGGTGTACACGGGTTGTCTCTTATCGGGTCGCGTATATGTTGGGTTATACACGAATGTGAAAACTACAGGGCATGTACACCCAACCCTATATGCGACTATAAATGAAGCAGCTCGTGTACAAGTCCGTAATCAATAACTTCTATGGTTGCTAACTCAGATTTTGACTTTTGTTTGGCAGGATGGTGCTAGAATGGAGGAAAAGGGAGCACAAGGAGGTATATGTTGTTGTGGATAAATATCTGGGGGCCCAAATGGCCTTTAAAATATGTGGCTTATATAAATTTTGGGCACTCACAGGGATGAAGGCCCAGGTGAGGTTGCTTGAGATGCTTGTGGGTTACTGGGACCCTGACAATAAAAGCTTCAACCTCCATGGGCAACCATTAAGCATTGAAGTAGAGGATATCTACTGTTTGACTGGATTATCATGTTAGGGTGAGGTTGTAAACCTAAAATCACAAGGAGTAGGGAGCAGAATGAAAATAAAGGAGTACATAGACACCCCCTATGTAGCAGGGACTCCGAAGGTTGGGAGTCAACTCCCCATACGAGTTATAAACAATCTCAGCCTCAAGATTGTTGTCCTCGTGTTGACCAGGATCACAATCTCGACTTCGTTTCTCTAGGAATCGAGGCTGCTCATGTTCTATATTGTAGAGTGCTTGAGACCCACATTATATGATTGGTGTAACTCACTACTAGCTAAGATGAAGAGTCAGTTGATAGAGTGCAAACATGGTAGCGAGAGGAAATTCGGGTTTGCGTTTATCTTATGCAATTTTTTCTTTGATCGGGTTCCAGGTTTGGGACCTGGAGTCGAGATTATTTCGAGAGGACCTTACGATCCATCCATGGCATGGTGGACTGAGGTAATGAGAAGACAGGGGGGAGGTAGGGTGCCCACACCCTACAACGAGGATTTCTTCTATTGGTGGCAGTGACAGGCCATTGATCTAGATGATTATCCCTATGTAGTGATCGAATTCAGGGGAGACCCTAACATGCCACTCTCACCAGGGACCCCCTATGGGGACATAAGTATGTCAATGTTTTTAAATATTTCATTTTTTTTGTATTTTTTGTATAGTGAAACAAAAATCCTTTTGGATGATGCTTAAGTACTAACTAGACACTTGTGTAACGCATACATGGGTCCACGACATATGGAAGGGATTCCTCAACATCGTCAGAGGAACCAGGGAGATGAGGTGATGGGAGGAGAAGTTGAGAGAGTCCTTCAAAACATCTAGGGAAACCTATCTTGTTTGACTCATAAGATTCTGATGGTTTAGGTATAGGATCTGCCGGAAGCCATGCAGTGGAAAGTGGTTTGTGTGCCCAAAGATTGGGTGCGACTCTTTCGGAATCTCACAAATGCCATGGTTTGTTACCATGACACACATCTTGTTCCACATGCTTAGATGTTGTGGATATTGTAGTATTGACTGTATATGTGTATTGAGGGTGTTAGACCCAATTTTGTACTATAAACACCATATTTTTTGAAATATATATAAAACAAGGATCTTCGGCTTTACTTATAATACAATGTGTACATTGATGAGATGGTTTTCTTTGCTTTAGTTATGTGACAAATGCCAATCTAAAACGAAATTGGCATAAGCATCAGGCACATGATTAGAACTCCTAGGAATGTGATAATAAGTAATAAAATCAAACTGTCGTTCTAAAAGGTGTACCCGTATGAACTATCGAAGTAAAGTAGGATGACGAAAGTGGTAACTTCCGTTCAACTAGCATACTACTAACCAGGAATCTGGGCGAACCAAACACCATATGAGATAGCATTGCGCAAAAGTTCTATAACGGCGCAACTGTATTCTGCCACATTATTCGTGGATGGCCCTAGGCATACGCCACCTGAAGACACCAGTAGACCCTCGGGTCATTATAAACTACCCAAGCAGTGGAAGCCTAGTTTCGCATATGATGAGTGTCTCTGTCTGTGAATCCTAGGTAGACCGAAGACTCCATTGACATCTTCCAACCAAGGGAAAACTTGATAAGAAATTTGAAGACAAAAATAAAGGGAAAAGATATATACACTAAATTACATTAGTATACAAAGAGTTCCACTTGAGATTGAGGCTCAAGCATAATATCTTTTCAAGTAGAGCCCATTCCTGGGCTCAACCAACATATTCCCTTCATAATTTTCTAACTCATAGGCTCCTTTTTCTAAGACACGTCACACAATATAAGGACTGTGCCACATGGGTTTAAACTTTCCTGTCCCAATGGTTCTTTGGCTTAATCATATAAGAGGATCAATTCACCCTCAACGTACAAATGAGGATATACATACTTATCGTATTGGACCTTGACACATATTTTATTTGCCTCGATAGTCGTAGAGACATATCGATGCTTCTCGTCAACACTCTCTAGGTGTACAAGACGTCGCTTGAGATCGAAAGTGTCAGGTAGGAGCGCAATTTCCAACTTAAGAGAAGAGATTTCGCATTCAATAGGTAAAATTGACTCCACACCGTGTACTAACTAGAAAGGGGAAAATTTGGTGGCATTCTTGACCGAGGTTCGATATTCCCAGAGTGTGGGATATAACATAGTGTACCAATCAGACCTACTTTGGCTGACATTTTTTGGAAAAGTGGTCTTGAGAGACTTGTTGATGGCCTCTATTTTTCCATCTTCCTGGGGGTAATAAGGAGAAGAATTACCATTTATAAACCCTATCTTAGATGCTAGTTCTTCCATCATTTCGTTATGAAAGTGACTACCATGATCAGTGACAATCTCACTCGGGATACTGAATCGGGCAATAATTTGATTGAATACGAAGAAGGTGGCAGTCTTCTCGTTAGATTTGACTGTGGGCATGGTCTCAAACCACTTAGTAAAGTAGTCGATGACCACGATAATGTGTTGATTCCCCCCAGCCAAAGTTGGGTTGCAATCCATGAAGTCCACCCCCCACTTGGTGAAGGGACCAACGGTAATGACTGGGTGAAGAGGGACTGGATTAGAGCACATTTTCCAAGTGAAAACCTAGCAAGGGTGACACTTCTTAACTACTTCAATACAATATTTAAAGATAGATGGCCAGAAATAACTGGCTTGCAAAATGTTTTGGGCTATCGCAAGCCCAGATAGATAACCACCGCAAGCCCCACTGTGGAAATCATTTAGGACTGACTTAGATTCTTCGTGAGTTAAATAACAATGCAAGATATTGTCTATAACTCGACGATACAAAGTTTCACCAACAATAGTATAATTCTTATATTGGTACCTTACACACTGTCGGTCATCTCGTGAGAGATGCTGAGGGAACTTCAAAGTTTGAAGATAGAGAACAAGGTCTCCATACTAGGGGTCAAACGACAAGACAAGAAAAATGTGTTCTTACGCAAACAAATCAACATGGATAACATCCTCATATAATCGTGGAAAGTCGGATATTAACTCCGTGAAGACTAGTGATTTCTTGGATTTCGCAGAAGTGAAATCGAGATCAAACTCTTGTAAAATGACAATCCATTTATTGTATTTCCCCCCTATGATACACCAGGTAAGGACGTATTGAAATGGATTGAGATAGGAAACCAAAGTAGTCTTGTGAATTAATATATAATGATGTAAATTTTGGACTATGTGGACTCCTGGGATCGCTCATCCTAGATAAAAGGGGTGTCCTTCTTCAAAAGACGCATGAAACCCTTAGTGATATTGGCATAATTTACTATAAATCGACGTAGAAAGTTGGCTTTCCCCTGTAAACCTTGAAGTTGTCTAATAGTGCACAGGGGAGGAAATTGAAGTATTGCCTCAACCTTTAATAGATTTACCATGATCTCGATCACAGAAACTAGAAATCCCAAAAGATGACCAGATCTAATGCAAATGATGCACTTATGAGGGTTCAACCAGATTCTATAATAATGACATATTTCAAAAAAAAATCGAAGGTGCATAGAGTGATCCTCTCTCTTACGATCGTGAGCAACAAGATCATCCAGGTAAGCTTCGACTATATTATTAATATCATGAAATGCAAAGGTCATAGCACATTGGAAGGTTGCTCCGACGTTTTTAAGGCCAAAAGGCATTTTCCGGTATGAGAAAGTACCCCAAGGAAAAATAAATGTCACCTTGTGTCGATCCTGAGGTTTAATATGAATTTGGTTATACCCTAAAAATCTATCCATAAAATAAAATATTTCACTTCCCACACACTCATCGAGAATCTGATCGATGAAAGGTGTCAGGAAGTTTCCTTTAGGAAAGGCCTTGTTCAGGTCACGAAAGTCCATGCATAAATAGATAGTTCCTTGATTCTTATTCACATGAATAGGATTGGATACCCATTCAGTCAAGGGAACCGAGTAGATGAAGCCAACATTAAGTAGCTTCTCCACCTCTGCCTTAATAGCAAGGGCCTTTCGAGGATTGACAAATCTAAGACGTTGTCGAATAGGTTTAGAATACAGATAAGTTCTAATCTCATGCTCGAAAATAAGAGGGTCGATTCCTGGAATCTCTTCATATGACCAAGAAAATACATCTCAGAATTCCTTGAAGAGTTTGGTGTAGATCAGGATTTCTTCTAGCGAACAATCTGCACTGATGTGTATGTTTTCAATCTTTCCAAGGGTATGATAGATATTGATCATGACAGTAGGAGAAATACTCACCATATTTCCTTCAGCATAGATTTTGTGTGTATCAAGTGGAACTACAACGTGATTGACTATCTCACTCAAAGTAGATCAAAAGTCATCTTGTTCGATTCTTTCAATCTATGGGAGAAAATAAGAGCGGTGATGCATATCATCCCAAGGTCTGTCGAAACCATTCATGGATTCGATGATAGCTTCATTCGAGGGGAAAGTTCTCTCGAGGCAGTCATGTGAATAAGACAATGAAGCATCGCACACGATCTTAAGAATGGGATCCTCCTCGTCCATCGATGAGGTAACATGATATGGATCAGTGGAAGAGTCAAGAAAAACTTGATACACAATCTTTGTTGTCGATAATGGCATGGCCATTCCATCATGTGATTGACCTTCACAAGATGAATTTGGGGAAGTTAGGGTCCACGGATCACTAAAATAGGAAGTGAGGAAAGGAATGGACCTCCCTATTGAAACTAGCCTAATGGACATGGTGTAAACATGGTGAATCAATGTCGTGAAGTCAAAAGTACCCATAAGGGAAGAATACATTCTGACACTGACATTATCAATTACTGATTGAGAATTGTCGATCACAGGGATAGACGGTCCAACATATGCATTGGGACTAGCATACACAAAGGATAATTGGTCGATTGTCATGATTTTCCGTTCATGAGGAAAATAAAGAGTACAGAAGATGGACGATACGATGAAGACCATAGCATAGGTCCAATTGCGTCCTAGTAACAAGTTATAATCAAGAGGTGCATCAACTACCTCGACCTCCACCTCTACCGTCTTCCCACCTAATTGGACCAGAAAGGAAGGAAGAATATTGTGAGGGTGGAAGGAATGATCGTCAAAACCAGTCAACATGTTAGATGATTTAGAAAGAGTCAGAGAAGCAAGAGCTTTCCAAAAGATCAGGGACATCGCACATGTAGTAGTTCTTTCATCAACAACCACATGTTTGATGGTATACTTTGATTACCCCGTGTGGATTTGGAATTCCACATGGTAAGGAAAGCGATGCTTCACATATGTGACGTCAAACTTGATAACTTTTGAGCCACTAGGTTCTAGAGCTCCTAACACAGATAGTAAGGCATTCCTCTATGAAGGACATGTCTGAAGTACCTCCAAAACCGACATCGCACAAGGGGTTTGACCTAGGTTCTCAACAATAGAGTAGTTCTAGGCATCTCTATCATTTGTAATGTGGGTAGAGTGCTTGAGTACTCCTTTCAGAATACGAGGTGGTGGCTCTAGTTTTTCAATCTGTAAAGTTGTTTCCAGAGGAGGAGGAGGATATTCTAGACCAGGTATAGCCTATGAAGAGCTATAATCTCAAGATCAAGTGGCTATATTAAATTTCGCATCGACCATATTGATACAAAAATGGTTGTTGTCTTTAAATGGTGGGTTTTGACTCCCACCAGCTACATTTCCAACGTTTGAGGAGATCGAGGCCATGTGCTAGTTGTGTGGAAAGGGATTCGTCAGCACAGCGGGTGGTAGAGATAATAGCCTCGCAGCTTCTGCAATTTTGGGGCATAAATGAGTAAGGTGGTTGTTTGTACAAAGCTTAAAGGGAAATTTCACCTTACGTCTTTCTCTCCTTCCCTCTACAACATTATTATTCATCTTCTCATTATTACCATTGTCCTTGGGTTTATTATTATTTTTCCCACCCTTACAATTATTAAGTCCTTTCTTCTTATTCCCGCCTGGTTGTTGGTTACCATTTGTGTCGGTCGACGATTGCAAGGAATGTACATCCGTCGAATAAGTGGGATTGGAAGACACATACGAAGTTGGGATTGGAAGACACAGACGAAGTTGGCCCTCCCGCAGACTAGTTTAGAGACAACCAAGTCTGCGAATTTTACATTGGCAGAGCCTACAATTCCATCGACATGAGGTCCAGGATTTTTTTTAGGTTCATAATTTGACCATGGTTCATCTGAAAGAATGTGGTATAACATCCCATACTGAGCATATATAAGATCTAACTATTGGGCTTTAAATATCGCTTCTTCCTCAGTGGTAACCACAATAGTAGAAACATCCTTTGATATAGGAGGGTGAAAAGACTTAAGGAACCATTATAAAAGAAATGAAGGGGGTATGGAGGTATTAATCAACCTCTTCTATCTATGCCACTCCTGGATATGATCTGAGATATGATTGGTTGTGTCCTGGCGTAAAGTCGACAGAAGTTCTAGGCCAGCATCGTAACAAACCAACAGTTGGAAGTGGTTAAGGAAGACCAAAACCATCTAACTAAAGGTCCCATATGACCCCCTAAGTAGCTCGATATACCATTTCACAGCGACCCCAATGAGGGTGCATTGAAATAATCTTAACCGAATGGAATCATCATTAAGGGAATTCGAGGAGCAACATAGGTGAAAGGTAGTAATGTGATAACTAGGATCCTTTCCATTCTTTCCTTCGAATTTCAAAATGTCCAAAGGAATCTTGGTGGGGACTGGGGGCCATATAGGATCATGACTCACATGTTCATTCATCAACTTAGACAAGTCTGGTAGATTAAGTGTGGATAGAAAATGAAGATGGGGTTGCGGTATCTGGTCCCAAACTCCCTGGAAAGATTGTGTTTGAGGAACTGCAACCCATCCAGGGTTCTGGTAAGCACCATGGCCCTATCTGGGATTTTAAGATCCTCCTCTGGGCTGATTCATAAAAGGTTGGTTGGGCATCATTCTAGTAGGAATGTTTTGATGGGGGTTATTAAAATTTCCCCCATTCGAATTGGATTTGGGTTGGGGGTTGCCCAAAGAATGAAATTGACCTCCTCCGAGTGTGAATCCAAAGGATAGAGATGGATTCGTCATGCCAAACGTGTTTGTCAGAATCAACACTGAGGAGGTAGGGGTATAGGATGGAACTTGAGCAGAAGCTTGTCTGCTAGGTTAGTTGTTCCACCCAGAAGAAAGAGGATTAGACCCGGGGTTAAATGCAGGAATGCCTCCCATATTAGGAGTCATTTCAGGGATTTGAGAACCACCAAAGTAAAATGGAGTGTAATGAGGTGTAGTTCCCCCAAGCACAATGCTAGAATTAGGGCCAACTATTGGGATAGTGTTCAATAACTGCGAAGTAAAGTTCAAAATAACATAGGAAAAAGGACTAGAGGCCATAGGGATGGACTAAAAATTATATCTCGGTGAGTGACCAAGAGATCCAAAAGGGTTCAAGGAAAGAGATTGAGCATTCACTATAGTCCAAGCCATAGTAATGATAGGTTCCTCAGCCACTACAACCATTGTGGTTCTAGGATTCGAAGGGGTGCCATTAACTATAGTGGGTGTGGGAGTGGAAGGGCTCCCAATGTTCTGAAAACTAGGTTCAATACTCATCCTTGTAGGATCACAAGTCAGAATAGTGGAGGTGTGTGTACCACATCTAATAACTCTACGCATTTTAGAAGGAAAGAGTTATTAGACGTGGTACACATGCCTCCACTATTCTGACTTGCGATCCTACAAGGATGAGCATCGAACCTAGTCTTCACAACACTGGGAGCCCTTCCACTCCCACACCCACTATAGTTAATGGCACCCCTTTGACTCCTAGAACCACAATGGTTGTAGTGCTGGAGGAACCTATCATTACTATGGTGATGGTACTGGTGGGGACACTGGTCTGACTCCATGATGACTTAAGACTCTAAAGACAAAAAATAAATCCTAAGGCAAACTAGTAGTCAAA
>JZKD02S2219188.1:103555-116297 GCA_000966675.3 Picea glauca
ACCCTAGGAAGTGATATAAAGGTATGTTACTTGTTCCTTCCTACTAGTAAATTCAATATTTAAAACTTAAGGAAAGCATCATGTTTTGTCCTGTTTTGTTCTAGATCTAGGTGGATCTAGGGAGATCGGTTAGTGTCCGCACCTACGGATATATCCAAGACCATCTATCCTCAAAAGGTATTTGAGTTCCATGTCCTTCCTTTCCCGATCTATGCGTGCATTAACTTCGATTACATACAAATTTTGTGTATATTTTCTTAGAGCTTTGTTTACAATACATGAGGTCATGGAGTTTTGGTCTATTGTACTCCAACACTAATATTTTGAACAAGATTCATTTGAATATGATAGCTACTTTTACAATACAGTTTGTAGTCTACTGAATCATTATCTTTCTTGTGGTAATAAATAATGTATTCAGAGTGTTATTCGTTCTATCTATTCTCTGTGGTATTTGTGTATGTACAGATTTAAATAGAAATTCAATATATATATATATATATATATATATATATATATTCAATGGTCAATAGGAACATAAAAATAGTTCTACCATTTCTCTATGTATGAGCAGATGTATATATATAGTTAAATATATATGTACAACCATATTCAATAGCTAATAGGAACATAAAAATAGTTTTTTCTATTTCTTTATGTATGAGAACACACACACACACACACACACATATATATATGTACAACCACCATATTTCAAATAAAAATATTTCCAATATCATCTAACTATGATAATCCATAATAAAACATGATCATACGGTCCCTTGAGAATTGATTTCATTTATGTATACACAATCAACATGTTCCTAAAAAATGATAACCATAAATATAACATTGACAAAAGAATACAAGTTGAGATACATATATGAAACCTGATGCTGGAATACAAATGGAACAACCACATTCCACCCAACCATAGAACAGGATAACCAAGTTCACTTGTCCTGCTCACTCCCTAGCCTGACCATGAGTCCATAAGGGAAAATTGAATGATCCTCCTTATCTATAGTCACCATCCACAGATCAGAAAATCATTTTCCTCACACTAACAGTGATCATAAAAAAAAATAGTTTATTTTTCCCAACATACTAAGCAGTGTCCTACCTCCTCCATATGTTGTTAAATATTCATCCTTGTGCCTAGGTATTTCCTTCCCTCCTTGGGGAAATTCATAGCTTTACAAATACTTGATTTTTAGGGACTTCTAGTGGTCAAATTCCGCATCTGCCACTTGTAAAAATTAGCCTTGAGGAAACTCAAACCTGTTCCCCACTCATGGAGTCATGGTCAACTATTTTTAACCTGGTTGTTCCATTTGTCTTCCAGCATTTAATTTATTAAAAGTTTGTATTACACATGTGTCAAATAAAAGAGGAAAGTTGAGAAAGTCAAATAGTTTCCCAACAGTCATCAAATAATTAATTACAACAATCAAAATTCCAAATTCAGATTTGCCATAAATGGTAAATAATTTCCAAATCAGAATTTTCCAAAAATGAAAATTTATTTCAAAGTTCACTTAGAATTTAATATTCTAAAATTTGAGAATATTACATCATCTCCCCCTTAAGTGAAACATTGTCCTCAATTTTCATTCCTCTCTCGAAATAGGGTTGGATAATATTTCCGCAAATCTTCCTCTAATTCCCAAGTGGACTCCTCGGGGCTAAAGTGCTTCCATTGCACTTTTACCTGGGTGATGGCTCTGTTCCATAGTATTGTTTCTTTCCTGTCCAGAATACATAGAGGTTCTGCTTGGAACTCTCCTTCTTGTTCCACCTGCACCATGTTCCAATCAATTATGTGAGTAGGATCATGAATATACCTTTTTAATAATGAAACATGAAAAATATTATGAATTTTTAAGTTTGCGGGAAGTGCTAGTTGATACGCCACGGGTCCAATTTGTGTTAAAATATTGAAGGGGCCACAAAACCTAGGCACCAATTTTGAACAATTTTCTAGCTTTAAAGAGATCCTCCTTGCTTTGACTTTCAGATAAGCATGGTCCCCAATTCAAAATTCTCGGTGTCTAATTTTTAAATCTACGTATCTTTTCTGTCAGTCTTGGGCCTCCTTTAAATTTCGTTGTACCCTTTTTACCATTTCTCCAATTCCTGGAGCATTTTTTGTCCCATCATAAGCCTGCCAACTGGATTATTCCAACTAATTGGGGTTGTGCATTTCCTTCTGTATAAGGCTTCGAAGGGACTTATCTTAGTTGATGTTTGATTGCCATTATTGTAAGAAAATTCAACTAAGTGGAGGTACTCCTCCCACTTAGTTAGTTTCATTCTCACGTACATTCGTAACATGTCTTCCACAATCTGATATATTTGTTCGATTTTCCCATCCATTTGTGGATGGTAGATTGTGCTGAAATTCAAGTTAGTATCCAATCCTGCAAACAATTCCTTCCAAAACTTTGACGTAAATTTGACATCTCTATCGGAGATCACTATCTTAGGAATTCCATGCAATCTAAATATTTCTTTCATAAAAGTTCTAGCAATTAATTGTTATATAAGTATATTTCATAGGTATAAAATGTGCAAATTTGCTAAGTTTATCAATCACTACCATAATCGAGTCATTTTTCTTTTGAGTCTTAGGAAAACCTGTGATGAAGTCCAACGAGATAATCTCCCACTTCCATTTTGATATAGGTAGAGGTTGTAGTAGACCGACTAGATGTTGATGCTTAGTCTTTACTTGTTGACAATCTAAGAATTTAGATAAATATTTAGTCGTTTTACTCTTCATGTTAGGCCAATCATTTCTTTTTTTAAGGCTATTATCATTTTCTGGTAGCCTAGATGACTAGAATACGGCCTTTTGTGCAATTCATCAAGAATTGTTGATTTTAAATCAGTAGAATTAGGTACATAGAACTTGTTTTTGAACCTTAGCAGTCCATTTTTATCTAAACTCAGATGTGTTTTGTTCAGTTTTTCTGCATTTTCTTGCAATTTTGTTGTTGTTTTGATGTACTTTTCATCATTATTGCTCGCATATTTTATTATTTGTTCAATTTCGTTTTCTTCTTTGCTAACACTTATCTCATAAAGTCTATTACTCCTTCAACTTAGAGCATCTGCAACTTTGTTTTCTTTACCTTTGATGTGTCTTACTTCGAAATCAAATTCACTTAAGAAGGCCAACCATCTCGCTTTCCTTGCATTGAGATCTAGTTGAATGAATAAAAAATTTACCCCATTGTTGTCGGTTAGTAGCAGAAACCTTCTCCCTATTAAATAATGTCGCCACATTTTCAAAGAATGAATTATGGCTGCTAATTCCAAATCATGTGTAACGTAATTCCGTTCATGTTTTTTCAGTTTATGTGATTCGTAATAGATGATGTGTACATCTTGTGTTAGGACACCTCCCAAGCCTTTTTTTCTTGCATCCACGCAAACTATAAAATATTTATTAGGATCCACTACCCTTAGGATAGGTGTTGTAGTTAACCGTCTTTTTAATTTATCAAAGTTGTCCTGAAATTTTTGAGACCAAGTAAATCATATTTCCTATTTCTGTAGGGATGTAATTGGATACGCAGTCTTAGAAAATCCTTTGATAAATCTTGGTAATAACTGATAATTCCCATGAATTATCTAATGTCTGCTACATCCTTAGGGATAGGCCATTCCATAATGGATTTTATCTTTTCTGGATCAACTACAATACCATATTCAGATATCATGTGTCCTAGGTACTGTATCTTTCTTTGGTAGAAGTCGCACTTATCAAACTCTTCATACAACTTATGTTTATTTAAGGTCTGCAATACTATTTCAATATTCTCTCATGTTCTTCTTTTGTTTTTGAGTAAACTAAAATATCATCGATAAACACCAACACAAATTTATCCAGATATTGACTGAATATACTATTCATCAAACACGTAAAGGTTTTTGGTGCATTAGTAAGAATGAACGGAATTATGACAAACTCATAGTGTCTTTAATGTGTTCTAAATGTTGTTTTATTTATGTCTTCATCTTTTATTCTGGCTTGGTGATATCCAGACCTTAAATCTAACTTAGAGAAGATCCTTTCTCCTCCAACTTGGTCAAACATATCGTTAATCCTAGGTAAAGGATACTTATTCTTGATCGTCATTTTATTTAGTTGTCGATAGTCAATGCACAACCTCAAGGTCCCATCTTTCTTTTTAATGAAGAGGATCGGTGCTCCCTAAGGTGAGACACTTGGTTTGATATATTTTTTATCTAACATTTCTTGCACCTGAATTTTATGTTTTGTTAATTCAATTAGAATCATTTTATAATATGCCTTAGATATCACGGCAGATCTAGTTAGTAGATCGATAGAGAAATCTATCTCTCTTCTTGGAGGTAGTTCTGGTATTTCGTCCACAAATACATCTCTAAACCCATGTAGGACTGCAAAGTCCTCTAAACTAAGTTTGTTTTCCTTTTCTAACAGATTAGTGACCTGAACAACATAAACTTGGCAACCTTTGTTCATACATTTCTTAAACTCCATGGTTGATATCTACCTAACCGAAATTGGTTTTCTAATCCCTTGTATCGTCCTAACTGTGTTGTTTTTTTCTCTATAAATAAGTGAATTTTCGTAACAGTTTAATATTACTTTATGTTTCTCTAACCATTCCATTTCAATAATTAAATCATAAGATCCCAAAGGTAAAATGTTCATATCTAACATTCTTCCTTGACCATCTATGCTGAGTTCACATTCAAGAATAAAATATGTTACCTTTCTCTTGGTCCCTGTTGCTAACTATACTTAGCATGATTCACTTTATTGAGCTTGTTTAATTCAACTAAACCAAGAGTAACATAACTCAAACTAGCTCCTAGGTCAACTAATATGGAAATGTGGTTATCATGAATTTTACCTTCAACCTCCACGATAGTGTATTGATGATCAACTTGCCTACCATCCATGGCTACATTAATTATGTGCATGCTTTTGCCCATATCTCCTAGTATCAAAGCTTCTTGTAGGTTATGGACTGAAATTCTTACCATGCAAATTAAGCATGGATAATTTCTCCTCAAGTGAGGTTCTCCACACTCCCAAAACTTCAATGGTTCTCTGGGGTTGTCCCCAACTTTCTTGACTACTAGGTTAATTGGTTTACCCCCCCCTTGAGTGCTCTAGATGTTTGAATGATATTCCTTCTTTTGGAAATTGTTTACCATATTATGGAAAGGGGTTGGTTGGAAGCCTTTCTTTTGTTGATTCATTCTTTCCTATTTATTTTCCTTCCATGCATTGGGAATTTCATACCTATGTTTGTACTAATCATAGCACATTCCATCCTTTCTAAAAACTTCATTTAAAGACTTGGGATTGTCAAATTCAATTATTTCTTTGTACAACTATGGTAGACATCTTAAGAATCATTGTATATTTACTTTGTCTTCCTTGATGTATGGTACAAATCTCAATAGTTCTAGAAATTTATTTACCAGCTCATCGATAGTCATTTTTCCAAGTATTAGCTCATAAAATTCCTTATTTTTTCTTTCGTAATAGATTTCTGACAAATATTTCTTCTTGAAATATTTTTTAAAATCTAACCATTCCATTTGTTTCTCTTTCAATCCCTTAGCCAATTTCAGGTCTTGCCACCAGATACTTTATTTTCCCTTCAAGTTGTAGATGGTGATTCTAAATTTCATATTACTAGAGTAGTTGTAAATATGGAAGTATTTCTTTATATCTAGTAGCCATGCTTCATCCTCTTCACCTGTCCTTGATTCTCCATCAAAGGTGGATGGTTTTATTTTCTTAAATTCACCTTCTAGGTGATCTACTTGTTTTCTTTTTCTTCGTGTAGTTGTTTTGTTTCCTGTCATGGGCGTGTCTTCGAAAGAACTATCCTCATTTTTTTTTTCATGACCAGAATTTTTAGAGGACCTTTTGCTGATTTCTTCTTCCTTGTCATTGTCCTTTGGGATCCTCTTTGTTACTATACTGAATAGTGACATTTCATTTATCTCTAACTGGTCTTCCTGTTCCTTTTTTAGCTTTTCATTATCTTCTTTAAACACTTGTAATTCCACGATGAGTTTCTTCATTGTTTCCAAAACCTGGGTGGTTGAAATTCCTTTGTTTTTATTCCCTGGTTCTTTAGGAAGTTCTTGATTTGAATTCTCTTCAGGTCTGATTTCTTCTTCATTCTGTGTTGACATTATCACAACAGACCAACAATTTTTATGTTTGTAACAATGAACATATTTGTTAGTTTTCCTTCAATAGAAATAAAATAATTAAAATAATTTTGGCCTTGTCATGAGGTCCAAGTGTTGTAACCTTCATCTCTAATACCATATGTAACGTACCCCAAATTTCCCAAAAAAAATAATTGTTAGGGGACATTAAAGTTCCTTTAATCTCCAACATTGTTTGCAACACAAAGATAATCCATTAAATATATATTATTCCTTTAATGTATGCGTAGAAGTTTTACTTCTTTGTCATTATCCCTCTTAAAGGCCAAAGGAGATTCAAACTCCACTTGTCTCTTACTTTTATATTTCATTATAGTTTCATTATTAGATTATGAATCACACACTTATTTCTATTAAAGAGTTGGTGACCATGACCGTCATATCGCTTAGAAAATCCACTAAGTCTATGTCAAGACATGATATCCACATTAGATCGCATAATAGACTATCATTAATCATATATTGTCCACTTATACATAATCTCCTAGCTCTGATAAACAACATAGACTATAGACTATAGACTATCATATAGACTATCAATAACATTATATTGTTTATCATATAGGTTATCATATAGATACCATAACCGTATGTCATTTATCATATAGACTATCCATAACAACATATGAATTTAGCATAGTGTAGCGAAATATTTAAACAAGAGGTGAGAATGATATACCTATGCTAAAACATTGGTAACCCTACCCGACTATTAACATAGTTTCATCATTCTAGGGTTAACGCTAGGATAAAACATGACTCAACAATTAAGTGGTTTGAAAACCGGTTTATGGTGGATGACAGGTTGGGTATGAGCTTACTCCATGCTAGCCTATAGGAATTTACTCCTGGCCTAGTCCATTAATGGTGAAGCATGTCCCGTACCTTCAAGAATTGACACTTAGTCGAAAATACCCAAAGTACACTCGCCATCTCCCTCGACTTCACATGGAAGTGATAAGGATGCGTAACATCCACTTTTATTCCTCTAGCGAGGACCTCGAGGTAAAATTTATTCATCGTTCTGCTCCCCTTTAGTCCTATAACACAAGTTTGTCTCTACGATGTAATACGACTGGTGTGTTTGGTGAGGTTTGGCTATGGTGAGTGATGGAAAGAGGCAACGCATACCCGGGGCTCTCTATGTGCAAAGGTGAGTAAATGATTTCGTTGCTTATGTTCTTTGTGAGAGGTATTTTGTAATGTATTCTTTGTTTAGTGAAAATGTAATTAGTTGAGAGATCAAAGTAACAGACCTCATATTTTTTATTCTTTGTTTGAGGGTTATTGTGTTTTCCTCTCGGTTGGTTGTTAGTATTCAAGCCTATACTTGTTACGGTCCTTTCCCATCGTATCATGGCCTGAATCATTTTAAAAGTTAAACCCTGGTCTTTCGCGTTTCACAATTATAACATTGTTATTCCTATACTCTGGAATTCGTCCAAAGATCCCAAGACTTGCTATGTTTATTGCTATTATTCAGACTTGTCTGTTGTTAAAAATCCGTAGGAAATTTCGTAATTTACATTCTGTGTAAACATATGGAAATATTAACCCTCTATGGGAAATTTCGTAATTTACATTTTGGGTATATATATATATATAGCAATATTAACACTCCGTGGAAAATTTTGTAATTTACATTCTGTGTAAATATATGGAAATATTAACACTCTGTGGGAAATTTTTTAATTTACATTCTGTGTAAATATATGGCCAATTAATAGGATCTTATTAGTGTGAAACAACACACTTGTTTGTATCCTCTGGATTGTAATAATTTTCCTCTGCTGAGAAGAATCGTGGTTTGTTCCTGCAACCACCTCGACAACATCTTTCACTTGATATCTCGTCTGATATAGTTATAAAATCGTTTACAAAAGGCCTTGCTTGTGTCGACTACTCTACATTAACAAAGAGAGGGTATCCTTGTTTAATCAACTATTGAATGTATGTGGAATGGAAATGTAGGGTTCGAACATGTTTTGCATAGTTAGGCTTTAACCTATGTATTTGGTTCTTACTTTAAATTTCCATGCACTTAGAATTTTGTATTTTCCTTCCTTTAATGCTATTTAATTTTAAAGATCTATTGTGAATATACACAGGTCTCATCTTATGCGCCTCTTATGAATTTTTATTAATTTAATACTTCCCTCACTGTGATCGTTACCCAAATTGGAAACTCCACTGTGCAATTTTGGGAGAATTAAATGGTAGTCTTTGTTTAAACGTTGACTTTTCCACAGTCAAGTCCTTCCATTTATTGGTCCTCTACATAGGGTTTGGAGAATTATTATTATGTGCTTCCTGTAATCTATGCACGGTCTATTTTGATGATAATTTCTTACTGTCATTTTCTCTGTTTTATAAGTGAAGTTCTATGCACGGATATATGAAATTAATGATGGGCCCTTTTCCATTTTGTGAGGGTACCCATCAGTCAGTTTTGGTTCCACTCCTCCTCCTCCTGGATCGTGGAAATATTTTTGCACAGGGAGCAAGAGGTGATCTAGTTTTCGTCAGAGCTCAAGCTAAGTTTTGGTTCTTGGATTGTTCTATTGTTTGATTTTCATAGCATTAAAATGCTAGTACAGTTACTAAACCCTCATTTACTTCTTTTTTAGGGTGTGCAAGTCGGTGTAATCGATTGAAGGAAGCATCTATCCTTGAAAGGTATTCAAATTACATGTCCTTCCTTACCCAATCTATGCATGCATTAAATTCGGTTACATATAGATTCTGTGTATATTTTCTTAGAGCTTTGTTTACAATACATGAGGTTGTGGAGTTTTGGTCTACGGTACTCCAACTGTATTATTTTGAACAAGATTCATTTGAATATGAAAACTACTTTTACCATACACTTTGTATTCTACCAAATTACTATCTTTCTTGAGGTAATAAAGAATGTATTCAGACTGTTATTCCTTCTATCTATTCTCTGTGGTATTTGTGTATGTATATATTTAAATAGCAATTCAATATATATATTCAATGGTCAATAGGAACATAAAATTAGTTCTACCATTTCTTTATGTATGAGCACATGTATATATATAGTTAAATATATATGTACAACCATATTCAATGTCCAATAGGAACATAAAAATAGTTTTGCTATTTCTTTATGTATGAGCACACACACACACACACACATATGTACAACCATCACATTTCAAATAAAAATATTTCCAGTATCGTTTAACTATGATAAGCCATAGTAAAACATGATCATACAGTCCCTTAAGAATTGATTTTGTTTATGTATACAATTCAACATATTCCTAACAAATGATAACCATAAATATAACATTGACCAAGAATACAAGTTGAGATACATATCTAAAACTAGATGTTGGAATACAAATGGAACAACCATGTTCCACCCAACCATAGAAAAGAACAACCAAGTTCACTTGTCCTACTCATTCCCTAGCCTGACCATGAGTCCATAAAGGCAAACTGAATGATCCTCCTTAGCTATAGTCACCATCCACAGATCAGAAAATCCTTTTCCTCACACAAACAGTTCTCATAACAACAAATAGTTTCTTTTTCCCAACATACTAAGTAGCGTTGTGCCTCCTCCATATGTTGTTAAATATCCATCCTTGTGCCTAGATCTTTCCTTCCTTCCTTGGGAAATTCGCAACTTTACAAATCCTTGATTTTTAGGGGCTACTAGTGGTCAAATTCCACATCTTCCACTTCTAAAAATCAACCTTGAGGTAACTCAAACCTGTTCCCCACTCATGGAGTCATGGTCAACTATTTTTAACCTGGTTGTTCAATTTGTCTTCCAACATTTAATTTATTAAAAGTTTGTCTTACACATGTGTCAAATAAAAGAGGACAGTTGGGCAAGTCAAATATTTTCCCAACAGTCATCAAATAATTAATTACAACAATCAAAATTMCAAATTTGKATTTGACATAAATGGTAAATAATTTCCAATTCTTAATTTTCCAAAAACAGAAATTTATTTCAAAGTTCACTTAGAATTTAATATCCTAAAATTTGATCATATTACAGAACAAGTCYACTATCTCTTGAACCAATTATAGGAAAATTTTAGTACTATAGGGAGGAKTTTGGCCTAGGTTACGAATTTCTATCTAGTTCCAAAACTATAGAAAGTGATYAGAGCCCCCTGCAGGGAAAGTCCCTCTTCAAATATGTTATGTTATTTATATCTGAAAATGAAATATAGAAGATAAACCCTTAATATCTATAAGAATAAACCAAATCATTCACTAAATAATCAACACTAGAATATGAGATAAAACCCTTGAGGTAGGGTAACACCTTCTATTAATCCTTAAGGAAGGATAACACTCCTCAATCAATGATTGCTTTGTAACACACCCAACCCAATAACCCTTTCCTTAGGCTAGTGGGGAATTCAAATTTCCTTTTTTATTTCCTCAAACCACCTTTTTTAATCACCCCTTGATATCCAATTCTAACCTCATAATCTAGTTTTTCTCTTTGAGAGCTTTCCAATGACTATCATCACACTCAAAATTGAGCTCGGGATAAAAATTCATGGCCTTATGAAGTTTTTAGGCCTTCTTCCACCATCTCAAACTCATCTCCACGTGGTTCCATGTCACTTGTGCCATCCAACGTGGCACTGACATGTCAAAACATGTCACCCTTTGGCATGGCACACCCGAACAAGGGATGGATAACACATTGCATAATCCACAACGAGATTTAAGGGTGGGTTCTATGCTCAATCAGACACCAAAATTCCACAAATCCCAAAAACACTCACAACCAAAGACTTCCCGGTGGCCAGTTATCTGGTTTTCTGGTCCTCAGGCCATACCCCAACTAGAACATACACCCATTGGGACTCTCGTCTTATTGAGCACCCATGTTTTCTTTAAACCTTTGTTCATCAAATTAGTGACATGGTATTCAAGCTTAAATTCACTTACCTATGCATTGATCAAATACATACATTTGTGAGTGGATTTCCCTTCTCACACCACATGATGAATTGAAAATATATAAATACCAACCTACCATCGCAAGGGGAGGACCCCTCATTGTTGTTCTATGACAAGAAGAAAAAAAAGACTATATTTGAGAGAATGAAGGAGAAGTTGCATATGTTCATATTTCAGTGCATCTTAGGTGTCACAAGTATATTTTACCTAACAATAAGGTTCACGACATAATTCTTAGCTTATAAATTGTTAAGAAAGTGTCGAAAATACCAAGTCCAAGAAGCAGTAACAGTGGCAGCTGAAAGGTGCGTCGAGGGTGTCCAGATGAACTAGGAGATGTTCTTACTCAATTGATTATTGATTGATTTTGAACAAGCACATGATAAAGGCATTGAGTTCCACTATGCTTGACTGTTAATTCTAATTGAACTATCAACATGGAGGGAGCCACATGACACACATTTTTTCGGAGTAAAGGGTAAGTCATGTCTAGCTGCATAATTTCAGAATTTATGGCATATTGTGCACAAGGTGTGACATATGGACAACAATGTTTCCTTCTAAATTTATAAATAAACTATTAGGGAAAACATTGAGAGGACATCATGCATACCACCATAGGTGGTCAATGTGTATAAGGAATTTGCACGCTTTAAGAGAGGGTGCCATCATATATATGTGTAAGAAAAAAAGGACGCATATCAACAATGGATTCCCACACAGTACAGGTTAGTGAAGGACGAGATGGGCCATATCATGGTAGATTAGGATAATGAGTGGAATATTCCACCAGTGAAATCATGGCCCTTAGAGAGACAAAATCCTAAAGTACAAAAGATATATTATGATGATGAATATGGATCTGAACAGGAAATAGGAAAGGGCACAGAGGAAACAACCCAAAATATAGCACCACGCATAGATAAGAAGCAAAAAGAACCAAAAAGAGGAAAATACATACCACAACGGATGAAGCAAAAATTCGTCAGGGAAGTGGCCATCCAAGACTTGATAGAGGAATACTTGGAAAAGATAGATGATCAAGTTAAATAAGTCATATATGGAACGTTTTAGTGCACGACACGCCAACAGGAGGAATTGCACATAAAGATGCAAGAGAAGATGGTTGGTTTGCTCCAATTGCTAGAAGCAACAAAGCTCACACCAGTATGACATACAGAGGATGAACTGACAACAAGAAATACAAATAATGAGGAGGTAGGGTCAAAAATATCTAAGTCATTAGAAGTAGCAGGTGAACATAGATTGATCAAGTAAGCAACAAGGGCAGTAGAGTTCTGTTGGTTGTGGATCCTGATAATCTTCCTGATTCAGAGGTATTTTTTTTTTGTTGTGTTTATACCCCACGAAGACTTTACACCTTGGAATACTGTACACCCCTCTATGCGGAGGAGTTGCAGGGGGATTCCCCCTGTAAATTCTAACCTTGTACAATATCTACTGCAAACTGATATTCAGAAAAGAACAGAAAAGATACAATGGCAAATACAAACATTACACAGATATTTTTCAC
>JZKD02S2219188.1:135416-158776 GCA_000966675.3 Picea glauca
AAAAGGAGGTTTCCCCCTCGAAGAGGCTTATTATCTGAAATTATCTCTTTTTCAAGGCGTTGAGTACTTTTTCTGAGGTTTTTCTATGCTATATTGATATTTGGTTCCTAACATACAGCTTCGATATCCAAGTCTTTGGTCCTAAGTAGCTTTGATATGTTCTCATGTTCGTCAATCCGCTATGCGATCCTCTTAGTCATGAAATCTTTTAATTATTGCTTCTTCTACTCTAAGACTTCTTCTTCTTTCCTTGTAGTCTGGTCCTTATCGATCCAAGGTTTTCCTATTAACATAGTAAATGGAGCGTTGTTCTCAATAAATTTAACACCCTCAAAATATTCCTCTGTCGAAATTCCATGAGCACTCATATATATATGGGTAAGTCTTCCACATAGGGTTATCAGTTTTCCTCTGAAGAATCTTATTCCTCCCAATGAAGGAATCATAGCAGGCTCTCCTAAAAGTTCCCAAGTTATTTATGTCATGATATTCACCTGTGTTTCCTCATCCAGAACACAGTCAATGTCTAAGTCTCCTACTCTTGCTTCAATGCACTCTTTTTCTTTGAAGATCTCTGATAAGATAATATGTCGGTGATCATTTAGGATTTCTTTCATCTGTAGAAATAGGTTTTATGATTCTTTCTAGGGTTCTACCATAATCTTAGTTTATGGATTTGCCTTAGGGTTTTCTTGGTTCGTATTCATTCTTTCAACCTTAGCAATCATTCTAGGGAAATCCAATACTTCATGGTCCATAGCTCTACAACAAAGACAACGAGATCTTCTACCAGGGAATTTCTTAGCCAGATGTCCCGGTCTTCTACAACTATAACAAAGGGTTAATACTCATTTTATTTTAAATGATCCCCAACCTTTCATGTACTGCGCACTAGGTTCATAGTAGCTAACCTGCAAAAAATTCTTTCTAGGATCCTGCATCCATTTTTTATTCCAAGCATTCTCTCTATGCATAGGTATAACATATCTTTCACTATTCTTATCATATCTAATCATATCAAATCTTTTTTCATCTATCAGTGCCCTAGTTTTCAATCTAGGCCAAATATTATCAAACATACCTAGATCCATACTTTAGAAACAAAAATTTCCACTAATCTTATCTTCAACAGAGCACAAATCTTCCAGATCTAGAACTTTTCACTATTCTTACCTTTATTAGAGCGCAAAGCTTGAAAATCTTACCTCTTTAAGAAAACATTCTAACGTTTACCTTTCTCAGAGCACAAAGCTTTCACAATTTCAGGTTGGATCTTCGCACAAATATTCTCTTTCCTTAGTTCCCATCAATCACAGTTTCCGTCCCGACAATAGAACCATTTGTTGGCACAGGGGCAGACCCAAGGTTCAACGCTACAACAACACACCAGTGAAACCCTAACTACCATCCCTTTCAGAAACACCTATGAATCATATCAAGTCTCACCTGAGGTAGAGGCAGGGGTGGTTGCAGGACTCCAGTGTCTGCAACCTTAGCTAGGACAAAGATTTGTGGTTGTAATACCTTAACAAGAAAATTAACAGTTATAGTTCACCAATATCCAGTCTTAGTTTACAAAGTAGTTAAACCCTAATTACAGAGCATTGCAGTATTTAACCATATCTACTATATTCAATCCCTAAGAACATCCACATAGGCCATATCCATACTATTAAGCACATAACATTAACATATATATCTACCATTCATCTATATTGAAGCACTAAGCATATTAACATATAAACACATCAACACGTCGCACAAAGAAGAGAAACATAGAATGTACGTGGTTCACCCCCACCCTGGGGCTACATCCACCAACTCTTCATCTTCTTTATTAGCTTCTTCAATCAGTTACATGCACAGAGCCACAAAAGCCCTACTCCGCAAAGGACATGATATATGCGCACCTCGCTAGATCCTCCTTCCCCAGGCTAGGTTACAACACTAAGCCTCTTCTCAATCTCTTACACTTGCTTGCACTAATATCTACAAGCCTCCTACAGTATTCACAAAAGTAATATTCTACTCAGCACTTAGTACTTTCGATGACACAGATCAAACTTGTAGGTCTTAGCACACAGGCCTCTTATAACATCGCCTAGCTACTTATTTATACATTACAAAATGTGCCTAAACATGGGTAAACCCATGGGATAACATTCCCATACCCGTTACATAATCCCAAATCCCAAAAAGGGCCCTAAAAGGGGTCGAGATCCCGCGATCTTTGCTTCGTCTTGTGCTCCACCTTCGACAACCTGTCGAAGTCCCAAAAATAGGTCAATCCTGACCAAGGATCCTCAAAACTTGGTCAAGGGCCAACAAGACCTTAGATCCAATTTGGATAATACTTTTACTCCTCCAACTTGATTAAATAAATCATTAATCTTGGGAAAAACGTACTTATTTTTAATCGTCATTTTATTCAATTGACGATAATAAATGCACAACCATAGAGTTGCATCTTTCTTTTTGACAAATAATATCGGTGTTCCCTATTAGTTCTAGAAGTTGTCCCTAGAATGTTATAGAGACAATCTTAGCACATGTTAGTTATTGCAATGGGTTATTATTGAAGGTCTATTATAGGTTTTGAAATTGGTTTATGGGTCAAGCAAGCAATCAACAAAATCTTTGTTGGATAAACAAGATATATCCAATGCTTGTATTCTTTGTTTTCCGTTTCCTTTTTCATTCTCTTGCTTGAATATATTGTAGGTATTTAATATCCATGGCTATCCATGGGTAGGATATTTCATGAGATGCAAAGGATTTGTAATGATTGCCTCTTTTCATTATTTTTGTTCAAGTATTCTTTTAATTGATTTTGCAAAGAGGATCACTGCTTGATGAATATTCTGCTTAATGTCACCTACTCCATTCTTATGTTCATAATTATATATCCCTTTTTCATGGTATGAAACTTGATTTATTTTTATTTGTAGGGTGTTTATGACTCCATTCCCAATGGAATGTATCTACATACAGTCTGTTTCCCTCTTTCTTTCTCTTTCTTGTTGATCCACTAACCATAAAATTGATTTAATTATTCAAATTTTGATGGGTATTAGGCTTACACCTACAATAGTCTAGGTGTGACTTCTAGTGATAATAGGTCTTATATACAGTACTTTGGTACCTTTTATTCCATGTCGATTCATTCTGACAGGTAATGATCTCAAAACTGACATATAGGTTAGGTTTTCCCCTCCATGCATTTTTGCATTATTCATTTCTTGATTCATTCGGCCTTAAGATAGACCCTGATAAGTTGTGACACAGAACATTCTGTGTTTTTTAGAAGTGTTTTAATTCATGTGGTAGAGCCTACTTTCCATGGGTGTCCTATTTTAGAATCCCTTTGTATTCTGTCACCTATGCTGCAAGATCTTTGTTAGGCTTGGGATTCCTATTTATCCCTGCCATGAGTTTGAATTTGAGATTCATGCTTCTCACTCAGTCTTATTCTATTCATTACCCACGAGAATCCATCCCTTATATATTTCTCACAATGGAATTATGGAGTCCATAGTTAATCTCTTTTCAAACTCCGTAAAATTGAAAATATTGTCGAGTGATGTTGTTCCTTGTACATTCATTAAATGGACCCGAAGGAACATTTGTCTAGCACAAGTTTACCCCTTTTTTGGACTAGACAAGACTACTAACAAAAAATATATGCTCTATTATATGGGCTAGAAGAGTTCTCCTAAGTTGTGTTTTATACTTTTTTCAGGCTCAGGGGGCTAAATTTATGAAAAAGGACGAGGGAGTCCATAGTTAATCTCTTTTCAGAATCCTTAAATATGAAAAGATAGTCGAGTGATCTTGTCTCTATCACACTCATTAAAAATGTTTTGAAAATATTTCATTTTAGTATAAGTTTAATATTTTTTCGGACTGACTGGACTATGTATGAAAAAGGTATACTCTTGCCCCAGTGACCAGAAGAGTTCTCCTTGGTATGGTTTTATTCTTTTTTAGACCCTTGAGACTAAACTTACAAAAAAGACCATCATGGGATATTTACTTCCCAAATTTGATTTTGAACTGCATCTGCATATTGACTACTCGTGCTTTAAGGCCTAATGTTGGCTTCAACGTGCTCTTTTTGAACCAATCACCTATGCATTCCTATTAGTTACTATCCTTGCAATTTATGTCTTTACAACTCGATACCTTATCCCTGGAAGGAACAACCGCCGAGTGTCCTTATCCTACACATGATTCCTTGCATTGAGCATAGGTATGTTCCTTTCCCTATGGAACTATTTTGATTTCCCGTGACACTCGTTCCTTCCACTGTATGATAGTATTTTTTTTTTATTTTTCAGGATTTTATAACATGAAAAAGACATAAAAATAAAAAAATAAAAACAAAAATAATGGGAAAACATCTATCTCTTTTATTGGAAATGGTCTTGTCTCCCTTGATCAAAGCACAATATTGAGTCAGTATCTCATCATTTTGGGTTTAGTATGGATTTAGGAGACTTTTTTCGCTTTGAGTTTTTCTTCCCCAATTGGTTAGTATTCCAACTATATGGAGCGTTTGTTGATGCCTCATGCATCAAAAATGTATCCCATCTTATAGTCAAGCTTCCCGAGTCACATAATGTGTCATGGTTATGTTCAAGGGAAGTTTTTCAACTTGTGTAGGCCATTATGTAGTTAGCCTTTAACATTGCAA
The DNA here is from genome assembly GCA_000966675.3 of Picea glauca. Lineage (NCBI taxonomy): Eukaryota > Viridiplantae > Streptophyta > Pinopsida > Pinales > Pinaceae > Picea > Picea glauca. The sequence goes on from JZKD02S2219188.1 coordinate 140,110, forward strand.
GTTGGCCTTCCTAAGTCAATCTCATCATCATGAGTATCAATCTCTTCGTCTAATCTCTTCCAAATTTTTGGCCTTCCGCCACCCCTCATGCTAGATGATGGAGGATTCCTTAATGCCTTCCCTCCAGTGGGTTCCCTCCAATCAAATTCGACACATCTTTCTTTGGGAAAGGGATCTCAAGTTATGTTTGGTACCTTGGGGCTTGCAGCCATCAGTGGCAAGTTCCCTCACTATTGAAAGTGAGAATACCTCAATTTTTCCTTCTCAATAGTTTCTACTAGGTGTTCGACACTAGTGCATTCATCCACGCTTGTTAGATAGTACCATGGTACCTTGAATCCCATTATCATTATTGGTGGGTTGTCTCAGGTTTTTCAAAAATATACCTCAATGACTGGTAATCAAATGATGTTTCATTATGTTCGACTTCGAATCATCTATTAACATAGGGTACACTTGTACCAAGAAGGATTGTTGTGAAGACTTCGGATGAAGTACGAGAACCACATAGTTTTTGCTCCTTCCCAACTCATATGATGCAACCTCATAGACTAGTACTCATAGAGAATCGTATTGTTCATTTCTTTGGTCCCAGTTATCCTCTGTTATTGATTTTGAGACATATCTCCACTATGTATATATTCGTGGCTATGATATACTTTGGCATGGATCTAATGTGTATTTTTCGTGGCCATGCTTGCTACTTCATTTATATCACATGGATCCATTGTGTAATGTTTGTGGCCATGGACTATAGCTATATTTTACATATGCCATGGATTTGCAATGTACTTTCTTTGGCAGCCATGCTTACATCACTCTTGAGCATGGGTATGCCCGAATTGGGAAAAAACACTCTTTCTTGATCCTTGCTAATGATTATTGTTTTTGGATTAGTTGTTTAGGAAACTCCATGGATACTTTGATGCATCCTCTCCTATCAGATTTCATAATGTATTTCCTCCATCATTTTCCCCTTATGACCTCACACATTAGGGGGCATCTGTGATAGCACAAAATGTCACACTTATGCATTTGTTCCTGTTAACAAAGTGTCCTCGGACACGTAATTTTATTAATAAGGAAAAAGTAATTACAATCATAAGTGAGGACTCATAATCACCTTCTTAAACTCACTTGAAGAAGGATCTTGTTTATATAACTCAACTCTAATCTAAAATCTATTAGAACAACCAATCACATAATCACATGAGTATGATAGGTGTCCTTTACATAGAATATAGGTGTCAGTATCCTAACAAACTAGAGTAAACTAATTTCTAAAAATATTTAAACTAGAAAATACTTTTACTATAGAACTTTAGGATTATGAGGCTAACATTCCCCCCTTTAATACAAAAGTTCATATTTACAAATACCAAGTTCATCTCTGAACTTAGTGAACTTTATTCTACCGAGAGGTTTGGTAAAAATATATGAAGTTTGATCTTCAGATGGATAGACCTGAGGCTTGATGATTTATTTGATGATGAATGATCTGATGAAGTGGTACTTGGTGTCAACATGTTTAGTCTTTAAATGAAATATTGGATTCTTGGCCATCTTTATTTATTATTGACTATCGATCAATAAATTAGTTGGTGATTTATGAGTTTCACCAAGATCCTGTAAAAATCTACGTAGCCATACAATCTCACATGTTGCTTCCCAAGATGATATGTACTCTGCCTCTCTTGAAGAATTTCCAATTGTTGTTTTCTTTTTGCAATTCCAAGATACTGTTGTTGAACCCATATTCATTAAATAACCTGAAGTGGATGTTCTATCATCAATGTCACCTACAAATTCAATATCTGAATATCCAACAAGTGTAAATTTTGTGTTTCTTTTGTAGAGAAGACCAAAATAGTGTGTACCTTGAATGTATCTCAGTACCCTTTTTTCTGAATTCCAATGACTTTCCCTTGGTTCCGGCATATACCTTGAAAGTATACTGACTAAATATGAAAAATATGGTTGAGTATTTTTCAAATAAATGAGACTTCCAATCAATTTCCTGTACTTTGTACTGTTTACCAATTCTCACCCTTCAAATTTTGAAAGTTTCAATTTCAGCTCCATGGGGGTAAGAGAAGGTTTACAATCTTCCATGCCAAATTTATTTAACAATTCAGTCGCATACTTAGTTTGAATAAGGAATATTTGATTAGTATGTTGAGATACTTCAACTCCAATATAATAATGAAGTGTCCCTAAATCAGTCATTTTGAACCCCGCTTTAAGTTCTTCCTTAACATGTTTGATGTGAGCTTCATTATTTCATGTTATGATTAAGTCATCAACATAGAGTAAAATTATCACCATGTTCTTATCTTGCATTCGAAAATACAAGGTATCATCTAATTCACTTCGCTGAAAACCCACCTTTCATAGGTAATTATCCATTTTTGGATACCAAGCTCGAGGATATTGTTTCAAGCCATATAAATCCTTCACAATTTTGCAAACTTTATGTTCTTGTCATTTAGCTTCAAACCCTTGTGGTTGAGTCATGAAAATATATTCCTTTATATCTCCATTTAGGAAGGCACTTTTGACATCCATTTGATGTAATTTCAAACCATTATGTGCAACCAAATTGATAATCATTCTGATAGTATTCCATTTATCTGTGGGTGCAAAAGTTTCTTCATAATCAATTCCTTCATGTTGAGAAATAACTTTAGCAACAAGTCTTTGTTTGTACTTGCCAATTTTACCATTGGGCTTGTAATTTACTCGATAAACCCATTTATAATCGATGGGCTTAACATCATGTGGACAATCAACTAAGTTCCAAGTCCCACTTGCAAGTACTAAATCATATTCATTAATCATTGCTTCCTGCCATTCTTTATGTCCAATTGCTTCAACAAAAGAAGTAGGTTCAGTGGAAGCATGAGAAAAATTAGCTTTTGATCTTGAAGATCCCCTAGTTCCTATTTTGTTAATTTCATTTGAATGAACATATTTTAGAAGTTGTTCAGCCCACTTTGGCCTCTTGTGTGTAGTGGATTATGGATATGAATCACCATTATTATTATTAAAAAGAGGATTTTCAAAAAATGAGGCTCTTCTTTCATTTGAGGTATCTGAGGTTGGAGAAGATTCTTTTGAAGATTCAGTATCAGATGAGTCTTTTGTAGTTTCATTATCAGATGAATCAGAATAATTTTTTTATGAAGAGATGTCTTCTAAAGAAACAAAGTCTTTTTCAAACCAAAATGTTTGCTTTGAATTTTTCAACTTACCTTTACCCTTAGTGTTTTTCTTCTCTAAACAACTAAGGAGATGATTAATCTCATCAAAAAATTTACTTTTAGTTTCATCAAAAATTACATCTCTACTGATAATGAATTTTTCACTTGAAAGAAACCTATACCCTTTCTTTTCATTAGAGTATCCAATGAAGATACACTTCATACTTTGGGTTTCTAATTAAGCCCTCTTTTCCTTAGGAACTAAAGCATAACATGTTGAACCAAAAACCCTAAGATGATTTACCTTGGGTTTAAAATCGTACCAAGATTCATAAGGTTTTTTTACATCTAAAGTTGATGTAGGTGATCAATTTTTGAGATAAGCAACAGTATGGACTACTTCAGCCCAATATTTTGTGCTCAACCCTTTAAAATGCATCATAGATCTAACCATGCCCATGAGATTTCTATTCATACTTTCATTAACTCCATTCTGATGTGGAGTATAGTAATTTGTGAGTTTCCTCTTAATTCTATTGTCTCTAAAATAATCATTGAATTCAGTTGAAGTGAATTCTCTCCATTATCTATTCTCAAATATGCAACCTTTTCTCTTGTTGCATTTTCAACCATGTGCTGAAAATTTGCAAACTTTTCAAAAGATTCAAACTTTTCCTTTAAAAAGTACACCCATGTCATTCTAGTGTATTCATCAATGAACAATATAAAGTATTGACATCCACCAAAGGAAGATTCCATTGGACCACATATATCACTTTGAATCAACTACAAATACTTTGTTGCTCACCATGAGCTGGTTGGAAAAGATTCTTGCTTTTTCTTTCCAAAAATACAAGATTCACACTTATAAGTTTCTCTCTTGAAAGTTGGAAAACCCTTTACCAAAACTTGGGACTTAAGTTTCAAGAGACTATCAAAATTTAAGTGACCAAATCGAAAATGCCATAATCTGGATGAAGACATTTCGGAATTCACTAATGCTGCAACATCATGTTTTCTTGGGATACCTTTTCCCTTAATTGTAAGCAATTTTCCATCTTCATATCCTGACATTATTTTTTTCAAGTTATCCTTCTCTGACTTAATATTGAACAAACCATCTTGCATGATGATTTGATGTCCATCTTGTCGGATTGTGACTAAGGATAACAATGTTTTCTTAAAAGTTGGTACATACCAAACATTTGAAATCCATTTTTCACCAATTCCAGGGAGAAAATATTTCACTGAACCTTTTCCTTGAGGTATATGAGTTGTATCATCAGCTAAATAGATGAGATTTAGTTGAACATCTTGATAATTCCAAAAATTGTCTCTGTGATAAGTCATATGCTGAGTAGCCCATGTGTCCAATATCCAATCATTTTCAAATAAATCTTCTTTCTGAACTGTTGTGAAAACATGTTCATATTGATCATCCTGGTAATATTGATCCTCTGCATATTGAGCTGGTTGTTGAGAATTTGAATTTGATGTATTCTTAAACTTTTGTAATTGATCATTGCTTGTTAGAAAATTTGATGCATAATTTCCCATATTTAAGAATCTCTTACATATCACTTAACTGAAATTCCTGCCTCTTCATGACTGTGCATTATTATTGGGAGGATTACTTTGAAAATTTTGTTGATTAAAATTTCTACGACCTATTCCTTTACCACGACCTCGATTAGAAGAATGATTCTGAAAATTTCCAAAATTTTGTTTACCTCTTCCTTTATAACTTTCATCTTTAGTCAAAAGAAGCTATTCTCCTAATTGTTTTTGCTTTCCAAATGACTTACTATGTTGATCCAGTAATTCACTAAGTGAATCAAAGGTTACAGTTGATAAATTATCAGTTATTTGCAAAGTCTCAAGAAAATTCTTATAATATTGAGGCAAGGCATTTATCACAATGGAGACCGAAAAACTATCTTCAAGTTTAGGAAAATCTCCCTTGATGTTTTTCTGATGAATGTTCTTAATCCTTGAAATGTATTATAATACATCACCATTATCTGCTAATATTTGTTTAAGCAATTTCATTTGTAGACCAACTCTTCGAGATGCAACATGAGTATCAAAAAGTTTCTTAAATTTATTCCAAGCATACCATGCATCTTTGGAATTCTCAATATGTACAAACATGTGTTCAGTTACAGAAGAGCACAATAAAGAAAGTGATTTTTCATCTTTTAATTTCCATTTTTCTAAAGAAGCAACATCGGTTGGCTTAGTTGGAGCAGTATCACCATCATAAATATCACACCATAATTCATTATAAATCAAAGTGTTGTTCATGTGCTGACTCCAAGATTTGTAATTCTTGGGTCCGTCTAACTTATCCGATTATGTGAATAGATTGATTAATTTAGACATGATGTTATATTTCCTTATTGAAAAATTTCAAGTTAATGATCACACCACCACACTGAATAATCCTCAAAACACCAAAATAGATACACAAGAAACCATAAAGAAAGAGTACACAATCCACGCAAAAATATCACTTTTAAGGGCTTGGCTTTGACCCTTTAAAAGTCTCTTTGAAAAAGGATTTTGAGAGAGAATTCCACTAGACTCTTCTCAACTTCTAAGATTCAAGTTTACAATCAAAAATTTTAAAATTTGATCATTTAATAACACTTTTAATCTTTACAAATGTAGTAAAGATGTACCCCCTTGAAGTAGTAAAGTCTTCAATAATATGAAGTACAATTTCTCAAAAATTGACAACTCAAGTTCTTTAATACAAAATTGTCTCCCTTTAAATTGAACACCATAATCAAATGCACTCATCACTCCACTTTAATGTCTTATCACTCCAAAAATTACATAAATTCACAACGTCTTATCACTCCATAAGCCAAACTTTAAAATTTATACTTTATGAAGTGCTTTATATTTCACTCAAAAAGTATATATATTTTTAAATAATTGTTTTTGGAAGCTGAGCCAAAATCGTCCTTTAGTGCATGGCATGACATTTTTTTTAACCATAATAAAGAATAAACTATGAAAAAAGCATGGACAAGTGGCGATTTTGGGACAAATACAATACCATTAAGCTCGATTTATCTTGGGATATCTCCAAAAAATGGGCGGTGGTGAGATTAATGGGTGTGAAGGAGAGGTATAGATGCCTAGAGATTTGATCTAAATGATCTGACCTAGGATGTGCTCAACAAACACCTCACAAATAACCTTGCCATCATGATATTTGAACTGCCAAGGTTCCACAAATCACAATGATAGGCTTTAATAACAAGACAATGCCATTATTTCACTCTAAAGAAGCCACCAATATCATAGTTGGTAGTCACAAAAATTTTAAAGAAGAGATCCCACAAGATCACAATGGGGGTCCGACTAGACTACGTGAAAAAGGGACCAGATAGAACTAGATCGAAGTCTTTTGAGGCCGTTGTTGAAGGTGAATCCCCCTGTGGACAAGTGGATTCCCTCTTGGTATCTAGACTCCTAATACCAAGACAGAAAAGTGCTTAACATGGACACTGACTTCCTTTTATATCCTATCAAGTTAATTAATGAAAGAGAAGGAGAAGTATATGTACCTTATTAGCGACGCTTTTCCTTGCAAATTCCTGGTTGAGCTTCGATCTTGAGCTCCCTAATAGATCCTGTAAGACAAACAAAGATACAATGGACTTCCTACTCTACTAAGATTAGATCAAACATGGATCCATCTACTGCAGACAAACTCATATGGAACAAGCATAAGTTTGAAAGAAATAGGCCAAGCATTGATTATTAATGAGAACAATTAAAGATACTTACAATCCTTTGAATGAAGGTGCTATAGCTTCTTCCAGTTCTCCTTGTCCAACCCCTTTTCTCAAGTAATCTCCACTGATTGCTTTGATGGAATCTCACTCATGAGATCATAAGTTTCACATCTCCCTTGTATTCTGTCAATACCACTTATAGGATCATAAGTTTGGTATCAATCTCTAGTCTCCACTATCAATACCTTCTTATGAGATCATAATTTAGGTATAATTCTCAATCTTCCTTGTTCCTTTCACCATGAGAAGGCCTCCTTATATAACCTTGGAGAGTTTCAACCACTTGAGAGATCTTTGGGATGAGTTGAGGATTCCTCTCCTTCATTTGAGGATCTCCCCTAAGATCATGCCTTGACCATCTATTCGAATCCAACTACCTTAAGGAATTGAGGGATTCTTCCCTTATTTGCCTCAACAAACCCATAATTTGCTAAAAAAAGGGTAGCTCTCCCCAAAAAGGGTTCACAGGGCACTCAATCACTCCCCCAAATAGGCTTAAGGAGTGCCAGCACTCCCTGACAGTGGGTAGGGGAGCGCTCCTCTCCAAAATCCATTTTCTTTTATTTTTCTCAATGTGAAAAGGCTTGTACTTCCTGTCAAGTGATTTCTCTTCTTCCAAAATAACCTTTGAGGTGTCTTAAGTGTCTTAATGATGTCGTTAGAGGAATGACATATGCAAGATGGCAGTATGATGTTTTTGACACTTTCAACACTTATAGTCAAGATGTGACACTTGCAAACAAGATGCGACACTTACAACACTCGTAATGACGACACTTGCGACACTATCGAAGTAAGTAATTTAGAGGTGTAACAGATTTCCCCCCAAAGTATGAAGTTAGAAGATGATGATGACTGAAGTACTTCGTAGAATTTTTTCGAGCAAGGGTATGGACACAGAGAAACCGAAAAAATCTGCAAACAACCATCAAACAAATATTATGACATGTTTCAAACCCAAGGCAGGCATACCTATGCTTGAGTGATAAAGACTTTTTAGGTATGGCCGCTATAAAATACACCGCGGATCCATAATTATATTGACAAAATGGTATAGCCACTATAGATACAATGTGGATCTATACTCCTATGACTTGAACCGATCGTAGCCATGAAGAATACACAGTGGATCTACGAGACGACAAGACATAGCCACAACCAATACAAAGTGAATCTATGTGACAGTATATGTGTCATAGTTCAAAAGAAATCCTTCGCAACCTGGGCAAAGTATACATAAGAGTGATGACACTCAACCCAGGGTGTTCTTACCGATCCAGATGCAGTACAAATATAACCATGCAAATAGATGTTCTGATTTCAACATAGCAGAAACCACTTGATTATCAGTCAATGATGTAAACCATTAACAAGCGCGAGGGAGATCACCATTAATGTCAATGATTCCCAAGGTACTCTAGTACATTCCAACGAATGTGAATGGATGAGTTGAATTCGAACATCCGTGGAATCATCCGATCAGAGTTCAATGATGTAAACCAACTTTCAAACACGAGGAGGCCTGCCATTGAGGCATGCAGGTCCCAAGGTACTAACTGGTTTCTAAGTCTAGTTCCTGGATAATGTGTTGAAGTCGACAGGAATAGACTCGTCAAAGGAGGGAATTGATGTATCCCCCATAAATGACATGAAATGGTCACAAAGATGTAATTGGTAGATCAAATGAACATGTAATGACACAGGTATTGAAACAGGATATTTGTGATGGATAACTCCCAAGGGAGATACTTCCCTTGAACATTGAGGCACAATAGTAGAAACATGACATGGACCAAATATTGATGATGCACTGGATGTTGTGACTTTTTTCAGGTGACCCAAAGGAGTAAATGAAAATTAGAGGATTGGCTCAGTGCAGAGGTTCAATGGATTAAAATGCATGCAAAGACAAAGTGTCGTGTTCAAGAGCGACCGTAAGAGTTACTGGTAGTGTTCTCAAAATTCCTTCGATTACTTCTTTCAATTTTTCCCCCATCTAGATAGATACGTACCTCTTTTTAATTTAATGAGCTTGAGGAGGGTAACACATGCTCGATATGACTCACCTTTGGTAATTCCTTCTTCCTTTGTTTAACGAACTGGAAGCAGTAAGGGTTTGATCCCATATGGGCCCTTCAATGTATGATTGTTTAACGAGTCTAGAGAAGGTAAACTCGGTGGTTTTTCATATTTAGAGAGTCTGAAAACAACTTAAAGACGACTCCAATGTTGTCCTTTTTCGTAATTTTAGTCTTGCAAGGCCGAAAAAGAGATAAATTATCACTCGAAAGATGCCCTTTCAAACCTTTTAATGAGTGGGAAAGGAAGCAATATCACTCGGAAATATTTTCATGTTTAGAGAGTCTGAAAAGAGCTCAAAGACGACTCCAAGGGGTTCCTTTTTCGTATATCCATGCATGTCTGAAAAAGAGATAAAAGTTTACCCGAATGCATTCTCATGTATTTACGAGCACGAGAAAGAACAAAGACTAATCTTGGTATGCCCCCAGCTTGAAAGATAGTGATTTAACTCCATAATGATCATCAAAGGATGGAGACATGCCCTCCAAGATTCAATTCATTCACTGACATTGAGGTTGTCACCAATTTATGTACTAGATGGAGAAAAAGGATACAGGTGGATGAAATGAAGGTTCAAATATGAGAGCTAACGAAAGACTCGACTCGACATATATGATATTTGGTGAAAGACTCGACCTAACAGGAGAGGTGACTATTTTCATTTTTTAACGAGCTTGACATAGGAAAAGAACTATGCTCAGGGATTCGGGTTCAATCCCCATATTGTTGTTTCATTTTTTAACGAGCATGCTACAGAGAGGAAAACTATTCTCAAGGCTTATGTTTCATTTTTTAACGAGCTTTCTACAGAGAGGAAGACTATGCTCAAGGCCTCTGTTTCATTTTTTAACGAGCTTTCCAGAGAGAGAAAAACTATGCTCGTGGACTCTTCTTGATCATGGATTCCAAGAAAATAACACTCTGGAAGAACACCATGTCAAGGGACAAAACTTGGTCATGGCTTCCAGGAGATCTTCGCTAGATGGAAGAAAATCACTCTGGAAGGAACACATGTAGAGGGTCGCGATAGGGGTAAGGATATCAGGCTCCAATAGCCTTACTAAAGAGATCACCATGTCAACTACCAGATCCAAGTCGTCTGAAGTTGAAGTCATGGGAGATAACGCCACATAATTGACATGCGACAGGGGCAATACTATTGTCATATAAGAACCATTCAGGGAGGTAATCCAGTCAGGACCGATGAAGGAAAGTTGATATCACACGAAAAGAGTGGACACGAAAAAGATATCACACGAAAAAGAGTGGACACAATAGCTTTCATGGAATAGAAATAATCCTGCCCAAGGAGTAAAGCGAAATCCAAGGGGTCTCGGACTACCATGACATCAATAAAGACAATTTTCCCTCCTAGAGTTATAGGAAATTGAGGAAGGGTCCCTAAAGGTTGACTAGTTCTTCTATTAAAATATAACAAATTCTGTGTAACCGACACAAGCTTAGGACAACCCAAAGCATGTCAAGCAACAGAAGACAAAATACTAACGGATGCACCTTCATCTATCAGCGTTTCAGGAATGTCCCGACCACAAACCTGTATTGTAATTTGGAAAGGAATGTGAGAGGGAAGACATGGTGCAGTTAGTGCACCCCACTAAAAAAGGATGGCCTCATTTCTTGGAAGGGGTTTTGCGTGAGAAGGAGGAATGCCCCCAACACGGTAGATTCTATATCAACAAGAAAAATGTGGGCAGTATCAGGTTTACTCTTTAGAGGGAGAGTAGGATCGACCAATGATGGCATCGAATCGACCACGCAGGCACTCTTGAGAGGAAGAGTGGGATTGACCGATGATGGGATTGGATCAACCATACAGACACTCTTCAGAGGAAGGGTGGAACTGACCAAGGAAGGGACTGGATCAACCACTTTGTCACTCGTCAAAGGAGGAGTGGGATCGACCGATGACAGAACCAGATCGACCACTTGGGTTTCATTCTCCAAGAGGAGAATGGGGTCGACAGGTGGAAACGAATTGACCACTATGGTGTCACTCTCTAACGGGAGAGTGGGGTCGACCAAGCATGAAAATGGGTCGACTACTTGGGTTACACTCTTTTGATGAAGAGTAGGGTTGATCGATGACGGAACTAGATCAACTACTTTGGTTTGTGGTTCAATCGAGGAGGAAACTATATTGACCACCTAATCAACCAAACTGACCGAGGATGGAACCATATTGACCAGTCCATCAACTAACGATGGGTTGGGGGAAAGATTACGATAAAATTTTGGAATTTGAAGTTTTTCCAAAAGAGAAGAAGCCTCATCCATATGAGGACAAAGGTGAGAGTAATGATCACCTTTACATAACATACAACGAAATTTAATAGTTGTCTTCTTCTTACAAACCTTAACATCACTATTTGACGGGGTATCACCGACATGACCAACAGAGGTTGATGACGTGGTGGACCATATTTCTAAGACCTTGGGAATACCAGGGCAATCCCTCAGAAAGTGGTCACCCTTACAAAGACTGCAAGGGAATTTGGGTTTCAGATTCTTCATTTAATCTTGCTGACCTCATCAACACTCCTAGTACTATTAACAGTAACTAGTTGCTTGGATCCAACATTTGATGTTGTTGGGGCCTTGGTCCTTTTCGGTCTTTTCTTCTTCTTCTCTTTTTATTTCTTCTTCTTCTGATCAACCTGGCTACTTGCTTTAGAGCTTTCACTAGGTGAAGAAGGAGAAAGGGAAGGAGACTTAATGGGTGAAGAAGGCGAAAATTCGACATGAGGTTGATGTGTGGGTGGTGTACTGACATCTAAGGTATTAGGTGTAGTTGAAACACTAGGAGGATTCGAGATCGTCAGAGTGGGAAACAACCAAACTGATAATCTAATGGTGAGTCCTGGAAGACTCAGTGTGGCAATGTATGGAGGACCAAAGTTTCCAAATGAAGGAAAGGTATAAGGTTCCATAGGACAAGGGGTTCCTCCATTGGTACTCCCAGGATTTGATGCCATTAACACTGACTCGACCTAAGGTCCACTAATTAGCACAACCAACACACACTATGAATCTGAGAAGCAAACAATCAAACAAAACCTTCGCACAATGAAGCCACTAGTTGGTGATGAAATCCAACATCGTGAGATCAAAATAGGAAGGGGAGGGGATAGAGCGAGTGGATCAGTTACATTGGTGACCTGCTTAATGGACTTATGCCTTGGTGCAAGCTTCCACACAGTAATTATGGATTTACCCTCCAAGGAGCCCGAGTGAGTTTTACCAACGTCTATTCTAGGTACAGTGAGACTTCCCTTCACCATCACCTTGTGTGAGACCCTAGAGATTATGGCTACTAAGGTCACCAACTTGCAGTAATCCCCTGGGTGGGTACAATAGACAGACCGATCCGAACATATGGGTAGGATAACAAGTCTGAAATCAAATCGAGAGGCTCTCACACATAATCATGGGTATACCCTAAAGTTACCCCCAATATATGATCTGACCAATACAAACAATTCAACCACAGAGGGATAATCTCTGTAACTCACCCGAATGTGACTTCCTGTGTAACCCCTGTGTGAGAGGGGGATCCCAAAAATCCTATACGACAATTGGATTTGATCTCGCTATCGCAATATGCTAAGTTTGTTTGATAGCTTTGGAAAATTATCCTTTCAACCTTATTCCAAAGCCCTACATCTTAAACTAATGTAGGTTTGCTAACAAAGATGTAAAAAGTCTGATAAATTTTAGTTAAGCGTTGATTTTAGTGGTTGTTGTTCACTCATAGGTGTATGAGAGTGAAAACTTATGATATTGTGACTTAGTTCCCAAAACATGCATAAGAAATGATAAGAAATCTTTTCTTTCAATGAATGTCTAATTAAGGGAAGGAGAAGGATTTTCCTTTCACTGTCAAACACCAAGATGAAATGACCTCATGCAAAAGTCCTCAATAAGGAATCCAATGCAATGCTAAAATGTTTGTATGTCACTGATAACTAGTAGATGTAAATCTTCTTATGCTAATCAGACTTCAAGAGTTGTGAGGTTTAAGCAGTCTGGAAGCAAACTTCACATAAACCAAAAGACACCCTTGTTGTGATCAAACAAGAAACAGAAAGCCAAAAACTCAAAAGGAAGGAGAAAGAGATTAGACAAGATGACTCAAATATCAAAAATAAAAGTACAAAATACCTTTGAAACTCCTTACAAAGTTTTCACTCATTCAGATAAATGAGAAGAAAATGACAAATTGACTCCAAATCGTGAAGGACAAATTGCAAAGTAAGGACAAATGTCAAAATATCCAAAACAAAGAGGATGAATTCTCAGAAATAAGGGTGTTTGAAAGGCAATATCAAGATGGATTGAGAGTATGGGACCCTGAGCAAAATCCAAAACCAAGAAATATCTTCCGAAGATGAAAATTTTGGAGAATTTCTCACAAAAATGGGGTAACACTCTGGTTTAAGGGGAACTAGGGCGTTCCAGTGCTCTATTTAAGGCTAAAGGGGAGTTATGTCACTCTGAAAGCAACAACAGGGGAGCGCTCTGCTCCAAAAACTCAGAAAAATGTCCAAAAACTAAAAAAATGAAGGAAATTCAGTCAATCAGGGTGATCCTGATGACATAATGACGCAATCAAACAAATATAAGAATAAAAAGACAATGTGGAGAATAAAAAATTAGTTGGAAAAGGGCCAAAACAAGATCTGGGAATGGAAACAAAAATCAGAGCTCCTCCCCAGTGGATTCGCCAATTTCTGTTGAATGTGAATCCCCCTGCGGACAAGTGGATTCCCTCTTGGTCTCTGGACTCCTAAGACCAAGACAGAAAAGTGATTAACATGGAAACTAACTTCCTTTTATATCCTATCAAGCTAATGAATGAAAGAGAAGGAGAAAGATATGTACCTTATTAGCGACGTTTGTCCTTGCAAAGTCTTGGATGAGGTTCGATCCTGAGCTCCCTAATAGATCCTATAAGACAAACAAAGATACAATGGACTTCCTACTCTACTGATATTAGCTCAAACATAGATCCATATACTACAAACAAAATCATATGGAACAAGCATAAGTTTGAAAGAAATAGGCCAAGCATTGATTATTAATGAGAACAATTAAAGATACTTACAATCCTTTGAATGAAGGTGCAACAGCTTCTTCTAGTTCTCCTTGTCCAACCCCTTTTCTCAAGTAATCTCCATTGATTTCTTTGATGGAATATCACTCATGAGGTCATAAATTTTACATCTCCCTTGTATTTTGTCAATACCACTTATAGGATCATAAGTTTGGTATCAATCTCTAGTCTCCACTGTCAATACCTTCTTATGAGATCATAAGTTAGGTATAATTCTCAATCTTCCTTGTGCCTTTAACCATGAGAAGGCCTCCTTATATAACCTTGGAGAGGTTCAACCACTTGAGAGATAATTGGGATGAGTTGAGGATTCCTCTCCTTCAGTTGAGGATCTCCCCTAAGATCATGCCTTGACCATCTATTTGAATCCAACTACCTTAAGGAATTGAGGGATTCTTCCCTTATTTGCCTCAACAAACCCAGAATTTGCTAAAAAAAGGGTAGCGCTGCCCCAAAAGGGTGCATATGGTGCTCAAGCACTCCCCCAAAGAGGTTCAGGGAGCACCAACACTCCCTGACAGTGGGTAGGGGAGCACTCCTCTCCAAAATCCATTTTTTTGTGGTTTTCTCAATGTCAAAAGGCTTGTACTTCATGTCAAGTGATTTCTCTTCTTCCAAACTAAACTTTGAGGTGTCTTAAGTGTCTTCATGATGTCATTAGAGGCACGACATATGCAATATGGAAGTATGATGTTTTTGACACTTGCAACACTTATAGTCAAGATGCGACACTTGCAGACAAGATGCGACACTTACAACACTCATAATGATGACACTTGCGACACTATCGAAGTGAGTAATTTTGAGGTGTAACATCTGTGATATCATTCCGCTATGAGTGATAATGTCACAAGTTTCAGATCGTAGAGAAGGATGAATGGCAGAGAAAGAGTTCCACGAGATCGTGGAAATGGAGAACATATCACAATGGTGGTGATTGCTCATGGGTGCATCTCAGATCATTGTAAGGGATCGTAGACTTTCCAAGTTGCCACGCTATCTTGGTTTTTGAATTGGCAAAGATAATTCTTCCATGAGTTCTCAAATAGATCACAATATTTAAGATCATAGATCTAGCTCAATTCACGTAGGGTCTCTCCAGATATGAAACAAAAATTTGAGCCCAAAAAACTCTCAATCTTTTGCAGGGGATTACCGATCTGTAATATATGCACCTCTTCCTTTGAATCAGTACGTGCAATAATATGATGCAGGAGCATCGCTCCACCTTAGCAATGCGCCAACATTCCAGCACATCAGTGTGCATTTGAGAGAGGGAGAGGCTTTGATCCTCCCATTTTTTAAATTTGAAATATAATCCCATATGGATTCATGTTGTAAGCTTGAGTGAAAACCAAGACATATCTCTGAACAAGCAGAAGATAAGGTCACCTTTAATGGCTGACAGTTTGATGGATCTAAGTTCAATTCAGACTAGATGGCCATTTATGAAACTTCAATGTAATAGATAAGGTTAGGTGAGAGAGGACAAGCTTGTAGAGCCCCTATTTTGTAAAGAGATCTTGTATCATATTTCATTAGGAGACTTAGGAGGATTCAGAAAGGTCTCATAAGTAGAACTCATGATAGAATTAGATTAGGAGAGTTTGAGATAATTGGGACTCTGTTGCAGTCCAGTTTTTGTAAACATCTGTATAGACACACAAAGATAATAGAAAATCATTTTTTTCTGCATACAGTGTGTTTATGTATTCATGTTCATTATTATTCTTATATATGTCATTAATGTTTTGAATGTATGAACTGGTGAAGTATTGAATGAGTTTCAATTTTTTCTCATCTTTGATTTTTCGAGTGCAAGGAGTGCACATAGTCCACAAGGAGTGCATTGACAGAAGTGAGTTAACCTAAGGAAATATCAAGAGAGATATCGTTGAATCTTCATCAGTTGAAGTGAAAGGAGTGCACTGAAAGAACTCTGTGTTGGGTTCATAAAGAAACATAGTTGCTCAGAACTTTGTGTTATCACTGAAATTTCGTCCACAAATGGTTACAGAAATCCATCATATCCAAACAACTATTAGTTCACCCATGGACCCAAAATGCATTTCCAAAAGGCCCAAAACTATACAATCAACAATAAAATCAGCATGCACTAAGACTACATAAGGAGCACGCACACATGCGCCATTCAAAAATGCAGGAAAAAGTGCACATGCGCACGATTCACAAATATGGACGCAAAAAAATATGCATCCCTCAAAATGGCTCATTTATGATATTGGTCGACCTCCCACACACTTT
Source organism: Picea glauca (assembly GCA_000966675.3). Lineage (NCBI taxonomy): Eukaryota > Viridiplantae > Streptophyta > Pinopsida > Pinales > Pinaceae > Picea > Picea glauca. The sequence goes on from JZKD02S2219188.1 coordinate 156,597, forward strand.
TGGTTCAGCTTCCAAGTTGATTTGACACCCAAATCTCGGCTGAATCTAGCTGGGTGGCTGGTCAAATACCTAAGGGTGCCCTAAATGGACCCTTGTTCACACTAAAAGCTGGTTGAATAATGCCTCAAAGTTATGCTATAAAAGGAATCCATGGGTGCACTACATTTTCAAGGGAATTCATTTGTATTGTTATGTTGCTGATATTATCTTGGAGGATCCTCTTTCCTTGTCAAGAGTATGCTACCACCATTGCACTTAGCCATTCATATCACCTCTAGAATGAATGTGCTTTGGATTCTCTTCACCGTTTCATTATAGTTCCTCATTTGTAAGAAGAGCTCAATATTTGGGGGTCCAAGATCCCTCCCTTGGAGGAAGAGGGGACCCAAAGTCTCCCTTTCTCTTCGGTGTTTTATTTCTACTAATACAATCCTTTCCATTGGTGGCATGAATCTTGTTTGTTCCTTGTTCTTATGTTCTTATGCACTATAGTTTAATTGTTTTTATCATTCTTAGTTTAATTCTTTCCTTATCTTTTATGATTTATCTTTCTAACCCCTTCCTTTACTACTATCTTGCCTAGCTAACCCAATTGGGCTTGTAAGCACCATTATTTTTTTCATTTAGGTGACAAAAGAGGTGTAACAGATTGACAACTCCATTAGGGAAAGGTATCAATTTCCTACCCCATTTGGGTTATTTTAGTTCTTATTTTTGTTTCTTTAACTTGCAGGGATCATAACCATCCCAAGCCGACATGAAAAAGGCCAAGTTCAAAGCTAAGCAGAGAGAATTTCATCCAAAATTTTCTTCACAACCATGTAACAGATAGTTCGCGCATGTTTTAACCCACAGGTGCGTCTTTAGCACACGTGCGCCAAAACCACTATATCGCTCAGCACCTTCTGCGCACCTACGCCCATAAATTGCTTTCAGTTCATGCATTGGTGCTCAGAGCGCCTCTGTCTATTCTGAGGCCCGCGCACCTGTGTAGAAAAACACACATTGTAAGATTTTTGTGATGTGTGGAAGGTCCATAGCCTTCTTAAAGTTGATTCCATGCATATTGTAATCTGGACCAGACTTACATTCCCTCTCCATATAAAGGGAATAGTCAAAACGTAGGCACTTAGGGGGTTAAAAATCATTATTTTTCCTCTTTTTCTTTCATGTTGCCACATGGATGGCTTTCTTTGATTAAAGTTAAGTTGGAATCATTCTACATCACATATAAAACTTGCATTGGGACCATAAATATGATATCAATCGTTGAGTATGCTTTTCTCTCGCGCCCCAAAGCGATCTTGAGAATCAGAAAGAGGTTGAAGGAAAATTTTGTCTCCTTTAAGAAAGACAATATCTTTAGGAGAGGACAACATCCCCCTCGGGACTCCTCTTAGTTTATTTTTTCAAACACATATTAATATTGTAACGGGCCCATACATGCACGCATGCTACAAAGATAGGATAGTGTTGAAATTTACTTTCTTAGATTAAGTCAATAGGGAAGTTTTAAGGTTTTGTAATGGGCCCATACATGCCCACATGTCCACAATCTAGGATAGTTTCAAAGATTTCTTAGATTAAATAACATTAGGGAGTTAAAGGAATAGTAAGGACCCACATGTCCACATGCTAGTTTCCTAGGGACTTTAAATTTCTGCAAGGTTGTACCAATGACATTTAGTTAATTAGGTAATCAAGACTTGTAAGGACCAAACGAAGTCCACATGCTGCAAGGTGACACCTAAATTATTAAAAATATTGGTACACTTTCACTTGATTCACACACAAAGTCACTACTCATTCAGTTTCATCTCGAAACATGGAGGTTAAAGTAAGTTTCCTCCAAAGGGATTCTGAAACACCCCATCCTTTTCTTGACGAAACTCTCCACTCCCACTTAATTTCAATGAGATTGGCTCACACCCCCAATCTCTCAAACAACCACACCTAAATTTTTTCTAAGAAACTCACTAATTTTTCCTCCACAGAGGGTGCCATAATAATTTTTTTAGTCTAGGTAGGATTTCGGGGATAGGCATCCAAATAACTCCCTGTTATATAGTTCTCACATCTTCAAACAATAGAAGTTGTCAAATAGGGAACTTTAAATCCTCCAAGTCAAGTGTTCCTAACACCATAAGGCAAGGAGATACCCATGAAGGGTTGAAGGCCGA
>JZKD02S2219188.1:158826-171816 GCA_000966675.3 Picea glauca
TTTCTTAGGCCGAAAATCTAAATGTCGCACTTTGACCGAGGTACCTAGTGACCAAATTTTAGGACATCTACCCAGGTGGCAATTGTGGGCTACAATTGCACCTTGATCATATTTTTTGTGGCTATTGGGAAATATCGCCAGCTCTTTCTAGATATGCACCCTCTACCCCTTATTATAACTGATTACATCATCCGTCACTAGATCCTCTTCTGGTGGCTTTAGAACCCACTATTGAGTGCTATTGGAAGGTCTAGTGCTATTTGAGAGGAAGGATGTTACTTCTTTTAGGAAACGAGCATTTATTTTCTTTGTTCTCCCATGCGGACAAAATCCACCTACCCACATGTATGATTCTTTATCAATTGATTTGTGTATGATGTTCTTGTGATTACATATGATTGTGAGATATATTTTGAAGGTCCAAGTTATACAAAGTCTCTTGTTCATTAATTTCTCTCATCACCATTTGCACACATCCACCTTTCTAGTCAGACATCATAGGGGACCCACAAAACCCCCGTCGTTCCAGACGCTTTCTAAATCTCCCTCCTATTCTAGGGGGAGTTCCTAGTCTTGCCAACTCATCGGACATACTTCCCCACACCCCTGTGAGTGATACTATATTGGGATCATATTTTCTTGGTTCCACTCTGCTTAGGTCCACTTCCCAAGGTCAAACATCCCCACACTCTCATTTCCACGGAAGCAGGGATCCAACTTCTTCTCAAGGGGGAAGTATAAAGCCACCTAGTCCCCCTCAAAGGTCAAGTATGCAAAACACTCACACTATGGCTAGAACTAATCCTCCACCACCACCTCAGATGCTATACTTGGCTTCCCTAAACATATTGGATCTGACTAAACTCACCAATGATCCTATATTGCACAACCCCACATGGCCAGCAATGCCTACCAAACTACTTTCAGACATCACCAAGTTTGAAGGAAAACCGAGAGACAATCCCGCCAACCATATCATGACCTTTCACTTATGGTTCTCTTCAAGCAACATCATGGACAATTCCATCCGATTGAGGTTATTTTAACGTACACTCACTAGCCCATCAGCTAAGTGGTATGTAGAATAAAAATATGGGTCCCATGTGACCTTTGAATCCTTGGCCAAAGAATTCTTGACCTTCTTTCAACTACCAATTCGTCATGAAAATGGCCTCGAACTACTCTCAGAATTTAAACAAACCTTTGTCATGCACATCGCTGACCACATTCACGAATGGCATCAGCAACGTAGTCTCTGCAAAGCTGAAGCTACTCCACAACAATGTCTCAATTGGTTCCTCAAATCACTTGTTTCCCTCCTTGCCAAAGATGTGGTCGCCACCTTCCCCCAGTTTAAAGAAGAATCCATTAGGAAGGCCCAATAGTTCTCACTCCTTTACTCACAGTCAGGGTACTTATATACAATACTACCTGAAACCCCGAGACCTGTGCCATTCAGCCAAGACAAACTTGGGATGTCTCACTCAGCGGATGGATTGATTGGTAACACTACACACCACAATTCACATCCCCAACAACCACCAATGTATGGAACCCCTCAATATACACCTACATATGGTGGACCCCCTTATTATAATCCTCTCCCTTATCCACAACCATACCCCTTGACCTTTCCTCGTCCCACCAGCAGACCACCACTAGCACCCACAATACGCCCCGTAGCTCAACCTAATTCTGGTACCCCCTCCACCTCTGCTTACACCCTAAGCACTAGTGAAACCACCACACCTTCCTATGCATCCTATAGATCATTACCACAACATAATACATACTTTCCATTTCCTGGTCCCCCCCATCCTATTCCTTCACCACAAGGACAACCACATGCTATGGTTAACTTTGTTCAACCATCTCCTATTTAGCAATACCAAAATTTTGAACAAATGAATACGACTAATCCATCCCATCAGTCGAACAATTCCAAAAAGAAAGGGAAAAACTGAAACAATAATAATCTCATACTAGGAGGAAACCAGAACCAACCTCAACAGAACCAACCTGCAGGAGGCAACCAGAACGCTTAAGGGGGAAATAACAAAAATGCCAAGGAAAGAACAACAACAATATTCAGACAAACTTCCCTTGTGCCCTTTGCGGTGAGTATGTCCATTATACTCACCATTTCCCCCAAATCGTAGAATTCAAATAGATGAAAGAATCTGGTAATGGTACACATCCTCCAGCCCCACCTACCCCCTAGCAGGCCCCACAACAATATGTGCAGAACCCACCCCCGACCGTGTTTCAAAACCCCATACCACATCAAGGGGTCATGAAAACCCAACAAGATATGCACCATGCCCCACCATAGGCAGGACCATATCACAACCCAGGCACTTTGGCAGATCAAAGTATCCTCCTCACTAGTGAGGAAGAGGTCCTTCTACAAATGCGTAGTCATCAATACATCGCACCCTCTGACCTGACTCCCACTACCTCGAAGGCCACCCCAGTCACGACTGGACCACCTTTGATGATTTCGTACCCTAATACTGAAACACTTCTTCGCATCCCTCGCATCCCATTATGAAGGAATGTCCATAACCCTCAAGATAGGGTAGCCCACAATTATATTCTGGTCGACGACTTGGCCCAATCCCCCATTGTCATGTCAGCCTTAGAATTTCTTCAAATCTGTCCTACTCAACAAAAGTCATTACTTTCCACTCTGGGGGCATTCGAACCTGCTGATCCTTGACTCATCACATTTGATCTCGACAATGGAGAACCCCATCTCCCCTCTCTTTTTTCTTTTCAAATACGGGTTAAAATCTAAAATATCACCGTTCATTGTTGCATCCTTGACGAAGGTGCATCCACATGCATCATGTCCAAAACCGTTTAGCAGAAACTTGGCTCTATAGATCTAATGCCATATGCTATTACTCTGATGGCTTACGATGAATGACCCTCGTCTCCTGAGGGGCTCTTCCAAAATGTCCTCATCGAACTCGGGGGAAAAACTATCCTTATTGACATTGAGGTTATCAATGCCCCACTCGACTACAATATTTTGTTTGGTCGTATCTACATGTATGCTATGAAGGCAATCACCTCTTTTGTGTTCTGAACCATGATGTTTCCCCATAACAAAAATATCATTAACATTGATCAAGTATCACATTATGAGCCTAACCCATCATCCAACATCGACAACATCCTCCCTTTCGTCCACACTAATCCGAATGCCTATCCACTCATCGAGATGGCCCCCAGAATTTTTAGGGACCCATCCTTACTAGGTACATACCATGGAGCACCACTGCTCATCCATCCTTCCGCGAAAGTATGTGTCACCTCCACCAAACGAACGACAAATGAAGATACTCTCCCTCCCACCGAGGCCCCTTTCATCCTTGACGTCCCATTAGTCACAAAACTCCTTCCTCAGGAATCTCCTCAACCTTGTTCAGCTCTACCCATTCTTGATCTTCCCCTCCCTCAAGGCCATATCTTGGTTTGGGAAACAGTCCCCCAAGCCATTACCCAAATCCCTTTCTTTTACCCCCCACTGGGTGTACAAGATTTCCAAGTAGCTGCAACGCTCACCCTTCCTAACACGGTGTTGGAAATCCCAGTATGGTATCTACATCCACCTAAGATGGTCCCTCAACCATCCCTCCCTCCCCAAACAAAAGGAATCCCAATTCAGATTCCCATAGTTACCCCCACCATCCCACCCACACCCCCACTAGTTATCACCCCTGCTATAGCTAGGGGGAAATGAAAAAAGAAGGAGTCCACTACTCCACTTTCCCCACGTGTCCAATCTCCTTGTGCGCTATGCAATAAAGAATGACACCCCACCAACAAGTTCCCATATCTCCCCAAGTTATGTAATCTCATTCAACTCCCTCGAGCACCACCACCGCTCGTCACTTCCTCCAGTATTGCCGCTATCTCCTTGAAAATAAGTAGAAAAGGACTGAGAACCAAATTCACATGTGCCATCTATTCAAAATATGACCATTACACACACCATTGTCCAACGTTACCTTAGTTCCGGCAGATGCTAACAGCCATACACCAGATATTTCAACAAGAACCCACCCCAACACATGTCACCGACATCCATTATGTCACGACCTCAGTCAATGAATGTATGAGATGTCCTTTCTCTTTATGTGAATCACTTGATCATTTCACATATCAATGTCCTATGATCATTGAATATAGGCGTCACCAACTGGCCCTTATTCAAAATCATACATCCCCTCCTCCAGCAGAACCAGTGAGTACCCTTACCCTATTACTGGATATGGTTCATATCTCTTCACTGGACCCTGAGGAACTCCCTACTCCCCCATGGTTCCTATATGATTTATATGAGGATTTACCCCCAAATCTCCTCAATTCTCCAATTCATTTCCCCACGAAAATTCTAGGCCCGAGTACCATTTTCAACCCACAATATCTCGATATTTGGTTTATGTTGAGCGAACCATCACAACCTCCTTGCAATACCCCCTCTACATCATCACCACCAGAAAACAACGCCATGATGACAATCACCAAAATCACTTATTTGGGCCCTACAACTATATATAGTCCATTTTTCCAAATTTCCAGACTCATTTCCAGGAGCTTCGGGTGTCCTTTCTTTGATCTGTCTTTTGCCACGGGATCAAGACCCCGTCACCTACACCATTCCCTTACCTGGGCCACTTTCCATCCTCATCCCCTGGGGAGAATTGTTCTCATCTAACACTCAGGTACACATGCTTACATTCACATATTATTGAATAACTGTTATATGATCTTTCTCTTCAGATATTGTCCACGTCGAGTATTCAGTTTTCATGTGTGAAAGTACTTGATCATTACACATCAGTAGTATCCTTCTAGGTATATTATTGACACTGGCATGTAGTCATTCTCTCTGAATATCAAAATGCATCTCCCAGTCACACCCTTCGATCTTTTCCTCTAGTATCCCTATATCTAGCTTTGCAGTACTATCACCTTCACTACATTTCGGTACTGACACTCGGTAGCACTCTCCCCCACATGAGTTGTCCCATTCATAGTCCCCTTAACACTTTGAAACTCATGTTGTTTTCACCCTTTATGGATGGGAGTCCTGATAGTATTACGCATTGTCAAGAACTAGCCACATACCCCTTCTCCTCATTTTGCTACCCTACCCAATGGACTCCTAGATTACTTCATCATGGTTCTAGTTTTGACTGCACCTCCACAGTATCATTAACCATCCATTTCACCCACCATCAGTTTTCCCATCTACATATTGTCCTCCATACATTTCCCTAATACAGAAACCCGCCTATGGGGCCCCCACTCTCCACTTATTTTTCGAGCATCTTGCACCCTCATCGGGCCAAGCCATCTTACACTGGGTCGCCCATTTCTGTATCTACACAGCTATCCCAACTTATTTTTTATTCTTTTGGTAATTGTACAAACCCTTTTTCCGCATTTTCATATCTTTTTGTTGTCTCCTTTAGAGAACTTGCTTTCCCCGGAAAAGAAACCCTTGTCACCCTTGGTTGGGGCATTTTTCACTTCCTGACATCAATGACATTATCCATAAACCCCAAGTATCCTACAACCCATACACCTTTTGATCTCTATGTTTATCCATTTTGTCACACCTCTGCCACAATTTACCATCATCTAGTTGTCCCCCTAACACTCGATTCAACTTCATAGTTGTTGCGACTTTACATCTCTCCCCAAACAACAGTAGTCTTGAGTCTCACTACTCCTAGACTTCATCCATGTTACTCATCAATTCCTAATTTTATCCAAGTGGATTCTGTGAAGCCCTCCACTTCGCGATGTCGCGTCTCCCTTTCTGTCGACATCAACACAGTTTCTAGAAGGGAGACCATATATTGACTCTCATTAAATTTACCATTGTTCTCTATTGTCATTGACCCCCTTAACATTCAACTTCAACACTATCTCATGTTACAATGGGTCTTACTTTGCGACTATTGCAGTTTTTTTATCTTAGCCGAAGACCTCTGAAATTTAATAGACTATCAATGTATGCACATTTATCGACAATTCCCACAAGTGTCCTTATTTTTTCAGAGCTTGTTCACCATCATAATTGTCCTCTGTTATTATCAAACCGCCCCGATGGCTGATGCAGTGATATACATCCACAACATCTTCAGTCACTGTATTTTGAGTTACATGACATGAGCATGGGGCATGCTCGCCTCGTTTGTAAAAAGTTTTAATTTTTCCACACCCTGGGAAAACCTTGGGTCGTATAGGTCCCCCTCTCCTTCCAATGGATCACTCTTGATAATCCTCACAATGCTCTTTTTTACACAGGTACTATTAGTAGAAGAAACATTGATTTATTTCAGCTATACGTATGCTCCTAACCTCACACATCAGGGGGCATCTTTTATCACTGAAATTTCGTCCGCAAATGGTTATAGGAATCTAACATCTCCAAACAGCTATTAGTTCACACATGGACCAAAAATGCATTTCCAAAAGGCCCAAAACTATACAATCAACAATAAAATCATCATGTGCTAAGACTACACATGGAGCACGCACACATGCGCCATTCAGAAATGCAGGAAAAAGAACACATGCGCACGATGCACAACTCTGGATGCAAAAAACTGTGCATCCCTCAAAAAATGAATTTATGATATTGGTCGACCTCCCACCCACTTTTGGTTCAGCTTCCAAGTCGATTTGACACCCAAATCTCGGCTAAATCCGACTGGGTGGCTGGTCAAAGACCTATGGGTGCCCTAATTGGCCCCTTGTTCACACTAAAAGCTGGTTGAATAATGCCTCAAAGTTATGCTATAAAAGGAAGCCATGGGTGCACTACATTTTCAAGGGAATTCATTTGTATTGTTATGTTGTTGATATTCTCTTGGAGGATCCTCTTTCCTCATCAAGAGTATAATACCACCATTGCACTTAGCCATTCATATCACCTCTAGAATGAATGTGCTTTGGATTCTCTTCACCATTTCATTATAGTTCCTCATTTGTAAGAAGAGCTCAATATTTGGGGGTCCAAGAGCCCTCCCTTGGAGAAAGAGGGGACCCAAACTCTCCCTTTCTCTTCGATTTTTTCTTTCCACTGATACAATCCTTTCCATTGGTGGAATGAGTCTTGTTTGTTCCTTGTTCTTATGTTCTTATGCACTATAGTTTAATTGTTTTTATAATTCTTAGTTTAATTCTTTGTTTATATTTTATTCTTTATCTTTCTAATCCTTTCCTTTACTATTGTCTTGCCTAGATGACCCAACTGGGCTTGTAAGCACCGTTATTTTTCTCATTTAGGTGACAAAAGAGGTGCAACACTCTGTGCATCTCTGTCAGGCGGGAATAGAGCGGGTGCAAGTGTGCACAGAGAGAACTCTTTGTCGAGTTCAGGTAGAAGAGTATCATAGGAATATACTCATAGAGTTGTTGAAGACTCTAGAGAACATATGCAAGGTGTGCATAGATCAAGGAAAACACTAAGAGGGTGAGAATAATTTCTTTTAAATAAATCCTTTCGATCTGAGTTTGACGAAATCCCAAAAATGCAAGGAGTGCGTGGGAGATCAAAATCTTTGAGGATATGAAGCTTAGAAGGGATAATGCAAGGAGTGTGTGGGTGACAGAATTATTGTAAGTCCTAAATATTAGAAGAGATAACGCTTTCAAAAGTGTAAACGAGACCCAAGATATTCAGGTTCACAAGAGAAAGTTCAAAGGCTGAAACCTTTGAACAATGACAAAATATTCCAAGGAAGAATAATTCAAAAGATCAGGAGGAGGAACGACAATAACCATCTGATCAGTTGTGTAAGGGAGCCTAGACCGTTCGATCTACATCCAACGAATAGAGGAAGTGTAGAGGAGATGAACATATCTCACTCGTTGGATCTGAATGAAAACGACCATCAACTGTTGGATCCAGAATAAGGTGCATGGGCCTTAACATCTTGTGTGTGTAGGAGGGAATATTTATCAAAGTCCTGAAGAGAATAGGGATCGTCCATCATCCAAGGTGACAGGTGGTGAAATATTTGAGGTTTTTGGTGAAATCACTCCGAGAGGAATGAATGTGCAAGAGTTGAAACTCCCGAAAGCCAAAGACCCGAAGCGGATAGAGGCCGTCAGATCCAGAAAGGGAACATGGTGACAGATCGTGAAATCTAGGTGAAATCACTCTGGGAGAACGCGAAGGAGAAGGGTTTGAAAACATTGATGCCCGAACAGTTGAAGCGAATGATATTCATTGATATGGGTTGGAAAGGTGTCACCAGATCGTGAACTTTAGAGGATCATACTCCAGGGTTTTTGAGAAGTTGAGTTTTGGAAAGTTTTTGAAGCACCGAATTCTTAAGCATTCAGGGCCATTGATCGTAAAGGATAAACGTGGATCATTGATCTATGAGGAGACACATGGAAGACAAAGATTCATTTTGTTGGATAACTATTGGATCAGGGAGGACATGTGTCAGAGGATCTGACACTCTGGAAGGATTCACTTTGGAGGTTTGTGTTTTTTGAGATTTGAGAATCCCGAAGGCCAAATTCCTAGAAACGAAAAGAGTTGTCAATGTGAAGGTGGACACGTGGCACCAGATCTAGAACTCCATAGGAAAGAGGAGGAGGAAAAGGTCTGAAGACCTAGAGAAGATATCAATTGTTGATATAGGAGGGAGATGAAGGACCATTGATCTGGTTAAGGAGGACAAAGTCTCGAAGCGGGAGCAGAGCCATCAATTTAAAAGGATGCATGGCAGACAATCTACCATTTCAGAGAAATCTCTCCAGAAGAAACGAGATTTCAATATTTGAGATTCCCGAAGGCCAGATTCGCAGAGGGGATCCAGGTTGTAGATTTAGGGAGACAAGTAGCAATAGATATTCCACTCTAGAATATTTCCATACAGGGGAAAGAAAATATTGAGAGTTGAAACTCCCGAAGGCCAGAAAGTCAGAATCAGCCACAACCGTTGATTTAGAGGGGAGATACGTGTCGATAGATCACGCATATATTTGATCGTGTGTAGGAGGCACGAGAGGATATTCAATAGAATATGTTGATCATATCATTATGAAAGAGGGATATTGACAGATGAGAAGTATTACAGGGCTAGGAGTTGCTTGAACGTTACAAATCTGAGAGTAGGCTGCAATCAAAACCATGGTATTGGGAAAAGGATATGTGGCAGCTGGAGGTGAATTGCGGGGTGAAAAGCGGGTTGGTCTCAAACCACTCTTTCCCACACCTACAATCATGTGTTTGCATAAGGGAACAACCCGAGGACACATACGAAGAAGGGGCTTAGAAAAATGAGATTGTTGAGCATGAGAAGTTGAGATTTACGAAGGCAGAAACCCGAAGTAACTTAGGGCCATTGATCTGAGAAGGGAAATCGATGGTAGGGAATCATTGTGGGGAGAAGAGGATAAATTAGAGAACACGCTAGTTCATAGGCCACAATGTGTTGAATTCATTGATCTCATCGAGATAGGAGATCAATGGGAATGATCAAAAGGAGACCAGGTGAACACTTTCATATTGCGAAGACAAGGTTCTTTCGTAAAGGGTGAGCACATTGGTGGCCTACAATTTTTGTGAACCATTGATCAACAAGCAGATTGATAATGGTCAATTGATGACCATAGAAACTAGGCCATGAGGTTGGTCTAAGTGATGACCATAGATGGATCTAGAGCTTGATGAGATAAGGGAAAGGATGGAACATCTAGCATTGAAGATGAAGTAAGAGGAAAAGGTACACTAGAGGTACGAATGTCCTCTTAACAGGAAGGCAAAATGGCATGTTCAAAAGTTGTTGGCCAGAAACTAGCAACAAGAGTTGAGAAGGTGGCTGAGGGAATTAGAAAACCTCAGTGAGATAGAGGAGGAATTGATTCACATATGTGAACTAGAGATAAAGAGGCACCTCAGTGATGAGGAGGAGGCGAGATAAGATGAAGATCTCATAAACTGCCAGGTGGGAAGAATTGGACTTTCAAGTTTCTAGGTGGGAAATGGAAAGAGATTAAGTGGAGGTCTCGTATACTACCAAGGGAGCAGTGCTCAAAGTTTAGATTACCAGGTGGGCAATGAGATGGGATCAATTTATCTCATAAATTTTTAGGTGGGTAGGGAGAAAGAAAAGAGACTGTCTGAAAGTCTCAAGAGATCAGAAGCAGGTTCAGGTCAGCAAGGAGTGTTGATAGGTGAAGATTCATGTGGGCTTGTAGACCATGTGAATGAAGATGATGAGAAGTTAGAAATTCTCACCATATGCAAGGAGGATCAAAGGATCATTCTGATTATTGGAGGGATCAAATAATTCCTACCAAATAACCAAGTGAATTCTAGTGCACATGACGAAAGTGTAGCAGTAGAGGAAGGATAGACAACAATGATTGTCATGACGAAGGAGAAGATATCAGAATATTCCCAAGGAGAAGAAGAAGGGGAGCACATAGTTGAGATGCTCACTCAATGGGAGATATAATTGAGGATGTTGGAATATTGGTTGGACAATCCAGAACTAGCATATGACTATCGGAAGACAATCATGAAAATTTCAGGAGAAATGCATTCGGTAGAATTTCTCTGAATTTTCAGCCAGGAAGATGAACATAAAATAACTTCAGCACTGGAGTCTGTAGCAGAATAGGAATTAGACAACATAGACTTTGTTGAGCTGCATGAGGAACTGTAAAACCTAGAGAGAAGTAGGCATATTCAATAGGATAAGTTGGAGGCAGATGGGGGATCATACCATCCAGGAGAGGAATTAGAGGAAGCTAGAGATGTACTAGTAGAGGAGCTGATAGACACCAATATGTTAGAGGAGGAAGCTGAGAAACAACTCAGTTATGAAACAACAGAGTGGAAAGCTAATGCCACATGAGAAGAAAATAGAATGGGGGATCAGGATGATCTACCCTTTGATGTATTTGAGGAGGATCTGCAACCGAGAAGACTGCATAAGAAGAGCCAACCACTAGAGCAACTGTACAGAGTGATAGAGAAGATCATGAAGCTGATGTTGAGGTCAGAAGAAGTAGTCAAAAAAGGCGAGCTAAACAAAATAGAGCCTGCCATAGCAGCAGGAAAGAACAAGAAGAAACAACAGCAACAACAACGTTATAGTTGGAGAGGAGCAAGAGCACAACTCCAAGGGAGAGTTTGGGATCTAGGAGGATTTCAACACTAGAGAACAAGAGCTCATGATTTTCCCAATAGTGGAGTATGATGCAGGAGCATCTCTCCACCTCAACAATGCACCAGCATTCTAGCACATTAGCGTGCATTTCAGAGAGGGAGAGGCATTAATCCACCCATTTTTAAAATTTGAAATATAATCCCATATGGATTCATGTTGTAAGCTTGAGTGAAAACCAAGCCATATCTTTGAAAAGGAAGAAGATAAGATCACCTTTAATGGCTGACAGGTTGATGGCTCTAGGTTCAATTCAGACTAGATGGCCATTTATGAAACTTCAATGTCATAGACGAGGTTAGGTGAGAGAGGACAAGCTTGTAGAGCCCATATTTTGTAAAGATATATTGTATCAAATTTCATTAGGAGACTTAGGAGGATTCAGAGAGGTCTCAGAAGTAGAACTTAGGATAAAGTTAGATTAGGAGAGCTTGAGAGAACTAGGACTCTGTTGCAATCCAGTTTTTGTAAACATATGTATAGAAACACAGAGATAAGTAGTTTTTCCTACATACAGCGTGTTTATGTATTTGTGTTCATTATTATGCTTATATATGTCATTCATGTTTTGAATGTATGAACTAGTGAAGTATTGAATGAGTTTCAATTGTTTCTCATCTTTGAGTTTTGGAGTGCAAGGAGTGCACATAGTCCGCAAGGAGTGCATTGACAGAGGTGAGTTAACCTCAAGAAAGCTCAGGAGAGATACCGTTGAACCTTCATCAGCTAAAGTGCAAGGAGTTCACAGAAAGAACTCTGTGTTGAGTTTGTAAAGAAACAAAGTTGCTAAGAACTCTGTAGAGAATAGCACTTGGGAAGATACTCTCTAGTACCTGGGTAGTCGGGTAGTACGGATAAGGGTACGGTCTATCCTCATTAGTTAGTGCCCTGAGATATTGGGCTGAGTACTACTGTTGGACCTCACACGTATATCAGAGAGAAATAGCACAGGGCAAACCCTTGTCTGTAGAACCCTTGAATACCTAACCCTTGGGGAACATAAACATAAACATAAACAAATTAAATCGGTGAGATATATTGCCATGCATCTGTGTTTGGGTTGCCAAGTAAATACACATTTCTTTCTGGTTAAGAATTTGGTGATTTTAGTACTGCAACATTCTTCAGACCAAAGTATAACCCCGCAGCTGTCAAAAAAAAAAAAAAAAGTTCTGAAATTTTTTTCACCATTATTTGAGACCTATTCCATTAGATTCATCTCTTCTCCCTTATCACATTCATCCATATCATTTTTCTGCAAAAATTTCTGACCCCGCCCACTCCTTTTTCAGTTCACCCATCCTCATGGCCCATACCCGTAGCCAAGAACTAGATTCTCGCTTCAACACCTTGCAATCTGGTTTCCTCGAGACCCAACAAGAAGTGCAACAACTCAGTGCTACTATTGCCTCCCGTGATGCATCCATCAATACCACCATAAATGCATCCATAAATGTAGTCGTGCAGTCCACAATGGCGGAATTCAAACACGAACTGACCACCCAACTTGAATCTGTCTTTGCATCACTCTGCACCAAACTTAAGATCCCTACCGATGACTCTTTTCCCGATGCACATAGAAAGACTGAAGGTGAAACTTCTTCCCATTCCTTTCAGCCCCATCACTTTCAACGGGACATACGCCTTCCACGGGTGGATTTAACCAAATTTGATGGCTCGGACCCCACTGGTTGGGTCACCCAAATGGAACATTATTTCTCTCTCTACAACATTACAGATGACTTGGCCAAACTCCGGTATGGTGTTCTCCATC
>JZKD02S2219188.1:181951-192832 GCA_000966675.3 Picea glauca
GAGGAGATTCATTTTGGGGGCTCAATCATGCCTTCGACTATCATTGAGAACCTCGATCTCGAAAAACCTTCATTTAGGCCCTCAAAATGGCCCCGGAAGTTAAAACCTGCTAAAATAGTAAATTGCCAAAATTGCCAGAAAACTGTTTTGAGCAGTCGGAAAAGGTGGGTGGCCACCGATATCCACCTTGATCACCTTCAGACATTCCAAAGTTTGAGGCCAAGCCTAAAAAATATCTAGGTGATCATGTGACTACCTTCCATCTTTGGTGTTCATCTAACTCATTGAAAGATGACTCCATCAAGTTGTGATTGTTTCAACGCACTCTTATCGGGAGTGCCGCAGAATGGTACATCGAGCTTGATCACTCAATATACTCTTCTTTTGGTGAACTGGAAATGGCCTTCCTAAACTATTTCCAGTTACCTGTGAGATACGACGATAGCACAGAGCTGCTTGCCAATTTCAAACAGACGAAAGGGGGCCATATCTCTAATCATATCCGAGAATGGAGATACCGAAAGAGTCTAATCAAAGTACCAGTCCCACCATCATTCCTTCTTGAGTGGTTCCTTAAGTCTTTAGTCCCACAATTATCCAAAGACATCGCGACTTCAGGAGTTTTCTCCGAAGAAGATGTCATCATGAGGGCTCAACAGTTTGAGCTTATCTATTCTCAGTCTGGTTTATTGTACAACATCCTTCCGGATGCACCACGATCGATACTGGATAAAAATAGACAAAGAGCTGGACCACATGCCGATGGTATTGTTGGCTCAGCACAAACCAAGCTCACTGAGAAATTGACAAAGAAATTGCAACAATTATCTATACAACACTCAGCGGCCATCCAGACTACTGCTTTGGTTTCTCCTCCTACCCAAATGTCGAAAGTACACTCTGTGCAGATGACTAACCCAAAGGCCACCCAACATCCTGAAGGGAAGAAAAAACAATGAAAGAAGGGTAAGGGGGAGAAAAAACCTATTGATAATGCTCGCGAGGGAACCACAGAAAAAAGGAAGGTGAGGTATCTGTGCAACTTGTGTGCGGAAGACCACCCGACCCATCTATGTCCTCGACTTGCAGAGGCCCAGAAGTTTTTCACACAGCAACAACAGGCCGTGTTGACTAATCTCTTTCAGCATGGGCAAAATTTAACTCAAGCCTCTACAAGTGTCGAAGGGGCGAGCCAAGAAACCTGTCCTCCCCCAAACAACTCCTCATCCGCAAACGTATATATGGTTAGGGGTGATGCTTTAATAACGACTAGAGCGCATGACTATAATAAACCAAGCGCCTCTGAGAAGGGTAAAGAAGCTGAGATCGCATATCTTCCTCTACGGATCGAGAAGACGTTGGGGGAAATAATGACACGCATTCCAAAGGGTGCATTTAAGAAAGCTTCTCACAACCCAAATGCAAGGGCCGCCCAGAATTACTCTGTGGTGGAAGATTTATCACAAACCCTGTTTGCACCCTTTTCATCACCTTGGTGAGAAAATAAGAGGTGCTTGCATGCCCAGTTGGGTCTTGCTGAGCATGACAAATGTAGAGGAAAGGGTTAGAGAAAGAAAAACAAAACTATAAGCAAGAATTAAACTAATACAAACTAAAATACTAAGCATAGGAGCATAGAAATAGCAAGAACAAAAAGACCAATATCACCAATGTTTTTAGGCTGATCTATTGATGAAATCAAAGCACCAAGAAGAAAGGGGACTATGAGTCCCTTATTTCTCCAAGGGAAGGCTCTTGGACCCTCACAAGATTGCTCTCCTTACAATAAGAAAAAATGAAAATGGTGGTGAAAGAACTACTTTGCAAATCCACTCAATGGAGAGGTGGATTGCTCAATGAAATGATGCCAATGTGCTCTTGTCAAGGAGTGAGTCCTTAAAACAATATAGGCAGCATAACATTACATGAAATTCCTTGAGAAAATGAGGTTTCTTCATGGATTTTTATAGCATTACATTGGGTTATTGTGTAACTCCTTTGTAGTGTGAAAAGAGGCCATTTAGGGCATTATTAGGTCTTTGATCAGCCTACCATGCAGATTCAGCTCAGATTTGAGGGTCAAATCGGCTTGGGAGCTGATCCATAAGTGGTTGGGAGGCCAACCACTTCAATAAATGTGTCGTTTAGCAGGTGCACAACTTTTTGTGCTAACAGCTGTGCATCGTGCGCGTATGCACGCATGGTACATTTATGTTCCGTGCATGTGCGCGCATGCCCAACTTCTGTAAAGCGCTCTTCAATTTTTCACTACTTTGTATAGTTTTTGACCTTTTTTTAATGTTGTAAGATTAATTCAGGGCCATGAATGACTTCATTGTTGTTTGATGATGCTAAGTTCTTGTCGCCACGTGCGGAAGAAATTTCAGTGATAACAGATGCCCCCTAATGGATGAGGTTAGGAGCATATGTATAGCTGAAATCCATCAATGTTTCTTCTACTGAGAATGTTGTTGTAAGATAGAGCAAATAGTGGGATCGTTCAGAGCAATCCTTTGAAGGAGAAAGGAACCGGTAGAACCCGACCTTCCATAAGGTGCGCAAAATATACAACTGTGTACAAACGAGGCGGGCATGCCCCATGCTCGTGTTATGTAACTCTAAAAAAGATGGCTGAAGTGTTGGTGTAGACAACTGCAGTGCCCTCGGGGGCGGTGATGATAAAGGCAGAAGACAATTCTGCGAAGGAACATACTCTGAAAAATAGGCAACGATCATGGTAATAAGTATCGACGATGATGTGAGCATTGATGGCCCTACCAAGTTCAGAGGTCTTCGGAAAATGATAAAAATAACTGCAATAGTCGCAAAGTAAGACCCACCATAACATGAGAAAGTGTTGGCATCAAATGTTATGGGGGCCAACGACAACAGGGAGTAATGGTGTTTCACCCTGTTCCGTTCGAGATCTCTCATTGAATGGAGAATGAGCATCAAGATACTGTCGCCCTTCCGGAAAATTGTGCTGATGTCGACAAAAGGGGAACGCGACTCCCAGAAGCGAAGGGCTTCATGGAATCTACTGAGGTGAGGAAGTGGCATAGGTACATGGACGAAGTCAAGAAGTGGGAAGACTCAAGACTACCCTTGGTTGGAGGATGTATGAGATAAAGAGTGGCCGCGGCTGTGTAACAAGGTCGAGTGTCAGGGGGATGACAAGACCGGTGATAAGTTGTGCCAGAGGCGGGACAAGGTGATCAAATTCAGAGGGTAGAGGTAAGTGACCTGTGAGGTGCTATGAATATATGGACGATGCCGGCAACGGTAGATGATAAGTAATGCTCCAACCAAGGGTGACATGGGTTGTGCGTGGACAAAAGGAAGAAAGTCGCCAATGGTGACGACAAAAGAAAATGTAATGACTGGAAATAAAGGTGTTTGTACAATAAATAACGAATAATTTGGGGAGAAATGTACAAATACAGAAACGGGTGCCCCAGTGTGAAATGAGTGCCCTAGGGAGGGCATAATTTTATTAGAAAACTAATGAAGGGTGGGGGCCCCATTGGTGAGTTTCTGTATGAGGTAGGTGAAATTAGGATAGGTTCACAGATGGGCAAACTGATTGTGGATGAAATGGAGGGTTCATGATACTGTGGAGGTGCAGGTAAAAAATAGAACCGTAAAGAGATAATCTGGGAGTCCATGTGGGAAAGCTAGCAAAATGAGGAGGAGGAGGAGTATGTGGCTCATTCACGACATGTTTGAAAGACTATCGGGACTCCCATCCCTAAAGGGTAATGAAGAATAGCATGAGTGTCAAAAAGTGCCAAAAGGTGCTATGAGTGGGACAACTCATGTGGGTAAGAATGCTACCGGGTGACAGTACCAAAGATGCAGATGGAGGCGTGGGTACTGCAGAGCCAAGAAGGGGGATCCTAGAGGCCAATATCAGAGGGTGTGACTAGAAATGTAAATGTGATACAGCGGGAAAGACTACATGCCAGTGCTGAGTATATACCTGAAGGGGTGATGCCGAGGGATGATGAGCAAGTACCTGCACACATAACAACCAAATACCCAAAGTGAACAATATATGAAGAGAATCAAAGATATGAGCATGTATTTGATAAATGTGACTATGCACGTGCGTACCTGACCATGATGTGAAAAAAAAGGTGCCCCGGGGGCTCAGGATAAAAAGAAACCCTGGGACTGCTGTGATGTAGGTGACGGGATGTTGATCCCATGGTTGAAGACGGTTGGAAAAATGGATACCTTGGGCTCCCGGAATGGTGAGTGGAAGTTTGGAAAAAGGCCTATATATAGTTGTAGGGCCCACATTGCCACCTCGTTTGTACTTGCTATAATAGTGAGTGGACGAGCAGTTTTCAGAGGAGATTTGGAGATTCGGGGAGGACGAGGCATTCGATTGACGATTTGCGAGTATCAGGTTAGTGGTTTGATCATCCTGCATAGAAATAGGTTTTCAATTTTTGGGTAGGGTTTGTACAGAGGGCCGTACAGGGGGATTTAGGGGGTGTGGGCCCCATATCCGTAGGCGACTCGGTGATAGGCGTGCATACGTGCGCGCCTGTACACTGAATATACGCGCATGTGTGTGCAAGAGAGAGAATTTAAGGCGCGCCCAAGGGCGCGCCTATGAGTTGAACAGGCGCGCATTTGTGCGTGCCTGTGCGTTTGACAGGCACGCATCAGCGCGCGCCTGTATGGTGAACAGGTGCGCGTAAGGGTGTGCCTGTGAAGAAAACATGTGTGCACTGATGCGCACCTGTGCAGTGGATAGGCGCGCATATATGCGCACCTGTGTAATGAACAGGCGCGCATGTGTGCGCGCCTGTAGGTAACAAAAACCGCGCCTAGGAGATAAGGTTGAAGGGTAAAAAATGAGTCTTTTTGATGTTGTTGATAGTTGCTGGAGCTGATACAGGACTCTGTGTTGTCTGCAGGTGGACGGTGGTGACGATGTCAGTGTGGTGGCGAGAGAGAGACTGGGCCCAGCTGCGAGATGCTATGGCCATTGGGGGGCCCGGACTGCGTGCAACTTTAGCAATCTGTGGGTTGCTAAAGTTCTTTGAGTGCCCGTTGATACAGGCACATGAGTACTTACTACAGTTCCTGATCCAGATGTGGAGTTTGGAGCTGCACTGCTTCCTCGTGCGAGGAGAGAAGATCCCCATCATGGTGGTGGAGGATATTTATTTCTTGACTGAGCTCCCTTTTCGGGGAACGCCCCTACCGGTGGAGCCAGTGATGCCGAGGACTACTTTGCTCGCTGATGTTGGCCGGAGATATTGTTCAGCTGAGAACTTTATGTCTGGGACGGTGGTGAGCATCAGTGCGATAGACTCCGTGGCACATCGCTGTATAGCGGCGATGATTGTTCGGGTATATGGGTCATTTGCAACCCAGCGGATTAGTGGTGGATAGCTGTTGGTGTTGGAGAGAGTGTTGGTCGGTGAGTGGTTCGCTTGGGGGCTGACGCTGCATGCTAGGATGGTGGCATAGTTGGACCACTGTCGGTCCACTAGTGGAGGAGAGTTTGCTTTCGGGTCGATCCTAGTGGCCTGGTTTTTAGAGAGGGTGACGATGTTGCGCCCGAGGGTTCTATTGGAGATGTTGGGGGTGCGTGAGCCACGGTTGAGGCGGTGGTCTACAGTTTTGGTTCGTCACGGTGGTGGTGAAGGTGGCCACTTCTTTTTAGCAGAGGCAGCAGGGATATGGTGGCAGATGCCGCAAGTGATACTTTAGTACCCCTATGCCGGGGTGGACTTCCGAGGGGACCCGGACATGGTGCTACCTCCAGGGGAGGCTTTTGACCATCGAGGTATGTTCAGTATTGGTGTGCATGTTTTGATTTATATTGTTTTGTGAGATAGCATTCCATATGTATAGGATATAGATGTTGATACTATCTGTTTTGTTTTTTTTTTGTGTATGTGCAGATGTGGCACCTCGCGGGCGTGAGGTGGAGATGCAGAGGGTGTCGGCTCGTCGAGAGCCGGAGAGACTGCCGCATGGAGAGAGACATCGGTGGGAGGATGTCGCGGGGCGACCAGCAGAGCCCGAGAGGGCAGCGAAGCAGCATCGGTTCGATGACCTTGGTGCGGGGCCATCACACACTCCTCCGGCGGCAGCCGGAGTGGATTTTGATGACATACACCGTCATCTGGAGACGGTGTTGTAGGATGTGCCTGAGGGCACGTGGACGCGTATCCAGGACGAGAGCTTCCTGGAGCAGTGTGTGGGGGTGTGGCCACCGTGGCAGGCCATAGTGCAGCGAGCAGCAGTGCTTGTGGCGATGATGAGTGGACGCCTGCCGTCAGGGCAAGAGGGTCCTGTGGGTGGTCCACCACCCCCTGGGGCAGGTGGTGGTGGGCCACCACCTCCTCCTGAGGGAGGAGCAGGTGGTGGTGCGATAGAGGCACCATGATGTATATGTTTTTGTTGTATATAGGCTAGTGAGATGATTTTTTGTACCGAGGTGTTGTGCTGGCCTGCAGATACGTGTATTTTTGTATGTAAACATTCGGATGGCCTGATGGGCCTTTATATATACATGAGTATACCTTTTTGAGATCCTGATGTTGTCTACATGTTGTGTCTTGTTGATGAGTTGAGTACGTCCATTCTATATATATGCTGTGATAGTGTTTCATGATATGTTTATGTATGTGTAGTTTGATGTGATATATGCCAATCTAACACCATGTTAGCTATTTCATCTATTGTTTGATTCAATTTTCTTGGAATATGTGTAAATGTAATGGAATCAAAATGTTGATATAAAAGCCTAACCTGCAGGTATTTGCGAAAGAGGCATGGATCGCGTACACGGTATACATTGTTGAGCTGGAGAACGACTAGTTGAGAGTCGAGGAAGACGCTAAGGTGACGAATATGATGACGTTGGGCGTCGGCCAGGAGGCCAATGACAACAGTGTATTCGGCTTGGTTGTTGGTTGTTGGCCCCAAACATATGCCTCTTGAGTGTAGCATTTCATGTGAGGGGGTGTAGAGAGACCAAGTAGCCGAAGCGAGATTTTGTGTCCAACAGCTGGCGCCATCGGCGAAACCAATGTGGTAGGCTGGTGGAGGAAGCATATGTCAATAGCACAATTGATAGTTTAGACGAGAGGGAAGGAGAAAAAGATTAAAAACGCTAGAAAAAGAAATAACCTAAAGTAGAATGACTACGTTTAAGCATAAAATTTCTTGAGATACAACATGTTGACAGGTTCTTGGAGAGAGAGGCCTTCGGGAGAGGGCAGGATATATGCGCCTTTGGTGAGGCAATGTTGGATAATGTAAGGGCCATGCCAAAGTGATTCAAATTTTCCGTGGTCAAAGGTATCATGAGCGATATCATAAGCCAGGACAAGGTCGCCTTCGCGGAATGAACGAAGGTTGACATGGCGATCAAAGGTAGCCTTGGATCATTTTTTAGCTGCCTCGTTGTTCTGTAAGGAAGATCGACGATCTTCATCCAGAGACTCCAAGTTCAGCAAGCGCTGCTCCATTGGAGCAGTGTCAGATAATAGCTCAATTGCGGTGCGTAAGGTGGGAATTTCGCACTTGATGGGAAGAGTTGCCTCGACCCCATGGACTAAATGGAATGGTGTGAAACCAGTAGCAGTCTTCACTATCATTCGATAAGCCCATAGCGCAGAAAATAACATATGATGCCAATTGGTTTTATGTTTATTAACTGTGCGCTGTAACATGGTCTTGAGGACTTTGTTAACTGCCTCGACCTATCCGTTTGACTGAGGGTAATATGGTGAGGAAAACTCGTGAGAGAAGCCTAACCTAGATGAGAGTTCAATGAAGATCTCATTCTCGAAGTGTTTACCATGGTCGGAAACGAGTTGGAGTGGTACACCAAAACGGGATATGACGTGATTAAGGAAAAAACGCATTGCAGTGTCAGCGGTGTTGTTGAACGTGGGCATAGCTTCGACCCATTTGGTGAAGTAATTAACGGCGACAACGATGTATTTGTGACCATTGCTGGAGGGGGGATTACAAGTCATAAATTCAATGCCCCATTTACAAAAAGAGCCGTCAGTAATGACAGGGTGAAGAAGGGCGAGGGGAGCTCGAGCTTTGTTGGTGTAGAGATAGCACTGCTCACAACGTTTCACAGCGTGAATGCAATCGTGAAACAAGGTAGGCCAAAAGTAACCGGCTCGGATAATCGTTTGAGCAGTGGATATACCCGAAAGATGGCCCCCACATGCGCCATTGTGGCAGTCGTTTAAGACTCTATCAGCCTCGTCGATAGTCAGGCATCGACGAAGAATGGTGTCGACACCCCGTCGGTATAGGATGTCTCCTATGAGGAGATAGCGGGGGGCCTGATGGAAAATACATCGATGATCATCTCGTGAAAGGTGATTACCGAACTTTTGAGTTTGTAGGTAGACGAGAAGGTCGCCATACCAAGGATCATACGAAGTAATAAAAAAGAGATGTTCGTTCAGAAAGTCGGTGTTGACGGGGGCACTGGTGGTGTCAGAGGGAAGGGTTGTGACAAGTTCGGCGAGAACGAGGGCCTTCTTACTCTTAGGTGTGGAGAACTCGAGGTTTTATTCTTGAAGTATAATGATCCATCGAGCAAAATTTCTGGTAACTTGCCGACGGTTGAGCAAGTAATACATAGGGTTGGAATCTGCGACGACCTTTGTGGTGCGAAGCAAGATGTAATGGCGCAGTTTTTGGACTGCGAGGATAACTGCAAGAGCAAGTTTCTCTTTGTGTTTATACTTCAAGGGTGGTCCCGAGAGATTCTTACTAACGTAGTAAATGACATGTTCACGATTGTCATCTTCGAGCTGGACGAGGACACCGGCTACTGATACAGTCGATGCTGATACGTAGAGGATGTAGTCGTGATTATAGTCAGGTGCACTAATTAAAGGTGCATTTGAAAGCACTGCTTTCAGATCATCAAATGACTGTTGGGCATGGTCATCCCAATGAAATGGGATGTCGTGACGTAGTAAGCGAAGGAAACCATGTGTGCGTATGGCGTAATCAGGAACAAAGCGTCTGAGGAAGTTAGCTTTGCCCTGTAGACTCTGAAGTTGCCGTAAATTCCGGGGAGGTGGAATTTCGGTGATAGCTTGGAATTTGAGGGGGTCCATGGTAATACTGCTCTAGGAAACAATAAAGCCGAGGAGGCTCCCTGCGGTGACGCAGAACACACACTTGAGGGGATTCAAGCGGATGTTGTACTGACGACACCGTTGAAATATGATTCGTAAATCATCGAGGTGTTGGGTGCATTTCTTGGATCGAGCTGTGAGATCATCCAAGTAGGCGAGGATGATTTTAGCCAGATCATGGAAGATGTATGTCATTGCCCGCTGGAAGGTTGTGCCGACATTTTTTAAGCCGAAAGGCATGACACGATAGGAAAAGGTACCCCATGGGGTCGTAAATGCGGTTTTATACTGATCGGCTGGGTGGATTTGTATTTGGTTATAGCCAGAGAATCCGTCCATAAAGGAGAGAGCCTCATGGCCGGCGCAGTCGTCAATAATTTGATCGATGAAAGGCGTTGGAAAGTTGTCTTTTGGACATGCGTTATTGAGATCGCGGAAGTCTGTGAAAATGCGAATAGTGCCCTATTTTTTGTCGACGGGAACAGGGTTGGAAACCCATGAAGTGTAAGCGATGGGGTAAATAAAGCCAGCATCCCATAGTTTGTCGATTTCGGCTTTGATAGCCATGGCTTTGGATGGGTGTAGCGGTCGCTGTTTTTGGCGAACTGGTGTGATGTCGGGCCAGTTGTCGATGCGATGTTTGACAATAGATGGATCGAGGCCAGGCCTTTCCGTGTATGACCAGGTGAAAATATCCCTATATTCCTGGAAGAGGGCTTTATATGCGGTGATTTCCTGAGGAGTGCAAGCAGCTCCAATGGTGATTTCTTCGACGATGCCATTTTTAATGGAAATGTCGATTTTGATGGTGGGGGAAATGTTGGCCATGTTGCCTTCTTCAAACGTATCAGGGGCAGGAATGGGATTGTTGAACCAATCGATAGGCCTGGATGGGATAAAATCTTTGGTTTTGATGGTGTAAATGGGGTTCTGGTTAGGAGGCATGGGGGCTTCCTGTGGAGAGAAGAGTGCGCGGTGGTGTAGCGCATCCAAGGGATAGTCTGGGAGGTTTATCTCTTCGAGTATTTCCTCGTCGCATTGGAAACACCAGGAATACAAGGGATCGTGAGGAGTGATCTCAGTGACAGTGTGATTGCCCCCTGATGGAGAAGCAGGGGGAACAATGATAGGAGATGGGGAGGGTTCACTCGACATAAACCATATATTGAAGTACTGAGGGGTACCCGTAGTGGTTGGGTGGAGAGTCTCTGTACGAGAATGAGCAGGAGAGTTGGGGGGGTTGCGGGGTAAATCCTCAGAGATGTCATTAAAGAACCATGGAGGCGTTGGGAGTGCCTCGGGCTCCGGAGAAATGACATGAAGATCCTCAAGTGACGAGGTAACGTCAAGTATCGCCTCTGCAGGTTGGTGAAGCAGGGCCAATTGACATCGCCTGTACTCAAGGATCATAGGACACTGGTATGTAAAATGAGCTAATGAATTGCAGAGAGAGCAAGGGCATCTCATACGTTCATTGACTGAAGTGGTGACATAGCGAATGTCTGTGATATTTGTTGAAGAGGATGTAGCAGGGCGTGGGTTGTTTTGGAAATTCTGGCGCATGGAGGCCAATGTTTGCCGAAAGCGTGGCAGTGCTGGGCAATGATGAGTGTAATGGCCATACTCTGAACAGATAGCGCAAGCGTATTTGGTCCTCAACCCTTTACTACTGGGAGGGTTGGTGATATTAGCAGTAGTGATGGGTGTTGTGGAAGTTTGATTGGGAGGGATCAAA
>JZKD02S2219188.1:221581-246525 GCA_000966675.3 Picea glauca
AATTACAAATAATGGCTTAAATCCGACATAATTAAAATAACATTACTAATCTAAATTACAACTAATGGCCTAAAGACGACATAAATAAAATAGCATTACTAATCTAATATGCCCCTATTAAGGGGTAATGAGCCAATATTAGGGCTTAACAGAGAGGTATTAATCCTCCCATTTTTAAAATTTGAAATATAATTCCATACGGATTCATGTTGTAAGCTTGAGTTAAAACCAAGCCATATATCTAAACAGGCAGAATATAAGGTCACCTTTAATGGATGACAGGTTGATGGCTCTAGGTTCAATTCAGACTAGATGGTCATTTATGAAACTTCAATGTAATAGACAAGGTTAGGTGAGAGAGGACAAGCTTGTAGAGCCCCTCTTTTGTATTGAGATATTGTATCATATTTCATTAGGAGACTTAGGAGGATTCAGAAAGTTCTTATAAGTAGAACTGAGGATAGAGTTAGATTAGGAGAGCTTGAGAGAACTGAGACTTTGTTGCAGTCCAGCTTTTGTAAACATCTGTATAGACACACAAAGATAATAGAAAAATAGGTTTTCCTGCATACAATGTGTTTATGTATTTGTTTTCATTATTATGATTATATATGTCATTCATGTTTTGAATGTATGAATTGGTGAATTATTGAATGAGTTTCAATTGTTTCTCATCTTTGAGTTTCTGAGTGCAAGGAGTGCACATAGTCCGCAAGGACTACATTGACATAGGTGATTTAACCTCGGGAAAGCTTAGGAGAGATACTGTTGAACCTTTATTAGCTGAAGTGCAAGGAGTGAAAAGAAATAACTCTGTGTTGAGTTCATAAAGAAACAGAGTTGTTGAGAACTCTATAGAGCTCTACCAGGAGGGCATCAAGCGAGTGCAAGTGTGCACAGAGAGAACTCTTTCTCAAGTTTAGGTAGAAGAGTATCAGAGGAAGATACTCACAGAGTTGTTGAATACTCTAGAGAATATTTGCAAGTTGTGCATCGAGCAAGGAGAATTCTAGGATGGAAAGAATAATTTCTTTTCAAGAAATCCTTCTGATATGAGTTTGACAAAATCCCAGAAACATAAGGAGTGCGTGGGAGATCAAAATCTTTGAGGAGATCAAGTTGAGAAGGGATAACACAAGGAGTGCGTGGGTGACAGACTTCTTCTAAGTCATAAATCTCAGGAGAGATAATACTTTCATAAGTGTAAGAGAGACCCAAGATAGTCGGGTTTGCAAGAGAAATTTCAAAGGCCTAAACCTTTCAACACTGACAAAATATTCCAAGGTGGAAGAAGTCAAAATATCAGGAGGAGGAGAGAAAACAACTATCTGATAGGTTTTGGAAGGGATCTTGGACTGTTATATCTACATCCAATGAACAGAGGAAGAACAGAGGAGAAGAACAGATCCCATACATTGGATCTGAGCGTGAACGACCAACAAACGTTGGATCCAAAATAAGGTGCATGAGCCTTAACATCTTGTGTGTGAAGGAGGGAAGACTTATCAAAGTCCCTAAGAGAACAGGGACCATCCATTGTCCATGTCAACAGCTGGTGAAAGATATGAGGTTTCGGGTGAAAGCACTCCAGGAGGAATGAATGTGCAGGAGTTGAAACTCCCGAAACTTGAAGACCCAAAGAAGATAGAGGCCATCAGATCCAGAAAGGGAATGTGGAAAAATATTGTGACATCCAGGTGAAATCACTCTGGGAGAACACAAAGGAGAAAGGTTTGAAAACATCGACACCCAAACAACTGAAGTAGATGATAGTCATTGATCAGGGTTGGAAAGGAGTCACCAGATAGTGAAATTCATAGGATCATACTCCAGGGTTTTTGAAAAGTTGAGTTTCAGAAAGTTTTTGAAGCACCGAAGTCCAAAGCATTCAGGGTAGTTGATCCCAAAGGAGAAACGTGGATAGTTGATGTGAGGGGACACGTGGAATATGTAGATTCATTTCGTTGGATTAGGTAGGACAAGTGTTAGAGGATCCAACACTCGAGAAGGATTCACTCTGGAAGTTTGTGTTTGTTGTGATTTGAGAAACCTGAGGCCGAAGTCCCGGAAATGACTAGATTCGTCGATGTGAAGGTGGACACGCAACATCGTATATAGAACTCTAGAGGAAAGTAGAGGAGGAAAAGGTTCGAAGACCCGGATAAGATCTCGATCATTGATCGAGGAGGGAGATGAAGGAGCATTGATCTGGTTGAGGAGGTGAAAGTCCCAAAGTGGGAGCAGAGTCGTCGATTTAGAAGGACACGTGGAAGATGATCTTCCATTTCAGAGAAATATCTCCGGAATAAATGAGAGTTTGATATTTGAGATTCCCGAAGGTCGGGTTCGAGGAGGGGATCCAGGTCATATATTCAGGGAGACAGGCAGTAGTAGATCTTCCACTCCAGAATATTTCCATACGGGGGAAAGAAAATATTAAGAGTTGAAGCTCCCGAAGGCCAGAAAGCCAAAATCTCCCATAGTCATTGATTTAGAGGGGAGATACATGTCGAAATATTGCACAGATATGAGATTGGGTGTAGAAGGTAGGAGAGGATATTCAATAGAAACCATTTATCATAGATCATCGTGATAGTGGGATATCGAAAAATGGGAAGGATTGCGGGGCCAGGCGTTGCTCAGACGTTAAAAATCTGAGAGTGGGCCACAATCAAAACCACGGTATTGGGAAACAGATACATGGCAGCTGGAGGTGAATTGTGGCATGAAAAGAGGGTTAGTCTCAAACCACTCATTCCCACACCCGCAATCACATGTTTTCATAAGGGAACAGGCCGAGGAAACATGAGAAGAAGGGGCTTAGCAAAAGGAGCTTGTTGAGTACGATAAGTTGAGATTTTTGAAGGAAAAAACCTAAAGTAAATTAGGGTCATCGATATGAGAAGGGAAATTGACGGTAGGGAATCATTGCGGGGAGCATAGGTGAAATTAGTGAACGTGCTAGTTCAAAGGATGCAATGTGTTGAAGTTGTTGATCTTGTCGGGACAAGAGATCAATGGGCACAATCAAAAAGAGATCAGGTGAACACTTTCATATTGCGGGGAAAAGGTTATTTCATAAAGGGTGAGCACATTGGTGGCCCGCAATTGTTGTGAACCATCGACTGATGGGAAGATTGATAACGGTCAATTCATGACTATAGAAACTAGGCGGGTCTGACAAGATCTACACACAGAAGGAAAAGGGGCCTGTTTATAGTTGATTTGGGTTCAAAGAGGAACTCGAAGAGTCGATCCGACTCATAAGAAAGAAATATCCTAGACCAAGAGGTCGCAGAACCCCAAAAGAGGAGGGGGGATGCATCACAATACTACGAAGTTCATCTTTGGAATATATGATATCTGTGCACTTTTCTAAATTGAATAATTCATGAATACTATGCTTAAACTTGAGAAAATAGACTGGAAATCTCAAAAGAAAACCAACAATGAGTTATTTTAAATTACTAGATTTACAAAATGATTTGAAGAAACGTTTACAAATGAGCCCTTTAAAAAAAATAGCAATGGACCTATGAGATCTAAAGAAAAATGCAAGTGTACACTTTTATCTTCCCAAATCTCTTAGATTTATAGGAAAGATAGTTTCTATTAATCAAATCTACAATCTTGAAATTGCAGATCTATAAGTTTACAACTCAAAAATCACGATTCAATTAATTATTGAAAAACTGATCGCAACAATCACAATAAATTTTCCTTATTTTAAACATCAACATATTACCTCAGCACCATTTCTCTTGAGTTTGAAGAGATCCAGGTTGATTTCAAGGAGTCTTCCTTGCTTCCTCAATCCATCACTAATTCTCTTCCATCACAATTTCACCATGGATCTGATACCATGTTGAAAACGTTTCCTCATACATGTAATTGTATTAATAAGGAAAAAGTAATTACAATCAGAAGTGAGGACTCATAATCAACTTATTAACCTCACTTGAAGAAGGAGCTTGTTTATATAGCTCAACTCTAAACTAAAATCTAGGGGAACAACCAATCACATAATCACATTATAATAGTTGTCATTTACATAGAAGCTAGGTATCCTTATCCTAACAAACTAGAATAAAATAATTTCTAAAAATATTTAAAATAGAAAATACTTAGACTATAGAACTTTAGGATTATGAGGCTAACAGTTCAACATCCTAACCCTTTCCTAATGCTTGCTAGACTTTTCCCCCAAAATACCTCTCAAAAATCACTTAAAAAATCCCTAAGAACATATGTGTGGGTTGTGTTGTGTCCATTTTGTCACTTGGGTGAGCAAAACAATGACACTTGCATGCCTAGTTGGGCCTGCTAGAAAAGAAAAAAGTTCATGAGTGGGTTAAAAAAACCAAGCACATGTAATAACAAATAAACAAACTAAAACAACTAAGAAAATAGAAACTATAATGCATAAGAAACTTAGAACCATAAACAATCAACGAATGACCAAGATAATTCCACCAATGGATAACTATATTAGTTGGCAAAACACCGTAGAAATAAATGAGAACTTATGGGTCCCCTCTTCCTCTTTGGGAGGGATCTTGACGTTCCTAATGGAGATATCTTCTTACAATGGAAGAAAAATGAAAAATGATGAAGAAAATCAATGCCTATTCCCTCAAGAGGTGAGTGGAATGGCCTATTGAAATGATGTTTGAATACTCCAAGGAGAAAAGAGGATTATCAAGGGAGAATTGAAGCAACATAACAATACTATGAAGATCTTGGTTTCTTAGTGTACCCATGGCTTTCATTTATAGCATTTCTTCAAGGAAATATATAATTGGTTCTTGGTGTGAAAAAGGGGCATTTCAGGGCACCCTTTGGTCCTTGACCAACCCCCCATTTGGATTTCGCTCATATATGGAGGTCAAATCAGGTTGGGAGTTGGTCCATAAGTGGTTGGGGGGGAAACAAGAACCATAAATGCATCGTTCACAGGAGTGAGAGGCTTTTCTTGTACATAGTCACACATTTGTCGCATTATGCACTCTAAGGGCTTGGTTGAGTCGTGCTTCCTTTAGTGAACTTGTGCATGTCAATTGTTTCCCAATTGTATAGTTTTTTCCTTTTGAAATGCATTTTATTGCTTCAGGTCAACTAATTGTTTTTGGCATTGTTGTATTTCTGTAAGCATTTGCGTGCAATGTTGCAGACGAAATTTCAGTGATAACAGATGCCCCCTGATGTGTGAGGTTAGGAGCATACATATAGCTGAAATACATCAATGTTTCTTCTAATGAGAGTGCCATTGTAATTAAGAGTGTTGAGAGGAACTGCAAGAGCATTCCATCAGAGGGAGAGGGGTTACTTTGGGACCCAAACCTTTCTCTAAGGAGAAAAAATAAAATTTGTATACATACGCGGTGGGCATACCCCATCCTCATGTCATGTAACCAAAATGTAAGATGATAACTTAAGATGTATGCTGGTGTAGATAACTGCAACACCCTCAGGGGAGGTTGATAACGGAAGATGACAAGTTTGAATGGTGAATAGACTCTGAAGTGAGGCAAGGACGCCTATAATAAGTGTCGATGACTCATAGGCATTGATGGCCTAGAAAATTCAGAGATATTCAATTGGTATAAAACAACTGGAATAGTCTCATAGTAAGACCCACCATAACATGAGATTTTGTTGAAGTCAAATGCTATGAGGGTCAATAGAATCAAAGAGAAATGATGATTCTCTTTGTGTAGTCTGAGACTCCTCATTGTAAAGGTAATGAGAGTCAAGATACTGCCACCCTTCTGGAAACTGTGCTGATGTCGACGGAAAGGGAGACGTGACTCCAAGAATCAAATGGATTCGTGAAATACACTAATATGAGATCAGGTACTGATAGGGAACATGAATAAAGTCAAGATGTGGTGAGACAAAATACTTCCCTTGTTTGGGGCAAGTTGAAGGATGACTGGCAGCAAGCATAAAACTATATTTAGTGCCAGGGGGATGACTAGATATGGGGTTAAATTGTGCTAGAGACTAGACAAAGTGGAAAAACTCAGAGATCAGAGGTACATGGATTTTGGGATACTTGGGGTTTGTGAACGATGTAAGAATGAAAAAATGAGAGTGGATGCCCCAACCAAGGGTGACATGGGTTGTGTTGTCGAGAAAAAGAAGGTCATCATGAAAAAAATCTAATTAAATGTTGGAAACAAAGGCTTCTTACAATTACCAAATAAATAAATAATAATTTGGGATGAGTGTACAGATACAGAAACGGGTGCCCAAGTGTGACATGGATTGCCCTGTGAGGGCACAAGTTGTGAAGAGAACTGATGGAGGGTGGGGTCCCCATGGGTGTGTTTCTGTATGATTTAAAATAATTTAGGGCAATCTGCAGATGAGAAAACTGATGGTGGATGAGATGGAGGGCTAATGATACTGCGGAGGTGCAGTCAATAGAACCAAGACTATCGAAACTATTGAAACTCCCATCCCTAGGGGGTGAAAGTAGCATGAGTGTCAAGTTTCCAATGGGAACTATGAATGGGACAACTCATGTGGGGGAGAGTGGTACCAGGTGACATTACTAGAATGCAACAGAGGTGATGGTACTGTAGATCCAGATGTAAGGACCCTAAAGGTGAAATTCAGAGGGTGTGACTAGGAGATGCAATTGATTTTCGAAGGGAATAATTACATGCCAGTGTCAAAAATATACCTGAAGGGGTTGAATTGTTTGTGATGACCAAGTACCTACACACATAAAAACCAAATACCTGATGTGAAAAATATCTGGTGATAAAGAACATATAGCAACTATATGATAATTTTGAACATAAGCATGCGTACATGGACGTGACGTGAGAAAAATGTTCTTCCAGGGCCAATTTCATATGATGACCCGGAGAATGTGACTATGTAGATGGTGGGACCATGATCTCGTGGTTGAGAATGGATTGGGAAATAGAGGCTCTGGTCTCCTGTAACTGAGTGTGGAAGTTTGGCAAAAGGGAATATATATGGCGGGTGGGCCCACAGTGCCACCTCATTTGTACCCGTCGCTATAATGATTTGACAAGAGAATTTGGAGGAGATTTGGAGATTATGGGAGCTCGAGTCGACCAATTCGGGAGTTTCGAGAGTTAGGTTAGTGGTCCCATCCTCCTGCATAGTGTGAATTTTTTGGAATTGATTTAAGGGGTGTACAGATGGTCATACAAGGGTAGGTTTAGGTAGGGGCCCACCATTGCGCAGGAGAAAGAAGAATATATGCGCGCATATGCGTGGGTATAATTCCTTCTCCCGTGCATAGTGTGTGGTTGTTATTGACACAGTCGTGCGTGTGGGCATGGGGAAGGTGAAAACAGGTGTGCATAATATGTGCACCTATTAAGCCGGTAGATGTTCACTGTGCACAACTGCGTCTCAGACAACTGTGCATTAGTGTGCAACTCTGTAGAAGATATGTGCACATGTGTGCGCACTTATCGGGGTGGCAGTTGTGCTTTGATGCACAACTATTTCTTAGACAGTTGTGCATGATTGCGCAGCTGTGAAAATATTAGGCGCGCACATGTGCACACCTGTATGGGTGAAAGTCGTGCACTGGAGGAAAGGTTAAGGGTGTTTGAATTTTTTTTATTTTTTGATGTTTTTGATGGATCATGACAGCTAACCAAGTGTTTTTGTTTGGATGCAGGTGATCAAATTTATGATAGGAGAGAACTATGCTAGTCCATTGGAGAGAGCGAGATTGGTGTTAGTGATTAATCTTGTCATGTTCTGATGGATGGTGGTTTTGGCCTAAGTCTGCGATTTTTACCTGTCTTTTCCCCTTTGTGCAAACCCGATCATAGATTTCTCTTTCTAGTGTATATTTCTCTTTGTTGTTTTCCTTCATCCTTGGTCGACTAGTTTTCCTTGTCAAAATTTCCTTAGGGATATCATCCCCGAGTTTCTCTATTTCCCCTACGACCGATTACTTATCACTTTACCTCCACTACTGAGCCTTTGTTTTTCCAAACCTAAGTCATGTCGTCCAAGTCTTCACTGTCACTGTCTGCAGGACTAAGAGCAATCAGATAGCAACACAAATCAAGCCAGCACGCAAAGATCAATTTTCAGCGGTGAGGATCCATCGATGGAGCAGATTGATGGTCATCGGGTAGTTTGGGTCTTCAAGTTGCCCAAATTTTAATGCCAAGGCAGAGGCATGAGATCAGAGGTCAAGAAAACAATTAGATCTAGGTCGTTTGTTTGTGAGAAGTAAAGGGTCAATGATTTGACTTCAACAATTTCAGAAATCAGAATTTCAGGATTATCTTCAACAAGTGCACCCATATCCTTAAGCCCCAAAATGAGAAACCCTAGTTTAATGATTTGGGAAATCGAAGGTTTCCCCAGAGGAGCATCTCTTTTCCATGAAACTCAAAATTGTGAAATCTCCCAGGGGTTGGGCCCACGGTTCTAACACCCGGTCACAGAGGAAGCATGTCCAAGAAAAGGGGGCTAGTGCTCATCACATAGCCAACATTTCATGTTATCATAGGAGCGATCGTAGCCTTCCATTTTTAAGAAAGTCTAACCGTCGATCTCAGCAGTCGTTTCGCGATTTCAGGCATCGCAATTTTAAAGCCAAGGTGGAGCAAAAAATCCCAAAATGCGAAGTCCCGAAATATCATGCGGGATAAGAATAAGGTCAAAGCCCATGGTCACATGGGGAAATTGGGAAGAACTACTCTAAACAGGTCGAGAGCATTGTATTGGGTGCGTAAGAAGACAACACAATTTTGAGGCACTAAATTTAACTCTAGATGCCAGGGGCGCCACTTAAGAGCTTTCATGGATGTATGGGTTTGTCCTGATCCTAATAAGGATAGTTAATGAAGTTGAAGAAGGTGGTTGAATCCTCGTTTCAACCATAAATAGGAAGCATGGAAGCACTAGTTGTGGAGGCGGGTTGTTAGCCCAAAGGTCACCCTGTCATGAAATTTTCCTGCAAAACCCATATTGTCTTAGATTTGCGTCTGACAAAGGAAAGCATGTGCATTCTGACAGAAGGAGAAGAAATGAAAATCTTTGAATGCAGGGGTCCAATTGTGTCCCTGGTGGATGTTATTAGTTCTGAGTATATATACTCATGTTTTATATTTTGTAAGTGTCGATGGTAGAGCTACACTCCCACTTGTAAATTTTTAATGAGGCCTCTGGTTCTATGGTTATGCTATGTATGAAGAACACATGACCCACACTAAGAGGGGGGGGTGAATTAGTGTGTGAACTATTTTAACTATTTATTTTCACAAGTTACCACTTAAAGCATATTTGAACATATTAAGAACAATCACATCATAATTACAATGAACACAAAGACACTAGATGTTTGTATAAGATTTTGTATAATAAATATGAACATAGTAATATGAATATATGTGAGAGAGGATTTTCTTTTAGCACCAACTAAATGTTTCAACACCAACTAAATGTTTCAGCACCAACTGAAGTGAGAAGCACCAACTCCTCAGAGAGCACCAACTCTCTGCCAAGACCTAGCTTGGCGCAAGACTCAGCTTGCTGATAAAACCCAATCTATCCAACTAGAGTTTATTCAACTCCACTAGTAGTGATCCATTATAGAATCAATTCGATCTTATGATCAGAGGTATATCATAAGACACTCATCACCTCATTTCATCTTCTCTATAATTCACATTTTGTTTCATCTGATATCTTCTTGGGATCTGCTTCAACTTTTGCTCTTCTTTTCTTGACAGCAAAGACACATTCTTCTCACCACTTTTTCTCGTTTATATAATCTTCAAACTGGTGTGAAATTTAAAACAACGTGTCCCTTTATTTGAACCATTGTACCTTTTCATTTAAAATGATAAACTAAACTTTAATTAATATCATTTTTCCTTTTTATTCTTTTTTCATATTTTCATGATTTATTCTCTTTTAATCGTGACTATGTATTAGTTCATTTTTGTCATAAATTGATCACAGTCATGGATCAATTTAATCCTTTATACTAGATCCATAATCTTTGTTATATTCACAGAGACCAGATTCTGTGAAGGTGCTTCCTTCAAACCATTTCATATGACCATCCGTCACAGGACCACGGGTTTTACCAACTATAGCAATGTATAGTTAAACGCTTATAGCATATGACCAACGACATAGAACCACATGCTTACCAACTAAGCGACATACATTTTTTCCCTTTAAACATTTTTACCATATAACCAACGGCGGTGATCTCATGCTTAGGCAATTAGGCCAAATGAGTGCTTTATTAAATTAACGGTCATGACTCAATCTTTGATGGGATGGACATCTGACGAAGTTTCGATGTTTTTCCAATCGGGTCTTTGTGACTTACTACATTGCAAAATTCCCAATTATGATATCACCGATACAATCGGACGATTCACGTTTATCTCACAGATATACATCAATGGTCCACTTTAACCTTTCACTCATACTTTTATTAAAAAGTTTGACGGCCATGATTTAATCATTCATCGAGATGGATGGCCACCATAATTTTGGCATTCCAGACTTCAAGATATTAGAGTATTTTATTGCTATGCAAAAATCCTGAAGTAGAAAATCCCGACGTGATGTAAACCTGCTGACATCACAATATGACTTGACACATGTCAAGGAGCTTCCGTGTGTCATTCAAATCCGTGATATACACGTTCCTGAAATGCCAATTTTACTTTGACACTTTTCACTATCTGAATGTGCCACGTGTCCTTAGCTAACATGCTCTGCTGACGTGGTATGTCATTGACATCACTCAAGATGACGTGGACCTTGATACGTGTCTTCCTCCTTGACCTTTCCCTCCTGTGAGTCAGAGAAATTTTGGTCTCTCGCCATGCGTCCCTTCAAATGGACGACTTTGATTATGTTGAAATGATAAATGACTATGATCTTTTTGGAACGATCAATGGCTGTGATATTTTTGGAATGATCAATGGATGTGATATTTTTGGATGATATGATGGTCTAGATCTATTCTATGATGTAGCTCTTGTAGCTTATCCTATCCTTCCACTTGAACACAATCTGAGGGTTCAGATCTTTTCACAATTTTGTGTATCGCAAGTTCCTACATCTCTTCCTTTGACTTTGGCAGCTCGTGATTCAGCGAAATGCAAATTTCTTGCCACGTGTCCTTTGGATCCAACGAATAGGATAATTTTGCAGTTTTGGAGTGTTGGCTGACTCCTGGGCTTATCCTCCTTGAAGCTCCACTGTATCGAACGACTGCTGAGGCCTCTCACCATTTCCTACGATCCTAATTGATACTTCTGCAATGCACTTCTTCACTCGCTAATTCTCCTGAGATTTAGCACTATATGTGCATTCTTTTATGCACTGATAGTCAGTCGTTAATCCTCCCGAGCTTTGATCTATGCATTTGCATGAATTTCTTTTGCTTCCTGATTTACTTGGCATTGCACTTTTCCTTTTCTGAACACAATTTGACATCTTCTACCAACTGATATACATGTTGAAATAAATGACAATATCATCTTATATTATTCATCATTACAGATCATCACTTCGACTGTTGACATCAATGACAATATTTCCAACAATCTCCCCCTTTTTCATTGAGGTCAACACATTAACTTCATGTACAAAAATCCCCCTATGTTGATGCTTTCCTTTTATGAAGTTTTCCTTTATATGAAGTTTCTCTCCCCCTTTGACATCAATGGAAAAAGGTTTCTTCTCTTATAATCTCTCAATATAATTACTTTTCTGACCACTGGTAAAGATCTTGTATGTTACTGATCAGACTGAACTTGGTTAACTCTTCCTGTGGACATGTTCTACCAGTCATAGCTGAATGACTCCCCCTGTCAATATGCTCTCACTCTTCTTCTAACTACTCTCCCCTTTTATATCTGAAAAGGTATCTCTTCCTAACAAGGTTTCATCCCCTATTGATTTACTAACTTCTTATCTAAGTTGCTTGGGATTTTTGTGTTTCATATGAGTAGTCTTCTTGACACAAATTTTTGCAGTGATTGAGTCTTTTCAAGACTTAATCGAATTACTTTCAATTTTTTAGTCAGAACTGCCCTTGAGTTTTTACTGACTGTTCTCCTTCTTTGTTTCTAGAAGGATAGTTTTTCTTGCTAGGGTTTCTCTTCTTGTTATCTTTACAGAATGTCATTTACCTCATTTTGTACATCAGAATGCTGCTTCTGTGGATTTCGTTGTCCTACTGGAACACTGCGCAATTGTAGCTCATCTTTATTTAAACAACCCTTGGTTCGGTTCATTGATTCTCATCGATAGCTAACTAGGATACCAATTTTTTTTATATCATCCATCTACAGGGTCCTCCTTGGGATAGGAACACTTGGATGCAAAATGAATAACTTTGCCACAGTTAAAACATTTGAAAAGAAGATGGTCTTTGTTCTTCCCTAATCCTTTCTGAAGTTTTCTAATGAAATTGGCTTCTTCCACATCAGATTCTTCATGATGGATGGATTGAGGTTTTTTCTCTTGATTATCTTTGTCTCAAATGCTTTGAAAGATTTTTCATATTTTGTTGATTTATCGTGTCCTATTCTCATTTCATATGCTATAAAGATTCCATTGAGTTGATCAACTGTGAGTGTATTTAGATCGGATCTATTTTTAATTGAAGAAATATTTGCATCATATCTCATAGGTAATGACCTTAAGATTTTTTGCACAATGGGTTTATCTGTAACTTCTTGTTGTTGTTCTAGCATTGAATATTCATCTTCAACGTCATTATTATGTCCACTAGAAGCTTCTTTATCCTTGTTTTGAGAATATTCCTTATTATAAGTTTCATCCTCCAAATCCTATTATTAAATTCATCAGATTCAAGAACAATGTTTTCTTCATCTTTCTTATTTCCTACTTCAGATTTTCTTTTCCATGTCTTCTTATTTACTCTTGTTGTCATATTGTATGATGCATTTCTCATTGACTATTTTCTTGAGCTCCAATAGTTATAGGCTTTGTGACCATATCCACCACAACTATAGCATCTCATAGTGTAACAATATGGAGCAATATGTCCAACATGATTGCAGTTCAAACATCTTATACTGTTGTTGAACCTACCTACTTGTTTTCTTCCATGGTTCCTACAATCCAAGGATTTTTGACCATATACATTACAAGAAAAACAATAACCGTTAAAGACACTCTCATACATTCTTTGATTCATCCATCAAGGTGTCTCTCTTCTGAACTTGCTTTGAGGTCTACAAATAACTCCTGGATGTATTCCTTGATCTGATCTTCTAAATGTTGTAATGTTGCTTTCATTATTTGAACATGAAGAACCTGAGTCAAACCTGCTTTCAATTTTTACAAATGAAGGATTTGTATCAGATTTCTTAGGGGTACTGATCTTTTCCTTATTGCATTCAAGGCCAAATTTGTCATTTGGTAATCTCTGACTATCCAAGATCTCATCCAGGGTTATGGAGTTGTTCAAGAACTTTTTTGGGGTGTCTAACATCTCAACCTTCTTTCTAAGATTTACAACTTCTACTTCCATCTCATGACATGATTATTCCCTTTCGTCCAACTAATTCCTTACTACCTCTTCTCTCCTTTTGGCTTCTTAAAGTTGGATTTTAAGATTGACATAGATTTCCCTTATTTATTTTAGTTCTGCAAATGTTTTGCTTGAGACATCATCTTCCTTCTTTTATTCTTTTGCTTGACTGATTTTATTTTTCAGTCTCTTGATCTCCTCTTCCTTTTCCTTTGTTAGATCAACAACTTTTGTTTTCAATTTTTTGATCTCTTCTTCTTTGTTTTCTAAATGAAACTTTTGCTTGGATATAATTTCTTCATTGTCTTTGAGCTTTTCTTTTATTTCCAGTATATGCTTCTGATTGCCAAGATCATCATCTTCCTTCTCCTTTTCTTTTACTTGACTGATTTCTTGCTGCAGCTTATCGATCTCCTCTTCTTTCTCTTCTAACTGATTGTCATGTTCATATATTATTTTATCACTGTCCTTGAGCATTTGATTTATTTTCAAGACATGTTTTTGAATCTTTTCAAGGTATTCTTGAGTGTAGTCATGAAGATAGCTATAGTCAGATTGATTATGGTGATAGAGGTATTCAGAGAGACTCCAACCAACCTTTTCTTTGGCCTTTGATAGTTTTTATTCTTCTTCTTCCATGGGATAAATGCTAACAGAACATTATGTTATTGTATATGAGTCTTGTTCTTTACTTGCAAAGGAGGATTCAATATCACTGCTATTGCAATCAAAATATTGTGGAGAGTCCTTACTTTTATTGATGGTTGAGTCTTCATCTTTGTCCTTGATAGGAATGTTTTTTGTGTCTTCATTTTTTATTTGATACATATTTTCTAACTTCAGCCATAATTCCTTGGTGGATGTGCATAATCCTATGCTTGCCTTGATTGTATCTGATAATACATTGAGAAGAATCTTCAATGCCACTTCATTGTTCTTCCTTGCTCTTCTTTCGACTGTAATTTTGGATAGATTCTTTGATGTAGTTAAGTCCCAAGGCTTTCTTACTACTGAATTCCAAACTTCAAATACTTTTGACTTTAGATATTGTTTCTTATTTTTTATCCATGAGGAATAATCTGTTCCATTGAATAAGGGAGCTTCAATTGCGGAGAGAACCATATGTCCACCCATTTCTTCAGGATCTGCCTTCCAGTATTTAAACTGTGTTTTGAAGGAACCTGCTCTGATACCAATTGTAGAACACATGGCCCACACTAAGAGGGGGGCGGGGTGAATTAGTGTGTGAACTATTTTAACTATTTATTTTCACAAGTTACCACTTAAAACATATTTTAAGAGATTAAGAACAATCACATCATAATTACAATGAACACAAAGACACCAAATGTTTGTATAAGATTTTGTATAATAAATATGAACATAGTAATATGAATATATGTGAGAGAGGATTTTCTTTTAGCACCAACTAAATGTTTCAGCACCAACTGAAGTGAGAAGCACTAACTCCTTAGAGAGCACCAAATCGCTGCCAAGACCCATCTTGGTGCAAGACCCAACTTGCTACAAGTCCCATCTTGCTGATAGAACCCAGTCTATCCAACTAGAGTTTATTCAACTCCAGTAGTAGTGATCCATTATAGAATAAATTCGATCTTATGATAAGAGGTATATCATAAGACACTCATCATCGCATTTCATCTTCTCCATAATTCACATTTTATTTCCTATGATATCTTCTTGGGATCTTCTTCATCTTTTGATCTTCTTTTCTGGACAACAGAGACACATTCTTCTCACCACTTTTTCTCGTTTATATAATCTTCAAATGGGTGTGAAATTTAAAACAACGTGTCCCTTTATTTGAACCATTGTACCTTTTCATTTATAATGATAAACTAAACTTTAATTAATATCATTTTTCCTTTTTATTCTTTTTTCATATTTTCATGATTTATTCTCTTTTAATCATGACTATGTATTGGTTCATTTTTGTCATAAATTGATCACAGTCATGGATCAATTTAATCCTTTATACTCGATCTGTAATCTTTGTTATATTCACAAAGACCAGATTCCGTGAAGGTTCTTCCTTCAAACCATTTCATATGACCGTGCATCACAAGACCATGGGTTTTACCAACTATAACGATGTATAGTTAAACTCTTATAGCATATGACCAATGGCATAGAACCACAGGCTTACCAACTAAGAAACATACATTTTGTCCGTTTAAACATTTTTACCATATGACCAATGATGATGACCTCACGCTTAGGAAATTATACCAAACGAGCTCTTTATTAAATTAATGGTCATGATTCGATCTTTGACGGGATGGACGTCTGACGGAATTTCAGCATTTTGTCGATCGGGTCTTCATGACTTACTACATTGAAAAATTATCGATTATTATATCGTCGATACAATCGGACGATTCACGTTTATCTCGCGGATATACATCAATGATCCACTTTAACCTTGAACTCATACTTTTACTACAAAATCTGGCGGCCATGATTTAATCATTCATCGAGATGGATGGCCACCATAATTTTGGCATTCCAGACTTCGAGATATTAGAGTATTTTCTTGCTATGAAAAAATCCCGAAGTAGAAACTCCCGACGTGACGTAAACCTGCTGACATCACAAGATGACCTTGTTGCACCTCTTTTGTCACCTAAATGAGCAAAACAGAGGTGCTTACAAGCTTAGTTGGGTTAGCTAAGAAAGACATCAGTAAAGGAAAGGGTTATAAGAATAAACATAAAAGACTAAACTAAGAATTAAACTAGGAAAGGAACAAACAACTAAACTATTGTACATAAGGGCATAAGAACAAGAAACAAACAAGACTCATGTCACCAATGGAAAGGATTATATTAGTGAAAAGAAAACACCAAAGAGAAAGGGGACTTTGGGTCCCTTATTCCTCCAAGGGATGGCTCTTGGACCCCCAAGATTGAGCTCTTCTTACAACTTGAAAACTTTAAAGAAATGGTGAAATAATCCCAAGATAACCCACTCAAAAGGTGACGTGGATAGCCCAAATGGAATGGTGCTAGTATTCTCTTGATGAGAAGAGAGGTTTCCCCAAGAGAATAGCAGCAGCATAACCTTACAAATGAATTCCTTGAAATTATAGTGCACCCATGGCCTCCTTTTATAACATAGATTTGAGGCATTATGCAACCATATTTTAGTGTGAAAATGGGTTGTTTAGGGCACCTTTAGGTCTTTGACCAGTCACCCACCCTGATCCAGCCAAGAATTGGATGTCAAATCGACTTGGAAGTTAAACCAGAAGTGGGTGGGAGGTCGACCAACATCATAAATGCATCGTTCTTAGGTGTGCACGGCTTTTAGCATCCACAATCGTGCATCGTGCGCATGTGTGATTTTCCCATGTTTCTTGATGGCACATGTGCATGCGCACCCTATGTAGTCATAGCGCATCTTGATTTTATAACTGGTTGTATAGTTTTGGACCTTTTGGAAATGATTTTTTGGTAATTTTGGTCCATGGGTGAACTCATAGTTGTTTGAAGATGTTGGATTCCTGTAACCATTTGCGGATGAAATTTCAGTGATAACATATGCTCCATGATGGATGAGGTTAGGAGAATATGGATAGCCGAAGTTCATCAATGTTTCTTCTACTGAGAGTATCGTTGTAAGAAAGAGCGATAGTGAGAGTATCAAGAGTGACCCATTGGAGGGAGAAGGGACCCTATAGGACCCAACCTTTTGCAAGGTGTGGAAAATAAATTGTGTACAAATGAGATGGGCATGCCTCATGCTCATGTCATGTAACTCAAAAATTTGTAATACAGTAACTAAAACTGTGTGTTGGTGTAGATCACTGCAGCACCCTCCGGGGCAGTTTGATAATGACAAAGGACAATTCTGATGGTGAACAAACTCTGAAAAAAGGTAAGGACACCTATGATAGGTGTCGATGATACTCAGGCATTGATAGCCTATGAAATTTCAGAGTTCTTCGACATATATGAAAATAAACTGCTATAGTCGCAAAGTAAGACCCATCACAACATGAGAAAGAGTTGAAGTCGAATGTCATGGGGGTCAACTACAACAGAGGGAAATGATGGTTCTCTCTATGTCGTCTGAGACACCTCATTGTAAAGGTAATGAGAGTCAAGATACTATCACCCTCCTAGAAATTGTGTTGATGTCAACATAAAAGGAGACACGATTTCAAGAAGCGGAGGGCTTCTTGAAATCTACTTGGACAAAATCAGAAACTGATGAGGAACATGGACGAATTCAAGGAGTAGTGAGACGCAAGACTGCCTTTGGTTGGGGAGTGGTGTAAAGTGGTAGCAACCATGGAACTAAATCTAGTGTTAGGGGGACATATAAATGAGGGTAAATTGTGCCAGAGGCGTGAAAAAATGGACAAACACAGAGATCAAAAATGTTTATGGACTTGTAAGATATTCGAGGTTTATGGATAATGTCAGAAGGGTAGGAGTTTTTAAAAAAAATTCCCCAACCAATGGCAACATGGGTTGCTTTGCCAGGAAAAGAAGGTCACCAAGGGTGACGACAAAAATCTATGTAAATGCTGGAAAGAAAGGCTTTTTACAATTAAATGAATAAAGAATAATTTGGGATGAGTGTACAAATACAGAAACGGGTGCCCCAGTGCAAGATGGTTGGGCCGGTTAGGGCCCAATTTGCATGGAGAACTGGTGGAGGTTGGGGGCCCCATGGGTGGGTTTCTGTATGAGGTAAATGGAATGGAGGCAAATTTGCAGTTGGGAAAACTTATTGTGGATGAAATGGATGGTTAATGATACTGTGGAGGCACAGTCCTAGAAGAGATAACCTGTGAGTCCATTGGGAAAGCTAGCAAAATGAGGAGAATGAGTATGTGGTTGATTCTCGAAAATGCGTAAGACTATCGAGACTCCCTTCCCTAGGGGGTGAAAGAAGCATGAGTGTCAAAGTGCCAATGGGGACTATGAATGGGAAAACTCATGTTGGGGATAGTTCTACTGAGTGACAATACCAAAATGCAGTGGAGGTGACAGTACTGCAGAGCCGGATATGAGGATCCTA
Organism: Picea glauca; assembly: GCA_000966675.3. Lineage (NCBI taxonomy): Eukaryota > Viridiplantae > Streptophyta > Pinopsida > Pinales > Pinaceae > Picea > Picea glauca. Next base: position 240,174 of record JZKD02S2219188.1, read on the forward strand.
CAAGAAAATTTCAGAGGCTATGACTAGAGATGCAAATGAGATTCAGAGGGAATGATTACATGCCAGTGTCGATCATATACCTGAAGGGGATGTGATGGTGTGTGATGACCTAGTACTTGCACACATGAAAACCAAATACTCAACGTGAACAATATCTGAAAATAAAGGACCTATAACAATTATTTGATAATTTTGAACATGAGCAGGCATACCTGAGTGTCTCATGGAAAGATGATCCGCCGGGGAAAAGGAAAAATGATAACCTGATGAAAATGTCTGTGTAAGTGGCCGAATATGCTTCGGAAAATGGACCTCATGGGCTCCTGTACCAAAAAATGAAAGTGGGGAAAAGGGCTTAGATATGGACGGTGGGTCCATAATTCCATCCCAATTTCACTGACACTATGGACAATCGGGCGGTAATTTGGTGGGAAGACATGTACCTCCCCTTTTCTCGAGAACTGATGAATAAATATAATAAATTACATTCATGGGAGAATTGGTATGGAGTGTCGGAGGAAGCTCAAGAGGATATGTGTGGCGTTTCGCGGAAAATCTGTGGTGGACGTATGGGATAGATGGGCAATGATGAGTGTAATGCCCATATTCGGCACATACGGCACATGCAAAATTGGTTTGTATATGTTGTTTGCATGTGTTTGATGACACCGTAGTAGTGTGGGACGTCCTTGATGGAGTGGTAAGCAAAAGGTGTTCTTGAGGAAGCTGGATAAAACTACATAGCTCGGGAAGAGAAGGACATTTGTGAGTGGGGTGTCCTTTTATTTCACATAATGCACAACGGAGGTGATGTTGGGGAGGTAGTGGAGCAATGGGATATTTATTCTTCCATCTACCCCCAACCGCAACGATGGTGCTAGTGATTGGGGATGAGGGTGGTGTGGTAGGAAAAAGTATTGAAATCTACACTGGGATTGCCTCTGACTGAGGAAGGAGGGATGGTTGAGGAACCATATTGGGTGGATGTAGATACCATACTGAGATTTTCCCCTGGGGGCGGAGGGGAGATCTGTGATAAGTGGTGTGGTGGCGCTCTTAGGGAACTCCTGAGGTAGTATTTCTTCAATTGGTGGAACTTTGATATGGGGAGGGGACTTAGTGATAGGAGTCTTTTCTCCGATGTATTTTCCTTTAGGGGAAACTACACACACTTGTGCTGAAAAAGATGGGTTTACAAACGGTGGTGCTCCCTGATAAGTGCCCAACATGGATGGGTCTTGGAATAATCTAGGGCCAATGTTGGCAACTGGAAAATCATTCGAGCTAACAAGAACAAGGGGGAGGATGTTATTGATGTTGGAGGAATGGTTAGGCTCATAATATGTAATTTGGTTGATGGTGACGATCTTCCCTTATGGGGGAACATCATTGTACGAAACACAGAAGAGGCGACTGCCTTCATAGCATACGTGTAGTTGCGTCTGAATAAGATATTGTAATCAAGTTGGGCATCAATAACTTCAATGTCAATGAGGATGGTTTTCCCCCCAAGTTTTATGGGGACATTTTGACAAAGCCCTGCGAAAGATGTTGGTCAACCGTCGTAAGCTCGAAGGGTGATGGTAGAGGGTATGAGCTCAGGGGAGCCAATTTTCTTCCATATGTGTTTAGACATGATGCAACTAGATGCACCTTCATTGATGATACACCGATAAACTGTGGTGTTCCAGATCTTAACTGGTATCTGGAAGGCTATGTGGGCGGGAAGACATGGTTCTTCGTTATATGAATTAAATGTGATCAGCTGCGTGTCAGCTGTGTTGACTGCCCCCAAGGCAGAAAACAAGGATTTTCGCTGTGATGGATAGGTTTGGAGGACCTCCAACATAGATATGGCTGCGGGAGATTGGTCTAAGTCATCAACCAGACTATAATTATGAGCAGCCCTAGCATGAGGGTTATGTACATTTCATTGTAAAGGCATACATGGTATGCGAGGAATGGGTTCCACGTTAGGACATGGAATCATCAATGGTTGTCCTGTAGTAGTTGGAAGTGTTTCTAAGGTGGTTGGGGTAGAGTCGGGAGGCATACCATATTGACGGTTGCGGGTTTGCAGAATAATTTCTTCAATGGTGAGGAGGACACTGCGATCAATCGAATTCCCGGGTTGAGTGGCACCTGGGGTTCGATATTGCCCCATTTGTGGTGGGGTAGGGTTGATCACTTGTTGGGTGTTCATCACACCTTGGTATGGAATGGGGTTTTGAAAAAAAGTTGGAGGCAGTGGTTGCAAATACTGTTGTGGGGCCTACTGAGGGGCAGATTGTGTCAAAGGGCCCTGTGAGTTCATGGATACCCTCATCCATTGGAGATCAGGAATATGGGGGCAATGATGAGTATAATGTCCATACTCACCACATATAGCACAAGGGAAGTTAGTTCGAAGATGTTTGTGCTTCCCTTGTCATGGTATATTTTTATTGGTGCCCCCTTGGGGGTCTTGGTATTGGTTTCCCCCAATGGGATGGTTGTGGGGGTCATTCCTGCCTGGCCCTAGATTGTCATTGTTTCGATTTCTTCCTTTATTCTTATGAGTCAGATTGGTTGTATTCAATTGTTCAAATGTATGAACCTATTGAATGGGAAATGGATGAACAAAGTTGACGCCAACATGTGGTTGTCCCGGTGGAGGATTAACCGACTGGGGAGGACTAGGAAGTGGAAAATATGGATTGTTATGTGGATAGTATCCATATGGAATATAGGAAGTAGAGGTACTTCCACTACTACTAGGGTTATATCCAGGGGTTAGAGGTGGACCCGTACTGGATTGAAAGATCAGATACGGCATGGGTACCGATGGGGGTGCCCCCAATGACTGAGGGGGAACAACAGGGTATGATTGTTGGTAAAGAGGAGGGGGGTAGTAAGGATTTCCTCCATATGCTGGTGGATATGAAGGTGTACCATACATAGTGGGTTGTGGGGGGTATGGATTGTGGTGTGGCGTGGTACCATTCAATCCATCCGCTGAGTGAGACATCCTAGGTTTGTCTTGGCCAAATGGCACGGGTCTTGGGGCATATGGGAGTACCATGTATAGGTATCCAGATTGGGCATAGATGAGTTAGATTGGTTGTATTCAATTGTTCAAATGTATGACCCTATTGAATGGGAAATGGATGAACAAAGTTGACGCCAACATGTGGTTGTCCTGGTGCAGGATTAACCAACTGGGGAGGACTAGGAAGTGGAAAATATGGATTTTTATGTGGATAGGATCCATATGGCATATAGGAAGTAGAGGTACTTCCACTACTACTAGGGTTATATCCAGGGGTTGGAGGTGGACCCGTACTGGATTGAGAGATCGGATACGACATGGGTACCGATGGGGGTGCCCCCAATGACTGAGGAGGAACAACAGGGTATGATTGTTGGTAAAGAGGAGGGGGGTAGTAAGGATTTCCTCCATATGCTGGTGGATATGGAGGTGTACCATACATAGTGGGTTGTGGGGGGTATGGATTGTGGTGTGGCGTGGTACCATTCAATCCATCCGCTGAGTGAGACATCCTAGGTTTGTCTTGGCCAAATGGAATGGGTCTTGGGGCATCTGGGAGTACCATAAATAGGTATCCAGATTGGGCGTAGATGAGTTTGAACTATTGGGTCTTGCTAGAGGAGGGAAACAATTGATTTGAGGAACCAATTGAGACATTGTTGGGGGGTAGCATTAGCTTTGCAGAGGCTACCTCATCGACGTCATTCGTGGATGTGGTCGGAAATATGTGTAGAGGTGGTTTGTTTGAAATATGAGAGTTGTTCAAGGCCATTGTCATGACGAACAGGTAATTGAAAGAAGGTCAAAAATTCTTTGGCCAAGGATTCAAAAGTCACGTGGGACCCGGATTTTTCTTCGACATACCATTTGGCGGATGGAACAATGAGTGTACATTGAAACAACTGCAATCGGATGGAATCATCCATGATGTTGTTTGAAGAACACCATAGGTGTCATGACATGGTTGGCAGGATCATCTCCTACTTTTCCTTCAAACTTGGGGATATCTGAAGGGATTTTGGTAGGCATTGCAGGCCATGTAGGGTTGTGCAATATGGGATCATTGTTGAGTTTAGTCAGATCTGGTATGTTGAGGGAGGATAAATATGGCATATGGGGTGGTGGTGGAGGATTAATTCCAGCCATAGTGTGAGTGGTCTGAGTACCTGAACCTTGGAGGGGGCTAGGTGGTTTTGTACTTCCTCCTTGAGAAGAAGTTGGCCCCCCTCTTTCGTGTAAAGGAGAGCAAGTGGAAGGTGGAAATTGGGAATCAAACCCAAGTAAGGTGGAACCAAGCAAAGATGATCCCAAGATAGTGGCAGTCATAGGAGTGTGAGAAGGTGGAGCTGATGAGTTGGAAAGACTAAGAACTTCCCCTACAATAGGAGGGAGATTTAGCAAGCGTCTGGAATGATGAGGGTTATGTGGGTCCCCTATAATGTCCGACTAGCTGAGTGAATGTGTGAGAATGGTGGTGAGAGAAATAAATAAACAAGAGCCTTTGCTGCAATTTTTGAACTTTACGCGATATATATCCAAATCAAATGTAATCAGAAGTGCATCATACATAAAGTGTTTTGATAAAGAAGCATATATGTGGATAGGTGGATTTTGTCTGTGTGGGGGAACAAAGAAAACAAATGCTCGTGTCCTAAAAGGCATAATGTCCTTTCTCTCAAAATAGCACTGGACCTTCCAATAGCACTCGACAGTGGGTCTGAAGCCACCGAAAGAGGAACTAGTGAAGGATGAATTCGTCAGTTATAATGAGGGGTAGAGGGTGCATATCCTGAAAGAGCTGGTGATATTTCCCAATAGCCACACAAAATTTGATTAAGGTGCAATTGTAGCCCACAATTTCCACCTGGGTAGATGTCCTAAAATTTGGTCACTAGGTACCTCGGTCAAAGTGTGGCATTTAGATTTTTGGCCTAATAAATGGGTCACAGGATGGATCCCATCCAAGAGATGAGTGCCTCAAAGGGGGATGCACAGAACAACTGGACCTCGACCTTCAACCCTTCACGGGTATATCCCTACCTTATGGTGTTAGGAACACTTGACTTGGAGGATTTAAAGTTCCCTATTTGACAACTTCTATTGTTTTGAAAATGTGAGAACCAGATAACGGGGAGTTATTTGGATGCCTATCCCCAAAATCCTACCTAGACTAAAAGATTTCTTTTGGCACCTTCTGTGGAGGAAAACTTAGTGAGTTTTTAGAAAAAATTTAGATGTGGTTGTTTGAGAGATTGGGGGTGTGAGACAATCTCGTTGAAATTAAGTGGGAGTGGATAGTTTCGTCAAGAAAAGGGTGGGGTGTTTCGGAATCCCTTTGGAGGAAACTTACTTCAACCTCCATGTTTCGAGATGAAAACTATGTGAGTGAGAAGTGACTTTTGTGTGTGAATGAGTGAAAGTGTGCCAATATTTTTAATAAATTAGGTGTCACCTTTATGCATGTGGACTTCGCTTGGTCCTTACAAGTCTTTGATTACCTAATTAACTAAATTTCATTGGTACAACCTTGCGGAATTTTAAAGTCCCTAGGAAACTAGCATGTGGACATGTGGGTCCTTACTATTCCTTTAACTCACTATTGTGATTTAATCTAAGAAAGCTTTGAAACTTTCCTATATTGTAGCATGTGGGCATGTATGGGTCCATTACAAAAACTTTAAACTTCCCTAGTGATTTGATCTAAGAAAGTAAATTTCAACACTATCCTATATTTGTAGCATGTGGGCATTGTTAGAAAAATAGGACCGCAGAGCAATAAAATAAAACAAATGCGGAAATAAAACACAGAAGATACACAATACAAGAGAGACACATATTTGCGTGGTTCACCCAGTGTGGGCTACGTCCACCAGAGAAGTTTCCAGGTCCTTTCTTTATTATTATCCAGCAAAATGAAGGGCTACAACCTACAGGAAAACCCGTTGTAACTTCCTCTTCTTTCTCTCACAGTCTCCTCTCTCAGAATACAATACTTTCTAACATACATAGCCGCAATATATTTCCCTCATAAAAGAGGGTTGCCTTCTAGGGAAAAAAAAACCTTAACATAATCTCTATCGTTAGATCTGTGACCTTATAATGAACGGTCCATATTTACAATGAAATTACAATATACTTTTACAAGGCAATTTTGCTTCGGGGGATTTTCCCCCGAACCCCCGCTGGGGGCCCGCTTGCCCCCAGACCCCCCAGCCGGGGGGATAGCCCCCCAGACCGCGCAGAGGGGGTACCCCGCCTCTGCACTCCCCCGCGTGGAAGAGTGTACATACTTCTAGGGTGTAAATACTTCATGGGGTATAAACA
>JZKD02S2219188.1:249535-262037 GCA_000966675.3 Picea glauca
CCATTCCATCTTTCTGGCAATGAGCACAAGATTAGAAGAGCCCTAACCTCATCATCAAAGTCCACTTTTACAGAAATTAGTTGATTAGTAACTGTATTAAATTCATTTAAATGATTTGCAACAAACCAACCTTCTGACATCTTCATATTAAATAATCTCTTCATTATAAATACCTTATTGGACATCGAGGGTTTTTCATACAATTTGGCCAATGCGTCCATCAAACCCTTCGTTGTCTTTTCTTTTGAGATATTGAAAGCCACCGACGCTGCCAGGCTCATCCGTATCGTTCCTAGAGCCTTTCTGTCAAGAATCTCCCATTTTTCGTCCTTCATGGCTGTCGGCTTCTTTGCTACTCCGCTCAATGGTAGGAATAGATCCTTCTGATATAAATAATCTTCCATCTGCATCTTCCATAACTGGTAGTTTTGGCTGTTAAATTTCTCGACCCTAAACTTTCCATCTTCCGACATTGCTCCCACTCGAACCAGGAACCCTCTTTTCCTGCCAGTTATCTTATGCTCTGATACTAGTTGTTAGAATATCTACCAGGTTAAGTATACCCCCTGAAGAGTTACCATACTTGTAAGGGCATGTATGGGCCCTTACAAGTTTAATTTATGTTTTGAAAAATAAACTAAGAGGAGTCCCGAGGGGCCTGTTGTCCTCTCCTAAACATTTTTTCTTTTTTAAGGGGGATGAAATTTTCCCTCAACCTCTTTCTGATTCTCAAGATTGCTTTGGAGCGCGAGAGAAGAGAATACTCAAGGATTGATATCCAATTTCTAGTCCCAATGCAAGTTTTATATGTGATGTAGAATGATTCCAACTTATATTCTTAGTCAAAGCAAGCCATCCATGTGGAAAAATGAAAGCAAAAGAGGAAATAATGATTTAAAACCCCCTAGGTGCTTATGTTTTGACTAATCCCTTTATATGGAGAGGGAACTAAGTGTCGTGCATATTACAACATGCATGGAATCATCTTTAAGAAAGATATGGGCCTTCAACAGATCATAAAAAAGCTTACAATGTGTATTTTTCTGCATAGGTGCATGGGTCTCAGACTAAACAGAAGTGCTTTGAGCACCAATGCGTGAACTAGAAGAGGTTGATGGGCACAGGTGCACAGAAGGTGTTGAGTAATACAATGATTTTGGCGCACGTGTGCATGATGCATGACTGTGGGCCAATAAACCCACACACATTTGTCACATGGCCATGAAGAAAATTCCAGATGAAATTCCTTCAACTCAGCTTTTAATTTGGCTTCTTATAGGTCGGCTTGGGACAGTTATGGTACCTGCAGGTCAAATAAATAGAAAGAAGAGATAAAATAAGCCAAATGGGGTAGGAAATTGATACCTTTCCCTAGTGGAGTCGCCAATCTGTTGCACCTCTTTTGTCACCTAAATAAGAAAAATAGAGGTGCTTACAAGCTTAGTTGGGTTATCTAAGCAAGACAATAGTAAAGGAAAGGGTTAGAAGAATAAACATAAAAGACTAAAATAAGAATTAAACTAGGAAAGGAACAAACAACTAAACTATTGTGCATAAGGACATAAGAACAAGAAACAAACAAGACTCATGTCACCAATGGAAAGGATTATATTAATGAAAAGAAAACACCAAAGAGAAAGGGGACTTTGGGTCCCTTCTTCCTCCAAGGGAGGGCTCTTGGACCCCCAAGATTGAGCTCTTCTTACAACTTGAAAACTTGAAAGAAATGGTGAAAGAATCCCAAGCTAACCCACTCAAAAGGTGATGTGGATAGCCTAAATGGAATGGTTCTAGTATTCTCTTGATGAGAAGAGAGGTTTCCCCAAGAGAATAGCAACAGCATAACCTTACAAATGAATTCCTTGAAAATATAGTGCACCCATGGCCTCCTTTTATAGAGTAGCTTTGAGGCATTATGCAACCAATTTTTAGTGTGAAAACGGGTTGTTTAGGGCACCTTTAGGTCTTTGACTAGCCACCTAGCCAGATCCAGCCAAGATTTGGATGTCAAATCGACTTGGAAGATGAACCAGAAGTGGGTGGGAGACCGACCAACATCATAAATGCATCGTTCTTAGGTGTACACGGCTTTTAGCATCCATAGTCATGCATCATGCACATGTGCACTTTTCCTGCATTTCTTGATGGCGCATGTGCACGCGTGCCCTGTGTAGTCATAGCGCATCTTGATTTTATAACTGGTTGTATAGTTTTGGACCTTTTGGAAATGCTTTTTTGGTAATTTTGGTCCATGGGTGAACTCATAGCTGTTTGAAGATGTTGTATTCCTGTAACCATTTGCAGAAAAAAATTCAGTGATAACAGACCTGACACGTGCTGAGTAGCTGCCACGTGTCTTTCAAATCTGTGATATAAACGTGCCTGAAATGCCAATTTTACATTGACACTTGTCACTATCTAAATGTGCCACATGTCCTTAGCTGATGTGCTCTGCTGACGTGGTATGTCATTGACATCACTCAAGATAACGTGGACCTTGATACGTGTCTTCCTCCTTGACCTTTCCCTCCTTAGATTCAGTGAAATGTTGGTCTCTCACCACGTGTCCCTTCAAATGGACGGCTCTAATGATGTCGGAATGATCAATGACTATGATCTTTTTGGAATGATCAATGGCTGTGATATTTTCGGAATGATCAATGACTATGATATTTTTGGATGATCTGACGGTCCAGATATATTCTACGATGTAGCTATTGTATCTTATCCTGTCCTTCCACTTGAACGAGATCTGACAGTTCAGATATTTTCGTGATTTTGTGTATCGTGAGTTCCTACATATCTACCTTTGACTTCTCTAGCTTGCGATTCAGCTAAATTCCAATCTCTTGCCACGTGTCCTTTGGATCCAACGATTAGGATCATTTTTTAGTTTTGGAGTGTTCGCTGAATCCTTGGCTTATCCTCCTTGCATCTCCACTCGATCGGATGACTAATGAGGCCTCTCACCATTTCCTATGATCCTGATTGATACTTCTATAATGCACTTCTTCACTTGCTAATTCTCCTGATATTTAATACTATATGTGCATTTTTTAATGCACTGATAGTCATTCATTAATCCTCCCGAGATTTGATCTCTGCGTTTGTATGAATTTCTTCTGCTTCTTGATTTACTGTGCATTGTGATTTTCCTTTTGTGCACACAATTTGACATCTTCTACTGACTGATATACATGTTGACATCAATGAAAATATCATCTGATATTCTTCATCATTACAGATCATCACTTTGACTGTTGACATCAATGACAATATTTCCATCAATGTATTTGAGATTTCTTGTTTAATGAAAGTCAAACTCTTTTCATCTCTTTGTAAACTCTGTGTTAAGACACTCGGAATTGGAATATCTAGTTGAGGGTGGTGGTGTTACTACGATGCAGGTTTGATGACTGAAATATCTTCACCAGTTTTAATCAGTTTCCTATGTTACATTTTCCCCTCTTATACTGAGTAGCTCGGAATTGGAGGATCCAATCGAGTTGTTACAACAACATTACAATGTTGGTTCAATCATCGTGTTGTTGTGGTTGTGTCATTTAGACATATCTTAGTGTCTGAAGCTCCGAGTCTAAGAGGATATCGTTCTCAAATATTTTCCTCCTCGGGATGTTGGAAGACCGGATGTCCATAAGAGGCCCTTACATCTTCTCACCAGCTCTTCCCCCTACTCACCTATTACAGCAAATCACTGACTAAAGTTAGATCAAGACCTCACTTGCCTATGCATGCCAACCCAGTTTTCTGAGTTAGAACGATATAATTCTGAGACAATGTCCATTAGACCACCCTTAATTTTATTCATTGTGACATACAAAATGATGGGTACTAGGCTTACCTCTGCGGCAATCCAGAGGTGACTTCTAGTGCTAACATTTCTGGCGATGTTGTCGGGGACAAAATTGAATATTTTCCCTGGGATTGAACAAAAAATATTAATAGTTTTGAAGGTGCATCAGAAATTAATACATTAAATATTGCAACTGTGCACCTGGCGACTCCACTGTGGTGACTCCATCAAGGTGGATCTACTGTCAACTCCATTGTTTCAGCTATGGCTTCTAGAAGCAGAAACATGACATCTACTCCACATCTTCCTTTAGCAACACCTGAAGCTGACCCAGAGAAAATTGTTAGAAAGGGAAAGGCCCTTCGAGAAGGTACTTCTACTGTTGAACCAGGTATTTCTGATAATTTCCACTGTCCTTCTTTAGAAACTCCAATTTTTGTTTTTCATTCCCCTGTTATACCTTCTGATGGAGTTTCCCGAACTCTAAATTTTGGGAGTGTTCCTATGGAGTTTTCCCCTCCTGGTCTGGGATTGGAGGGAGAAACCCTTGTCACTCCTCTCTCTCCTAAAATTGTACCGTGGTTTAGACCCAGCACATCTGAATATTTTCCCATGTCGGGATTTACCACTCCTCATCTTGTTTTTGCTGCTACAAATGGAGAAACCTCTTTCCTTCAGGCCCTTTGGCATTTTCCTCAAATCCTTTGTTTCTTCCCTTTCCTCCCAGAGGCTTAGTCCTAGTATCCCCAGTTCGATCCCCTTCTCCTCCTAATTCTCCTCCACCTCATATCCCTATGGCAGGTGCTAATCCCCCTGGAAACATAATGGATGCCATAGTGGCTACAAGATACATCCCTCTAGTCCTACCTCAACCAATGAATGCTCTCCCTGCTGGGTATTACCTAAAATATATGCCTAAGTTAACCAGAGAAGAAGACATAACTACTGAAGAGCACCTTCTTGCCTTCTACAGTTATGCAAACAATATAAATATTGAAAATGAAGACGTCTCGATGAGAGTCTTTGTCCAGATCCTTGATGGTGAAGTTAGGAAGTTGTTTATGGGATTAACCCCTGGATGTATTGCTGGTATTGAAGCCTTAGATGATGTTTTCTTGAGGTAGTGGGGGGATAAAAAATATTTTATGTATTACATCACAGAGTTTGGGTCCCTAAAGAGAAAGGAGGAAGAATCTATTTCTGATTTCTCCAAAAGATTCAACAAGATGTACAATAATATCCCTATTGAGATAAATCATAAAGAAGTCTCTGCCAAAATTACTTATGCTAGTGCTTTCAACCCCAATTTTTTCCTCCTTCTCAGGGAAAGAAGAGCTACTTCCCTGGCTCATATGAAAGATGCATCCTTGGTAGTAGAATCCAATGTATTGGTAGTTGACAGACTTAGGAGAAAATCCGACAGAGATAGAGGAAGAGGAATATCTAAGTCCTCAACCTCTAGTTCTTCTGCATCCTACCCTCAAGTAGATGAATTAACCAAGATGGTGAAGTCCCTGTCTGCAGAAATGGAGAAGATGAAATTCGAAGGGAAGTAAGGTTATAAGAATGTCCCAAATACTGATAATAGAGGTATCTTCAGGAGGTCGAATAACAATGATCCTCATATTATGCCAAAGGATCATAGGGGTAGTGATAGAAGCGATCATAAAATCCAGACTCCCCTTCAAAATAACCTTGTTATTGATGAGGAAAGGGAAGAAGAGGATCTTGACCTTGAAATTCACTGTATTGGAGACACCTCCCCATTTCCCCATTTGACTCATTCCACACACGATAAATCCCTCCTGAACAGTCAAATAAATGAGCTAAGCAAGGGAGAAAAGGCCAATACCAGTCCCAGAAAATACAACCTCCGGTCCAAGAGGAAAATAGAAGAGTATGACACCCCTGCTCAACCTCCTAGAGCATAGAATCCTACTAAGAATGCAGTGAATACCATTAAGGAAAAGAAATCTTAGAATCCCTCGCTAATAGACAAAGACCCTATCCCAAAGGTGAGAGAAATTATGAAATCCCCTTCCTCCTTTAGCTTTGAAATTCAAAAGTTATCAGAAGTTATTATGAAATCCCCTTCCTTTGAGCATGAAATTCAAAAGATCAGAATCCCTGCCCCCCAAGCAGAGCTAGTCAAGCATGAAGACTTCAAAAGTTATCTCTTTAAGATGTTGCATCCTGAACCACCCTGTCATTCCACAAACTCAGTAAACCTCCAAGACAAAAATCCTACAATAATATTAGGTCCTATGGTAGAAGACAAAGATGATTCATCCCCTCCCTTCTACACATCCCTTAACATACATGCTAAGGTGTTTCACAACTGTCTAATGGATTCAAGGGCTTCCCATAATCTCATGTCCAAAACTGTCATGGAAGAATTAGGACTAGAAGTCACAAAGGCTTATCATGATTTGTATTATTTTGAATCAAGGAGAGTGCAATGTCTTAGGGTCATCAAAGATTTATTGGTAACCTTGTTTCAGCTATTCATGAAAAGTGTGGACATGGATATCATGGTGGCTGATGTTCCTCCCAAGTTTGGCATGTTGTTGTCAAGATCTTGGATAAAAAGACTTGGGGGAACCTTGTAGATCGACCTCACATATGCTACCATTATAGTCTTTGGAGGGGAGCATAGGAGACTATGCAAAGAAGCTCAATTGGCCTACATTATCAGTGATGAAGCCAATCCTACCAATCATCCTATCTTTGCCTTTGATATTGATTTGGGTTCTAGTCTGTTGCAGCTCACTGACACTCCTGAGCCCCTTCTTGAAATAAGAAAGCCTATTGGTCTCTATGAAGATTCTCCTCCAATTACCTCTGTTTGGAAAATGTTCTTTGATGGAGCTTCTTCTAAAGAAGGTGTTGGTGCTGGGGTATTTTTTGTTTCCCCTACTTAGGAAACCACATCCCTGTCATACAAGTTAGAATTTGAAGCTACCTATAATGTGGCAGAGTATGAAGCTCTTATTTCGGGCTTAAGGGTTGCAAAGGACATGGGGATTGAAGAGATATATGTGTTTGGAGATGTTGAACTGATTATCCAATAGATCAGAAACATTTATCAGGCCAAACACCCTCATCTTAGGAGTTACAAAAATGAAGTATGAGACCTCATTGACAGTTTCTTCCTAACTTTCAACATATCATTTATTCCAAGAGGAGAAAACATTGTGGTTATTCTCTGGTTGTTTCGAAAAGAAATTTTAGAGTTCCTCTACCACCTAAACTCAGATACGATGTAGAAGTGAAATATAGGCCCTCTATTCCTGACAATGTCAAGCATTGGAAATTTTTCGACGCTGATCTTGAGATCAAAATATTCCTGGAGACTATTGATGAGTTCTCAACATTACATATTGATCAAGATCCTAACTCCGAAATCAATCCTCATGCAGATATTGTTCTGAACAAGATTGCTAATCATCATATTGGTCAGTTGCCTAGCAATCATATTCCCAAGGGGCTAGTTCCTTTGGAAAGATTATTCGATAGGAATGATGTGGCGGTAAAGGGTAAAGTTTCAAACAAGGATGTTGAGGTAGATGAGTGCAACATTGGCACTGAGAAGGAGCCAAAGTTTGTCAAATTGTCAAGTAGCTTGACAAGAAAGCAGAGGGTCGCATATGCTGAGTTATCAAAAGAATTTGCTAATGTTTTTTCTTGGACCTATGAAGATCTAAGAAAATATGACACAACTGTCATTGAGAATAAGATCCCACTGAAAGAGGAGGCCAAGCCATTTAGGCAGAAATTAAGACAGATAAACCCTATGTTGTTGCCTATCATGAAAAGAGAGGTAAAGAAGCTACTGGATGCCCAAATCATCGTACCCTTGAGATATTCAGAGTGGGTGGCCAACCTGGTTCCGGTAAGGAAGAAGAGTGGGGAAATCAGACTTTGTGTCAATTTCAGAAACCTGAACAAGAGCTCAAAGAAAGACAACTACCCCTTGTCGAAAATGGAACACATATTACAAAGGGTAACTGGCACATCAATAATATCCATGATTGATGGCTTTTTGGACTACAATAAGATCTTGGTCCTGCCTGAAGACAGACAAAAAATGACCTTCACCACTCCTTGGGGTACGTTCATGTATGCAAAAATTCCCTTTGGATTGATGAACGCAGGGGCGACCTTTCAGCGAGCCATGGATATATATTTAATTGGAGAAATGGACAAGGTAATGGTCATCTATTTGGATGACATTACACTTTTCTCCAGGTCTAACAGAAAGCACTATGAGCATTTGAGAAGGGTTTTCCTGAAATGCAAAAAGTTTGGTCTCTCCATAAATCCCAAAAAATCTATGTTTTCCATGAAGCAGGGAAAGATATTGGGCCACATAGTATCAGTTGAAGGAGTCAATGTTGATCCCAACCAAGTTGAATCAATTCATGCCTTGTCACTCCCAAAATCTAAGAAAGAAGTCCAATCTTTCCTCAGAAAAATCAATTTTCTAAGGAGGTTTGTTTCCAATTTTGCTGAGATGGAAAAGCTTATAACAACCATGTTGAGGAAGGGAAATGAAGTTAAATGGAATGTTGAGTCTAGGAATTCCTTTGATATAATAAAGAAGGCCTTGACTGAGGAAACCATTTATATCAGCCCCGATTACTCTAAGGATTTCTTTATTTTCTCATTTTCTTCATTTGACACTATAGAGGTTGTTCTATTACAGAGGAATGTTGAAGGGTTGGAGCAACCCATCTCCTTTTTCAGTCATGCATTGAGAGATGTTGATGTAAAATATGACATGATGGAAAAGAAGGCCTACTCTTTGGTTAAAGCTCTCAAGGCTTTTAGATTATATGTCCTACAGTCAAAATCATTGCATATATCCCTTCAACTGTTGTGAAGGAAATTCTCATTTAGTTGGACATAGATGGAAGGAGGAGCCAATGGATTGCCAAAATCCTCGAATTTGACCTGGAGATAAATCCCACCAAATTGATTAAAGTTCAAGGTTTATCTAGACTGTTGGCCAAATCTAATTGCAAAGCCTTGGGGGTAAGCTTCATCAACGAATGCTCAGAAAATCAGCAGGATGAACCATATGATACAAATGCTTAGACATAACCCCCATTAGCAGAATGTCCTTGGTACAAGGATTTCATATATTTTCTACAAGAATTGTGGCCCCCCGATGTCATGGAAAGGAACAAGGCAAGGGATTTAAAGCTCAAATAAATTAAATACTACCTTGCTAATAAAGATTTATATTGGAAAGACCCCCTGGGGGTACTTCTAAGATGTTTAGACACACATGAAGCACAAAGAATTATGTCAGACTTTCATGATAGTTTGTGTGGGGGACATCACTTCTGGATAATGACAACCCGCAAAATTCTCAGGGCTGGTTATTTTTGGCCTACTCTATTCACTGATGTTTGCGCAAAAGTCAAATCTTGTGCTAAATGTCAGAAATTCTCAGGAAATAAGAAGCTTAAGCCCCTGCCATTGAAACAAGTGGTTACTTCAAGGCCCTTCCAACAGTGGGGCCTAGACTTCATTGGGGAGATTCATCCTGCATCCAGCGTTCAGTATAGATGGATCCTGACTCCCATTGATTATTTTACCAAGTGGATAGAAGCTATCCCCACAAGGAGTGTGTCCCACAAAGTAATCATCAGCTTCCTGGAGGATATCATAGCAAGGTTTGGTTGTCCAATCAGAATTGTCACCGATAACGTTGCATCTTTCAAAGCTAAACCATTGATCCAATTCTGTGAGCAGTTTGGAATTGCGTTGATCCACTCTACCCCCTACTATCTGCAAGGCAATGGATTAGTAAATTCCTATAACACAAGCCTCATCAACATCATCAAAATACTATTAAAAGACAACAAAAAAGCATGGGATTCAAAGCTCAAATTTTCTTTGTGGGCTGATAGAGTGATAGCTAAACAGTCCCTGGGAATCTCTCCTTTCCAGCTTGTATATGGGACTGAAGTAATGTTTCCCTCTCAGCTCACCTTACTAGTAGGAAATTTGTTCCAAGACTTCCAGGAAGAGCCCGATGATATGGTCAGGAGGATTCATTAGCTGGTAGAAGTACAGCAGATGAGAGATCAAGTGATGGAAAGAGCACATGACCGTCAACAGAAAATCAAGCAAGCCTTTGACAGGAAGAGAAGAAATGAGGATTTCCAGCTGGGAAATCTAGTGCTCAAATGGGATGCTCCCATGAAGGACAAGGGAAATCATGGAAAATTCGAGGCCCTTTGGATCGAACCCTTCAGGATTTCTGAGGCATTTCCTAATAACACTTACAAGCTGCAGAATATGGAGGGTGATGAAGTTTTTGTTGGCCTTGTAAATGGGCACTTCCTGAAAAGGTTTTTTGTTTAAAAGACACAACCGATGTCCCACCACTATAAATACCATTTATGTTTATTTGGTTTGGTTTTAATAGAATACTCCATAACCCAAAGCAAGGCACTAGAGCTGCATGTTCTTGGTAGCTCACAGGGAGCATGCCATCCCCCATGGAGCCAAATGTTAGTGATTAATCTTGTCATGTTCTGATGGATGGTGGTTTTGGCCTAAGTCTGCAAATTTTTCCTGTCTTTTCCCCTTTGTGCAAACCCTATCATAGATTTCTCTTTCTGGTGTACATTTCTCTATGTTTTTTGCCTTCATCCTTGGTCGACTAGTTTTCTTTGTCGAAATTGCTTGAGGGATATCATCCCCGAGTTCCCCTGTTTCTCCTACAACCGATTATTTCTCACTTTACCTCCACTAGTAAGCCTTTGTTTTTCCAAACCTAATTCATGTTGTCCAAGTATTCATTATCACTGTCTGCAACACTGAGAGTGTTCAGATAGTGACACAAATCAAGTGAGCGGGCGAAGATCAATTTTCAGCGTTGAGGATCCATCGATGGAGAAGATCGACGGTCATCGGGTAATTGGGGCCGTCAAGTTTCCCAAAGTTTAGTGCCAGGGAAGAGGCCTGAGATCAGAGGTCGAGTAAAGAATTAGATCTGGTCTGTATGTTTGTGATAAGCAGAGGGTTGATGATTTGACTTTGATGATTTCAAGAATTGGAATTTCGAGGTTCTCATCAACAAGTGCACCCATATCCCTAATCCCTAAAATGAGAAACCCTGATTTCGAGATTTTGGAAATTGAAGGTTTTCCCAGAGTAGCATCTATTTTCCCTAAAACACAAAATCACAAAATCTCCCAAGGGTTTGGACCATGGTTCTAGCACCCAGTCACAGAGGAAGAAGGTACGGGAAAAGGGGGATAGTGCTCATCACATAGCCGACATTTCATGTTATCAGATGATCAAAATCTGGACCAGGGGACCAAATTTTGCCCAAATTTCAAAGTGTTCAGAATGTGAAGAAAACGGTGCCATCGTATCCGTCTCGTCTTCCTGATTATGGCGGTATATTTACTTTCGCAAATGGAGTCCGTATGGAGAATTTATCGCGATCTGTTCGCCAAGGCAAACAGGCAAAAAATTTATGCTGATTGTACCTGTCCATACAGTGGTGATGTGGCAAGGCCATACAGTCCATACGATGATCGTACAGCGCTGACGTGGCAGGAATTTACTATTTAGCATTTGGACGAATGTGGTATTGACACGTGGCATCATTTGTCAAATGATAGGGTGCCACGTGGCCTAATCAACGGCTGCCACGTGGCACCCGTTTATTAGCTATTGGTCGTTTGATTGGTTTGGTAAAATTTTATGGGTCCATGGGGTTCGACCCCCGGACCTCTTCCCACTGTACAAAGCCTTAACACTCTGCCTTTGCCAATGCGCCACATAAGGTTTCTTATTATACATGTATGTTTAAAATTATATATGTTGAATGGTTTGATTTTTGGCGCGGGGTTAGGGCTGGGGCTAAGCCCCAGCCCCCGGTCACACCCACATTGACATATGACCATTGTTCAATTGATTGTGCGCACGGTGGTGTTTAATAAATGACCCGCGTTCATATTGTGTTTTACATGTAACCTTATACATCGTGCGGGGTATGTAAAATGTGACACGGTTCCATGCGATATTACATATGACTCTATGTATGGCGTGCGGGGTATTTCAATTGTATAGCCCACGGTTTTAATTTGTAAAACATGTGACCATACCCTCCAGAAATTGGCGCGGGGTTTTCTATGTAGCCTGTGGTTTCCATGTTACACCATATGCCCACGACCGGAGTGGAAGTTGGCACGGTTTTAAAACCGTTGGCCCTTTTGATTTAGCCCGAGGTCGTATAACCCATGTGCCCGAGTGCTAGGCGGTTAGGGGCTGGAGGCACCCTAACTGTTCTATAGTTTGCACCATTGGCACGGTTGCACCCGGTTCCAGGTTTTAACGCATTTTGGGAGCGTGTTCTGGGTTCATGCACACAGAGGTGCGTTTTGTAGAGCCAGTTCCAGCAAAGTTGAAGGAGAAAAATGGAGGAGGCCTAACTTCTTCATCGTTTGGTCGTTTGAGGTGCCGTAAAAGCCCAGCTAGGGGTTTTTGGATGTGCTGGATCCATTGGTGCTGTTTTCAAGGCCATTTGAAGACTTCTTCTGCAATTGTTTCACCATTGAAGTTTCAGCAAGCTCCAAGGAGCTTGAAGCCCTCATTGATCGAGGACATGGTTTGGTGAGCCTATGTTTGTTTTCTGTGATTGAATAATCATTTTTGGCTAAT
>JZKD02S2219188.1:265890-281735 GCA_000966675.3 Picea glauca
TTTTGACTAATTAATCCCAGAGAGCCAAGTCCATTGATGGAGGCTCAAGGAGATGTAGCCCGGAGGGGGGTGAACTCCTTTATCATGTTGTGATTGTTCTGAGTTTGATGGTTTTGTTTGCTGAAAATTGTGTTGCTGTGTACTTATTGCAAGTACATATATAACCATTTAAAAGAACATTTGCTCACACATAAGCATTTACAAGAAGATATATGAACTTAACACATAAGTTTATTTTGCATATTTATACACATGAAGCAAGGTCCTGTAAAGTTTATTTTAATGAAGTAGGGGTGCTTTCATAGCATAAAAAGTCAGCCTTCTATTTTCAGATCATTAGAGGAGAGATCGTAGCTGTCCATTTTGAAGTGATTCTGACCGTCAATCTGAGCAGTCGTTTCGTGATTTCAGGCATCGTGATTTTAAAGCCAAGGTGGAGCAAAAAATCCCAAAATACGAACTACTGAAATATCATGTGGGATAAGAATAAGGTCAAATCCCATGGTCACATGGGGAAATTGGGAAGAACCACACTAAACAGGTCGAGAGAAATATATTGGGTGTGTAAGAAGACAACACAGTTTTGAGGCACTAAGTTTAACTCAGCAAGCCAGGGGCGCCGCTTAAGATCTTTCATGGATGTCTAGGTTTGTCCTGATCCCAATAAGGACAGTTAATGAAGATGAAGATGGTGGTTGAAACCTCATTTCAACCATAAATAGGAAGCATGGAAGCACTAGTCGTGGAGGGGGGTTGTCAGCCCAAAGGTCACCCTGTCATGAAATTTTCCTACAAAACCCATACTGTCTTAGATTTGTGTCTGACAAAGGAAATCCTGTGTAGTCTGATAGAAGGAGAAGAAACACAAAACTTTGAATGTAGAGGTCCAATTGAGTCCCTGGTGGACATTAGCAGTTCCAAGTATATATACTCATGTTTTATATTTTGTAAGTGTCGATGGTAGAGATACGCTCCCTCTTGTAAAGTTTTAACGAGGCCTCTGGTTCTCTGGTTATGCTATGTATTTGATATTTCTTGTTTAATGAAATTCAACTTATTTTCATCTCTTTTTAAACTATGTGTTAAGACACTCGGAATTGGAATATCTAGTTGAGGGTGGTGGTGTTGCTACAATGCAAGTTTGATCACTGCAATATCTTCACCAATTTTAATTTGTTTTTTGTGTTACATTTTCCCCTCTTATACTGAGTAGCTCGGAATTGGAGGATCTAGTCAATATGTTACAACATCATTGTGATGTTGGTTCGATCATTATGTTGTTGTGGCTATTTCGTTTAGACATATCTTAGTGTCTGAAGTTCCGAGTCCAAGAGGATATTGTTCTCGAATATTTTCCTTCTCAAGATGTTGGAAGACCAGATGTCCATAGCAGGCCCTTACATTTTCTCACCAGCACTTCCCCCTACTCACCTTTTACAGCAAATCACTGACTAAAGTTAGATCAAGACCTCACTTTCCTATGCGTGCCAGCCCAATTTCGTGAGTTAGAACGATATAATCCTGAGACAGTGTCCATTAGACGACCCTTAATTTTATTCATTGTGACATACAAACTGATGGGTACTAGGCTTACCTCTGTCGCAATCCAGAGGTGAGTTCTAGTGCTAACAATTGGGAGCATCTCCAAGAGGTGGTGAGAGAGAATCCAAGCATTCAGATACACTTGGAATCCTATGGGTTTCTCAAGTTCTTCGACTGTCCCTTGATACGATCACAGAATTTCCTGCTACAATATCTTATAGCTATGTGGAGCATTGATCTGCAGTGTTTCATCATTACGGGGAAACAAATAACATTCTCAGTTGTGGAGGATGTATATTTTTTGACGAGGCTCCCATTCTGGGGGATGGACCTTCCTGGTGACCCCAACTATCGGAGGATGAGAGAGTGGTTGACTTGGCACATCACTACTGCTTAGGGCCGAACCCGATGTCGGGTTCAATCATTCATATTGAGGCGATGGATGAGCTCTTGATTCAGTCCATCACCACCATGGTAGTGAGGATCTGTAGATCCTTGGTGACTCAACAGATCATAGTAGGTCAGCTGAGGATCGTGGAGAGGGTCCTGGATGGGGACCATTTTTCCTCGGGGTTGATGTTTCATTCCAGGATGATGGGGAAAATTCACCGATGTCAGACCACCAACTCTAGTGACTTTGCATTTGGGTTGATCCTGGTGGCCTGGTTTTTAGAGAGGGTGCTCCTTTTTCACCCTAGGATTTTGTTGGTGCCTTCAGGGCCACGAGAGTTGAGTCTGATGCAGTGGGCCCATGTGCTGACGCGACATGGGGGAGGGGAGGGTAGCCATTAATTCAGGGCCACTGTGGCATGCTTGTCGCTTCATATGACACATGTGATACTAGGATATCCATACATAGGTATGGACTACCGACATGACCCTAAAATGGTGTTGCCTCCTGGGGATGACAAGGATCAGAGAGGTACATTTATGTATTTATGTTTTGTGATTATGATAGTGTAGCATATGATTATGTATATATGGATGATGACTCTACCTTTGGTGTTGTGTTGCAAATGTGGCACCCTAAGGCCGTGAGGCAGATATGGTCGGGGAGCCTACTCATCAGGGACCAGCACGACCACCAAGGGTAGATTCATGGGTAGGACAGAGGCGTAGGCGAGATGATGTTGGTGTTGGACCAGCACATGAGTCGAAGGAAGGCCATAGGCGAAGACTAGATGACACTAGTGCTGGACCAGTGCGTGAGCTGCAGGAAGAGGTCGGAGGGGGGATGGAGGACCTTCCTCGACGGTTCGAGGAGGTTCTACAAGGTGTGTCGGAGGGTATGTGGGCCCACATCCAGAATGAGAGGGTCTTGGAGAAGTGTGTGAGTGTGCCAGCGGAGTGTCATACTTTGATCTGCCGAGCATATGTAGCGGGGGAAACGATGATAGGTCAACTGCCACTTGGACGTAGAGGACACCCAACTAGTGGAGCACCTCCAACTGACAAAGGACCTAGGAGGGGAGCTCTGGGGGCTCCATGAGTGCTATGTTTTGTATTTGTATAGGTTTGTGAGCCCATTTTATACAGGGTAGTTGATACCCATTTTGTATGGGGTAGGGGGTACCCATTTTGTACCTATAGGGATGAGGGGACTCACTGGCCTATGGGCAATGTATTTTGTATATTGTAAACATTTATGAAATTATTGAGGATATATATATATGTATATATATGGACACACAATTTTTTTCATGTCTTGATGTGTTTATGTTTCTGATGATTTATGATGTCTAATCTATATGTTGTGACAGTTGTATGATGCTTATGTATATGTGATTATGTTTTGATGTGATAAATGAAAATATAACACTCGGTTAGCCATATTATCTGCTATTTGATTAAAGTTTCTTGGAATATGTGTAAATGTGATTGAATCAAAGTTGCGAGATAAGAGTCTAACTTGTAGGTATTTGAGAAAGAGGCAAGGCTTGCAAACATGATATACATTGTTGAGTTGCAGGACGACCAACTGGGAATCTAATAAAACACTAAGGTGATGAATGTAGCGGTGACTGAACTCAGCAAGGAGACCAATGAAGACAATGCATTATGCTTGGTTTTTGGTGGTTGATTCCAAACATATGTTGTTGGAGTGGAGTAGTACATGTGAGGGGGTATAGAGGGCCCAAGCGGTCGAGGCAAGATTCTATGTCCATCGGCTAGCACCATCAGCATAATTGATGTGGTAGGTCGATGGAGGATGCATTTGTCAATAACAAGGATGGTAGATCAGACATGAGGAGTGGTGGTGAAAAAAAAGAAGACTAAAAAATATACAAAGAAAAATCCTAAGGTAGAATGACTACGCTCAGGCGTAAAACTTCTTTAAGTACAACTCGTTGATGGTTTCTTTGAGAGGATATCCTTCTGGAGAGTCCAAGATGTATGCACCTTTAGTGAAGTAGTGGTGGACAATGTAGGGTCCAAGAAATAATGACTCTAATTTCCCATGGTCAAGAGTATCATGGGCGATATCATAGGCTTGGATGAGATCTCCTTCATTGAATGAACTAAGGTTGACATGGTGGTCGAAGGTGGATTTGGACCATTTTTTAGCTACCTCTTTGTCCTGTAATGAAGACTGGAGATCTTCATCCAATGACTCTAATGTCAACAAGCATTGTTCCATTAGAGAAGTTTCAGGTAATAGCTCGATGACAGTGTGTAACGTGGAAATTTTTCACTCGATAGGGAGGGTGGCTTCGATCCCATGGACGAGGTGGAACGGTGTAAAACCAGTGCAAGTTTTGATTGTTGTGCGATAAGCCCATAATGATGAAAAAAACATATGATGTGAGTTGGTCTTATGTTTGTTGATGGTACATTGTAGCATGGTTTTGAGAAATTTGTTGACAACCTCGACCTGTTCGTTGGACTGAGGCTAGTATGGGGAGGAAAACTCATGGGAGAAGCATAACTTTGAGGAGAGTTCTACGAATATCTCATTCTCAAAGTGTTTACCATGATTGGATACTAACTGTAGTGGGACTTCAAAATGGGTAATGACGTGGTTGAAGAAAAATCATGTAGTTTTGTTAGCGGTATTGTTGAAAGTGGGCATGGCTTCAACCCATTTGGTAAAGTAATCCACTTCCATGACGATGTACTTGTGTCCATTACTAGATGGATGATTGCAAGTCATAAATTATATGCCCCATTTCCAGAAGGGGTCAGCAGTGATGAATGGATGTAGAAGAGCGGATGGCACTCGTGCATTGTTTGCATAGAGATGGAATTTGTCACATCGCTTGACAACGTTGATGCAGTCATGAAACAACGTGGTCCAAAAGTACCCTACTCGAATGATTTTTTGGGTGGTGGACATACCCGAGAGGTGGCCACCACAAGCGATGCTATGGAAATCATTCAAGACTCTGTCATCTTCGTCGATGGTCAGACATCGATGAAGAAAGGTTTCGACCACTTGTTTGTACAATACGCCACTGATGAGGAGGTATCGAGGGGCCTTATGGTGAATGCGTCGATGATCATCTCGAGAGAGATGAGAACCAAACTTTTGTGTCCGAAGGTAGATGAGAAAGTATCCATACCAGAGGTCATCATAGGGGATGAAGAAGAGGTGTTCATCGGGAAAATCCATATTAACAGGTGAAGCTTTAGCATCTGAGGGAAAATTCATAATGAGTTCAGCGAGGACGAGTGATTTCTTGATTTTAGGAGTTGAGAAATCTAGGTCGTATTCCTAAAGGATGACGATCCATCGGGAAAATTTACCATTAATTTTTCGTCGACTAAACAAGTACGACATGGGGTTAGAATCTACTATGACTTTGGTAGTTCGAAGAAGGATATAGAGTCAAATCTTTTGTACTGTGAGGACAACTACGAGGGCGATTTTCTCATCATGATTGTATTTTAGGGGTGGTCCTAAAATATTTTTACTGATGTAGTAAATGACATGTTCTCTCCCATCATCCCCTAGTTGGATGAGGACTCCTGTTACTGAGACGACTGAGGCTGACAAGTAGAGGATGTAATCACAATCATAGTCTAGAGGACTAATCAAAGGGGCATTGGATAGGGTCACTTTCAAATCATCAAAAGCAGTTTGAGAATGTTCATCCCATCGAAATGGGATATCATGATGAAGTAAGTGAAGAAAACCAAGCCTGTGAGCGATGTAATCTGGGACAAAGCGATGTAAAAAGTTAGTGTTTCCTTGTAGGCTCTGTAGTTGGTGTAACTTCCTAGGTGGTGGAATTTATGTGATAGCTTGGACCTTGAGGGGGTCCATCGTGATGCCATGTTGGGAGACAATGAACCCAATAAGGGGTCTGGCGATGATGCAAAATACATGCTTGAGGGGGTTCAAGTGGATATTGTACTAGCGAGATCATTGAAGAACGATGTGTAATTCATCTAAATGTTGAGATTGTTTCTTGGATTGATCAGTGAGGTTGTCCAAATAAGCGAGGTTGATGGGAGCAAGATCATGGAAAACATAAGTCATGGTCCGTTGAAATGTAGAACCTGCATTCTTGAGTCCAAAAGGTATGACACAATAAGTAAAAGTACCCCATGGGGTAGTAAAAGTGGTTTTATACTGATCTGCTAGATAGATTTGGATTTTATTGTAGCTAGAGAACCCATCCATGAAGGAAAAAGCCTCATGGTAGGCATAGTCATCAATAATTTGGTCGATAAAAGGGGTTGGAAAGTTGTCCTTGGGAAAAACATGGTTGAGATCACAAAAGTCGGTGCAGACACAAATAGTGCCCTGTTTTTTGTTAACGGGGACGGGGTTGGAAACCCATGAGGTATATGCAATGGGGTAAATGAACCCAACAGCGTGTAACTTCTCAATTTCTTCTTTGATAGCCACTGCTTTGGATGGGTGAAGGGGGTGCTACTTTTGAAGAACTGGGGAGACATTTGGCCATGTTTCGATGTGATGTTCGACTATAGAAGAATCGAGGTCGGGCATCTTTGTATATGACCAGGAAAAAATATCCCAGTATTCCTGAAAGAGATCTTTGTAAGTTGTTAGTTCCTCAGGGGAGCATGCAGCATCAATGGTGATTTCTTCTATGATTCTTGGTTTGATGGAAATGTCAATTTTGACAGTGGGGGAGATATTGGCCATGTTTCCTTCTTC
The DNA here is from genome assembly GCA_000966675.3 of Picea glauca. NCBI lineage: Eukaryota > Viridiplantae > Streptophyta > Pinopsida > Pinales > Pinaceae > Picea > Picea glauca. The sequence goes on from JZKD02S2219188.1 coordinate 272,558, forward strand.
AAAAGCATCTAGGGAAAAGATAGGGTTTCTAAACCAGACTATATGCCCTGAAGGAATAAAATCCTTGGTTTCGATTGCACATACAGAGGATTTTCTAGGAGGGTAAAAGGATTCCTGTGAGAGAAAAAGCCATCGGTGATGGAGTGCATTCCATTGGAAATTGGGGGTAGTGGGTTCCTCCAGGATATCTTCATCGTAATGGAAAATGCGAGAATACAGGGGATCCGGGGATGTGACAGGGGCGATTTTCAAAGTGTGATTGTCCTCAAGTGGTGAAGACATAGAGGAGATATCGCATACAGGGCACGATGGCTCGCTTGACATAAACCAAATGTCTAGACACTGTGGGTGATAAACTATGGTAGGGGGGGAAAATTTCCGTGGGAAATGAACCACGGTATTAGGAGTACTTGGGGAAATATCCTCAGACAGTCGATCTATGAACCATGGAGGGGTGGGAAGTGACTCGGGTTCAGGGGAGGTAACATTGACATTATCTAGAGAGTGCAGTACCAATGGCGAGGTGATCGGATGTGGTTGTACAGGGGATAAATGATGACCCTAGTATGCAACAATCAGAGGAAATTAATATGTAAAGTGAGAAAGTGAGTCACATAGCACGCAACAAAATCTCATCTTTTTGGGGACCAAGGAATATACATAACGAATTTCAATGACGTGAGCACTAGAAAGTGGTCGCAGAGAGGGATCTTGCTGAAAGGTTTGGAGTACTTAAGATATCATTTGGTGAAACTAAGGTAGAGATGGGAAATGATGAGTGTAGTGGCCATATTCTGAACAGATGGCACAAGTGAATTTGGTTCGCAACCCTTTACTTCCTACAATGGGGGACGCAGTAGTATCACTACTAGATGTTCTTGGTGAAGTGGCGAGTGATGTGGTTGGTCGAGGGAGTTGTATCATATTGCGTAACTTGGGAAGGGTAGGACATATATTAGTGGGGTGTCCCTCTCTTTTGCATAGTGTGCAAGGAAGCTAATCTCGAGGAGGAAGTGGAGATTTGGGCTCTTTCTTCTTTCGTATGCCCCCAACCATGGAAGTTGTGCTAGTACTTGGGGGTGAGGGTGGTGCGGTCGAATCATGTATTGGAATCTTCATCGGGATTCCCTCTGGCTGAGGGAGATATGGTTGAGGAACCATCGCAGGTGGGTGCAGATACCATACAGGGATGGAAAGCACCATGTTGGGAAGGGTAAGTGTCATGGCTACCTGAAAGGATTGAAATCTAGGTGGGGGGTAGAATAAGGGAATTTGAGTAATGGCTTGAGGGATTTCTCCCAAACTGAGATTTTCCCCTGGAGGAGGAAAAATAATGGATAAGTGGTGCAGTAGGGTTCTCAAGGAATTCTTGAGGTAATATTTCTTCAATTGGTGGAATGTCGAGGTGTGGAGAGGCCTCACTGGGAGGAATGGTGTCTCTGGTGTTGGTTCCATTATAAGATATGATACACACTTGTGTTGAAGGGTGTATGAGAGGTGGTGCTCCATGGTATGCCCCTAGAAAGATGGGTCCTTGAAAATTATAGGACCCATGTCAATGAGCAAATAAGCATATGAGCTAGTGTAGACAAGAGGTAGGACATTATCAATGTTGGCAGAGTGGTTAGGCTCATAATGTGTAATTTAGTCGATGGCAAGGATTTTCCCGTTGTTGGGGAACATCATCGTTCGTAACACAGAAGATGATACTGCCTTCATAGTGTACATGAGGCTACGTCCAAACAAGATATTGTAATCGAGCGGGGCATCGATAACTTCAATGTTGATGAGGATGGTTTTTCCCCCGAGTTTGACGGGGACATTTTGGAAGATCCCTTCAGGGGAGGATGGTTGACCATCATAGGCTCTCAAGGTGTTAGCGGATGGTACTAGCTCAAGGGAGACAAGTCTCTTCCATACAATTTTGGACATGATGCATGTCGATTCACCTTCATCGATGATACACCAATGAACCATCATGTTCAGAATATTTACTGGTATCTAGAAATCTACTACAGCAGGGTGGCATGGTTCTCTGCTATCTAGGTCAAATGTGATGAGTCTAGTATCATTTGGGTTGACTACCCCCAAGGTGGATAATAAGGATTTTTGCTGATTTGGACAAGTTTGGAGGACCTCCAATACAGACATGGTTGCAAGAAATTATTCCAAGTCATCGACCAAACTGTAATTGTGTGTTTCCCTAGCCTGAGGGTTATTGACATTCTGTCGTAATGGAATGCGAGGTATATGAATGGTAGGTTCAATATTACAGCATGGAATCATCAAGGGTTGTTCGGCTATAGTTGGAGCTGTTTTTGAGGTGGTTGGAGTAGATTCAGAGGGAGCGTCGTATTGATGATCATGCATTTGCAAAATAATCTCTTCTTCGCTAGTGAGGCAGATATTGCAATCAACCAGATTTCCAAGGTGGATGGGCCCTGGGTTTTTATACTGTCCCATTTTTGGTGGGGAAGAGTGTACCTCCTGTTGGGTATTCATCACACCTTGGTGTGGAATAGGGTTTTGCAAGACGGGTGGGGGTGGTTGTTGCAAGTATTTTTTTGGGGCCTTTTGAGGGGCATGCGATGCTCGAGGACATGGCACATTCATGGATTCTTTCATTCATTTGAAGTCAGAAATTTGGGGGAAATGGTGAGTATAATGTCCATAATCACCGCAAAGAGCGCAAGGGAAGCTCATCCCGAGGTTGTTGTGTTTGTTCTTCCCTTGGCATTTGTTGTTATTTTCCCCTTGGGGGTTCTGGTTACCTTGATTCTAGTTTCCCCCATCAGGTTGGATTTGTTGGGGGTTGTTTCCGCCTAGTCCCGAGTTATTATTGTTTCATTTATTTCCCTTTTTCTTGGAATTATTCGACTCATTGGCCAGATTTTTCGTATTCAACTGTTAAAAAGTATGAATATTTTGAATGGGAGAGGGATGAACAAAGTTAACCTTGGAATGTGGTTGTCCATGTGGAGGAGCAACTACCTCTGGAGGACCAGGAAATGGAAAGAACAGATTTTTTTGTGGCAACGATCTGTAGGGTGCATAGGAAGGTGAAGCGCTTTCACTAGTTCCTAGGTTATATATTGAGGTAGACGAGGAACTTGAACCTGGTTTAGAGGCCGAACACATCATGGGTGTCGGCAAGGGTCCACTCATGGGTGTGGGGGGGGAAGGATATGGTTATTGGTAAGAGGGAAGAGGGTAATAAGATGGCCCTCCATATGGTTGCAGATATTGAGGTGCACCATACATATGTGGTGGTTGGTTGTAAGGGTTGTGGTGTGTCGTGGTACCAATCAAACCATCCACAGGTGAGACATTATAGGTTTGTCCTGGCCAAATGGTTCGGGTTTGTGTGCATCAAATAACATTTTGTATAAGTAACATGACTAAGCATAGATAAGGTCGAATTGTTGGGCCTTGTTGATGGCTTCCTCTTTAGACTGAGGAAAAATGGATGCTACATTTTTGGCAAGTATAGAGATGAGTGATTTTAGAAACCAATCGAGGCGTTGTTCTTCGGTGGTTTCTGCTTTACATAAACTACGTTGCCGAAACCATTCGTGGATGTGGTCGAAAATATGCATAAATGAGGTTTGTTTGCACTCGGAGAGAAGTTCTAAACCAGTGTCAAATTGGTAGTTGAAAAAAGGCCAAAAAGGCTTTGGCCAAGGATTCAAAAGTCACATGGGGCCTTGATTTTTCGTCCACATACCATTTGGTTGATGGACCAGTGAGTTTTATTTGAAATAAACTTAAGTGGATGGAGTCATCCATGATGTTGTTTGATTATAACCATAAGTGGAAGATCATAACATGGTTGGCAGGATCTTCCCCCGATTTTCCTTCAAAATTTGGAATATCTGAAGGTAGTTTGGTAGGAATATTGGGCCATGCAGGGTCATGTAAAATGGGATCATTTGTGATTTTATTCAAATCGGGAATGTTGAGATATGCCAAGTATGGCATAGGGGGATTTTTTGGAGGATTAGTTCTATCCATTGTGTGAGTAACTAGTGGACCTGACCCTTGAGAGGGATTTGGTGGGGTTGTACTTCTCCCTTGAGAAGAATTTTTCCCCCTGCCTCCTTCTGAAGGAGAGATAGTGGATGGATGTTCTTGGGAATTGGACCGAAGAAAAGTGTAACCAAGTAAATATGATCCCAAAATAGTAGCACTCATAGGGGTGTGAGATGGTTGAGCTAGTGAGTTGGCAAGACTAGGGACTCCTCCTAGAATAGGAGAGAGGTTTTGCAAGTGTCTGGAATGACAAGAATTATGTGGGACCCCTATGATGTCCGATTAGCAAAGTGAATGTGTGAAAATGGTGATAAGACAAATAAATGAACAAGATATTTGTATAATTTGGACCTTCACAAGATAATATATCTCACAATTGCATGTAATCAAATGAGCACCATACATAAATCAATTGTAAATAAACAAACATGTGGGTAGGTGGATTTTGTTCGCATGGGGGAATAAATAAAACAAATGCTCATGTCATAAAATATGTATCATCCTTCCTCTCAAATAACACTGGACCTTCCAAGAGCACTCAACAATGAGGTATGAAGCCAAATGAGGGTACATATCCCAAAAGAGCTGGCGATATTTCCCAATATCCACACAAAATCTGATCAGGTGCAATTGCAGCCCACAATTTCCACCTATGTAGATGTCCTAAAATTGGTCACTAGGTACCTCAATCAAAGTGTGACATTTAGATTTTAGGCCTCAGAAATGGGTCATGAGATGGATCCCTTCCAAGAGTTGGGTGACTCAAGGGAGAATGCATAGAACAATTGGACCTCGGCCTTCAACCCTTCACGAGTATCTCCCTTCGATAACGAGGGGTTATTTGGATGCCTACCCACGAGATCCTACCTAGACTAAAAAACTATTTTGGCAACTCCTGTGGAGGAAAACTTAGTGAGTTTTTAGAAAAAATTTAGATGTGGTGGGCTGAGAGATTGGGGATGTGAACCAATCTCACTCGAATTAAGTGGGTGTGGATAATTTCCAAAGAAGTAGTGGGATGTTTCAGAATTCCTTTGGAGAAAACCTACTTCAACCTCCACAATTCAAAATGGAGATTATGTGAGTGAGGAGTGACTTTGTATGTGTGAAAGTGAAAAAAAGTGTGCCAAATTTTAATAAGTTAGGTGTGAATTTCCAACATGTGGACTTCATGTGGTCCTTACAAATCTTTGTTACCTATCTTACTAAGTGTCATTGGTACAACCTTACAGAATTTTTAAAATCCCTAAAGAACTAGCATGTGGACACATGGGTCCTTACCAATCCTTTAAACTCCCTAATCTTTTTTACACTAATAAAGCTTGAAAAAATATCTTAGATTTCAAGCATGTGGGCATGTATGGGCACATTACTTTGATATTTAGACTTCCCTAGTGATGTAAACTAAGAAAGAAATTTCAAGAAACTATCCTAAGTTTTCAACATGTGGGCATGTATGGGCCCTTACAACTTTAAGATGATTTCAAAAGAAACTACAAGGAGCCCTAGGGGGGCTTTGTCCTCTCCTAAAGATTTTTTGTTAAGGGAGATGAAATTTCCCTTTAACCACCTTTCGGATTCTCAAGATCACTCTATGGTGTGAGAGAAGAGAATACTCAATGATCAAATTTAATTTATGGTCCCAATGTAAGTGTTTTTATATGTGATAGCAATAACCTCAACTTAAATTTTACAAGCCAAACAAGCCATCCATGTGGAAACCAAAGAAAAAGAGGAGAATATTTGGTTATGTTATCCCCTAAGTGCCTATGTTTAGCTAACCTTTCATATGGGAAAGGATTCTAAGTGGAGTGCATGGGCATTACAAATTGCATGAAAGCAAGAATCTGAAGACTAGGGGCCCTAAAATCATCACAAAAACCCTTACAATTTTGAAAAACTGGATATGTGCATGGGTTACAATTCTGACAGATGCACAGTGGGTGCACAATGCACATAATGCATAGAGAAAAGAATCTTGTGGGGTGCATAGTGTGTCGAGTGCATGTATGTGGGTTGAAATATCCACACACTTTTTGATACGCGTCGAGGGAAATTTTTTTGAGTGAAATTATCCTCCTCCAACTTAGAATTTTTCTTTTGACAGGTAAGGCTAGGTCATTTTTGGTACCTGGAAGACAAATTGATTAAAAAGAAGTGCTCTCTAAGACAAAATAGGGCAGAATTTGATATCTTTCCTCCCAGTATGGTCACCAATCTATTGTGTCCATTTCGTCACTTGGGTGAGAAAAACAATGACACGTGCATGCCTAATTGGGCCTACTAGACAAGACACAAGTTCGTGAGTGGGTTAAACAAGCTAGACACATGTAATAAAAAAATAAACAAACTAAAACAACTAAGAAAATAGAAACTAGAATTCATAAGAAACTTAGAACCATAAACAATCAACCAATGACCAAGATAATGCCACCAATGGATAACTATATTAGTTGGAAAAACATTGTAGAGACAAATGAGGAATTATGGATCCCCTCTTCCTCCTTGGGAGGGCTCTTGAGTTCCCTAATGGAGAGCTCTTATTGCAATGGAAGAAAAATGACAAATGATGAAGAAAATCAATGCCTATTCCCTCAAGAGGTGTGTGGAATGGCCTATTGCAATGATGCTTGAATACTCCAAGGAGAAAAGAGGATTCTCAAGGGAGAATTGAGGTAGCATAGAAATACTATGAAGATATTGGTTTCTTAGTGCACCCATGGATTTCATTTATAGAATTTATTCAAGGAAAAATATAATTGGTTCTTGTTGTGAACAAGAGGCCTTTTAGGGAACCCTTTGTTCCTTGACCATCCCCCGATTCAGATTTCTCTCATATATGAAGGTCAAATCAGGTTGGGAGCTGGTCCATAAGTGGTTGGGGGGGTGACAAGAACCATAAATGCATCGTTCACATGAGTGTGCATCTTTTCTCGTACACAATCACCCATTTGGTGCATTGTGCGCTCTGAGGGATTTGTTGGCCCACGCGCTTCCTTTAGTGAATTTGGGCATGTCAATTTTTGCCCAATTTTATAGTTTTTTCCTTTTGAAATGCATTTTAGTGTTACAGGTGAACCAATTATTGTTGGCATTGTTGTATTTTTGTAACCATTACTATGCAATGTTGCAGATGAAATTTCAGTGATAACATGTTGTCCTAATGCAACTCGTGGACATCCATGAATTTCCACACTGCAACCCGCAAATGTCATCAAAATTTGTGAAAAATAAAAAAAAATTGTGTTTTCGGGTGGGTTTTTTGGGTTAGACTCGTTTCCCAACGACCATTTCTTGTACTCAACGGAATCCAACTCCCAAAACCTATTTTGGAAGATATAAAACAATCATGGAGGGATAAGGATAGGTCAATGTCCTTTTATGCAAAGTTATGTTTCAAGCATCTAACATGCCTCCCTTCCCTACAATTCTCTGAGCAACATCCCCTCTAGTCTGGAAACTCCTTTTCCAAAATTTCTTTCTCATGTTATGTGACTATAGGGTGTCTCCTTATCCCTATTTGATTCATTGAAGGAATATTACGTTGGTTGAGTTGATGATTGAGGATTCCTGGAGGAACCCAGACAGTTGGATTCAAGATAGTGCCTAAAGGTTGGACAAGGTTATAACTTACCTTTTCCACTTGCTAATAATAAAAGAGTTTCCTTTCACTCATATTTTGTCTTCAATGTATGTTCATCTCTATGCTTACTTTGAATATGACGTGTAATATGCACATGTTTTTGATTGCATAACTACTTTGTTTGCAACCCTTGTTTTGTATCTATCTTATAGGTTGGTTCTAGTAGAAGATTAGGAACTCTTCAATGACTTGGAGTGAGGATCGACATCAGATGGGAAAATAAGGTGCACATTTTTTCTCCTTTCTGTTAGAACCATAAGTCACCTCCAAATTGCATTGGAGGTAATCCCAGTACCCATCAGTTTGTATGTCATAATGAATAAGTTTGAAGCGGTCGAATGGGCACAGACCCAAGATAATATCATTTTAACTCAGAAAACTAGACCAGTGTGCACATGCAGGTGAGTCTCGATTCAACTTTTGTCAGTAAGTTGTAGTAAGGGTGAGTAGGAGGAATAACTTGAGGAGAAAATGTAAAGGTCTGCTATGGACATCAGGTCTTCAAGTAGACTGAGGAAAAGGTTCAAATACAAGATCCCCTTAGATTCAAAACTTCAAGAGACTGAAGAACATTAATGACAACAATGCAATCATACATACATTACAATACACTCAAAAAACAATCCATGTAAATCCTTCAATCATGGACACTTCAATATCAAAGGCAAATAAGGAGAAAAGAAACCGACTTTCATTAAACGAGAAGACTCAGATCACAATACATCACAGAGAACTAGAAAATTCATCAAAATTTTACAATGAGGGAGCCTAGCTCAACCATTGACCATAACAAAATGGAAAAAAATCCTACATATACACAGAACTGGCTTTGATTTCCCAAGGCATGATCATGTCATGCATTCAAGGCTTTGCATTAGTGAGCTTCTCTATCAGGCTGTGCATGCAGGTGTTAGTCAGACTGCCCATGCAACCTTCTATCAGACATGATCTCTGGTAGATTGTGCTAACAGCCTGCTTCCACGGTCTTGCCTTCTATTTATGGAAGGAGACGATATCTCAACCACCTTCCATGTTTTCATTAAATGTCTTCATCGAGATCAGGATGACCCAAGACAACTTGGCACCTAGAAAACATGTTGACCGCACGTTTAAAATGTGACACTGGGATGCCTGTTGGATGATGACTGAGAATATGGCAGGCAATCATGGAGAATGACGAGGAGGAGTTGGCAAGGTGGTTGGCACAAAATGGCATGGAACGTCAAGTGATTGGCGGCTAGGTGGAAAGACGCGGCGGAATAATGGTGACTGGGAAAGCATGGGCGTCAGAATGCGGGCGCTGAGGTGTAATGAGACGGAGGTGATGTATCACAAGAAGATGAAATGGAGGTAGAGGGGAGTCTGCAGTGGTGGGCACAGTGGGGACAAAAACAACATAAGTGAAGGCAACCTAGGAGACAGGTGTCAAGAAGTGAGAGGAGGAAGTGAAAAGGGAGATGTGACATGAAGCGGGAGTGGGAGACACATGGCAGGAGATGACAAGTG
>JZKD02S2219188.1:323792-347408 GCA_000966675.3 Picea glauca
TGTCTATATGAGCTGATTTGGGATATTTATTGCATTAATGATATAATACAAGGTTTTAATTGTGCACATTGAATGCTCATTATCTCTTATGCTTTATTGAAGGAGTGATATTAGTTATTGGTCTTTGTTAAGCAATCATTGACTTCGTCAATAATAGCATTTGATTATTTGCTCATATATGTATTGGAGAATAGTCATTGATATTATGAAGTACTAACCCACTGCAAAGCACACTTTCTAGTTTATTTGTCTTGTCTCGCAAACAGGTGCATCATCAGTGGATCTTTCTCCTTGACTATCTCATCATTGGCAGTAATCTGTGAAGGGACACTCTTATCCTTACCATTACCCCTCTGCCCTTTCATTAACCCAGATTACATAGGGACGTCTCCCTTGGACCAGCCATCCTAAATAGAAAGAGCCCCCCATCGAGGTGACAGTGGGTGGGGAAGCTCCTGTTACGCCAGTTTTAAGCCTTGACTCATGCTGCCTTAAACTCTTCCTACAAACCGTGCGATAACAGAACCAAATGCTCAAAATATCATAAAATAACAGAAGTACACACCATGTACAGAATGTGAGAATGGATCACAATTCTAATATAGATAAGTTACACAATAACTCCTTAAAGAATAGAGGAATCCCCTCCAAATAACCAAATACCTTTCATACTTCACAATTCCCTCAATAATGAACACATGGTCTCTTATATATAGCTATTCACACTTTCACATGATACCCCTTTATCACCAAGTCGACCCTATTACATATGTATTTACACATTAAATGTACATTTAGGCCCATATATTCCCCATCTTGGGGTCATATCCTATACATTTAGCCATATATATGCCCCCCTTGGGTCGTAACAAAGTTTCATGTGGGAGATAAAGTTTGGTTGCCCCATCAAAATCTTTGTCCACTCTGCTATGGACCTTACACCATCACCAAGACTATGGGTAATCATTATTTTGAGCTCAACATTATCCCCTTCCTTGGCTTGCATCCAGTATTTAATGTGGGCCTCCTTCGGCCATATTTTCCACCATTATTGGGCACCTCAGAGATAGAAGAACAGTTGACACCAACAATGCTCAACCTACCTGCATGGAACAAGCATCCACTGATCAGATCGTTGACACACAGGTCAAGGGAACTCGCTAGCAGGGCATCCATTTTTATCGAGTTGTCAAAGTAGGGAAACTCCTGTTATGACCCAAGGTGGGCATATATATGGCTAAATGTATATGATATGACCCCAGGGGGGGAATATATGGGTCTAAATGTACATGTAATGTGTAAATACATATGTAATAGGGTCGGCCTATTGATAAAGGGGCCTCATATGAAAGTGTGAATAGCTATATATAAGAGATCATGTATTCATTATTGAGGGAATTGTGAAGTATGAAAGGTATTTGGTTATTTGGAGGGGGTTCCCCTATTCGTTAAGGATTTATTGTATAAATTATCTATATTGGAGTTGTTATCCATGCTCACATTATGTACATGGTGTGAAATTATGTTATTTTATGATATTTTGAACATTTGGATCATTACATTTGGTATCAGAGTGTCGCTCCTAGGGTTTTTCTCCTCAAGATAGTCATTTTTTCATTTTCGCTATAACTTTTTCTTGGATAATTTTCAGAAGGATAAACCTAGAGAATATTTATAATACGTATCATAGTACCTTTGGTACAAATTTCAACTTCTAGGTCATTGTACTTTCAGAGATACACTTTGTGGAAGATAGGGTATCTGACTATTCCTATTGACTAGTCACAAACATGTGTTCCAGATAAAAAAATAATAACTTCTTCCTAAAGTATCCAAAGTGAGTGAGAATAGTTGCATTGGATAGTGGATAGTATCTAGTATTTATGTACAAGTTTCATAATTTTATATAAATTATTTTGCACGAGGAACGCTATAAAAGTGTGATCTCCTGGAATGGCAAAACATCAGCAAGGTGTGGGGAAGTTACCATTGCTTCCACTTGGCACATCCAATTTTGGTCAAACCTATGGCATTATAGAAAAGAAATTTCATAGTTCTACAAGTCAAAATTTCAGACTGAGAAGGGTCGAAATTGTAGAGATACATCATAAGGTCGGCTAGGAGGACAGACTCCAAATCAGGGTTTCAAAGGTATGTTCACTTAAAACTATCATAACTTTTGATTGGAATGTACAATTGAACTGATTCAAAATCCATTGGAAATGTAACACATAGAAGAGAATATTGGAACAATTATTACAACTATTTGAGATCTCTATCCTTAATATATTTACGTTATGATTTGAGGGTTGGGATTTGACCTCAATTAAGAATCAATGGAAATACCTAAATTTACAGTTAATGGGGATAAAGATGAAATCAATCCTATGGAATGGTTGAAGTTGGTAAAATAATATATTATGACTCCTTCAAAGGAAAGAAATTATTTTTTTGATGAATCTTGGAAGTGGTGGATGAGTGTTGATCAAAATACTAGATGACATTGCACATGGGAAGAATTGTATAGAATTCAAGATGAATTAAAAGAAGCAAAGGAAGATATTAAGAAGAAGCATGAGGAGTTATCTAAGATATGATCCCTTAATGAATCATTGATTAAGGAGGTTAAGAACTTAAAGCACGAAAATAATAGTAAATCAAAGTGGGAAAATCATGAGTCAAGGGAAGATTTGAAAAATAAAGATGAAGAGATATGTAGATTACAAAACCATAATAAAAAAATATTGAATGAGATCAAGAGATTGAAAGAAGAAAAGAAGAATTTTCAAAATCAAGAATAAAGAAGGATCTTGGATGAAGAACCTACCAAAAGACTGGAAGATGAAATTTGCATGAAGGTTGAGGAATCCTTAAATATTGATGAGGTAAAATCAGAAATACAAGCCAGAATTGAAGATAGATGTCAAAATACGTTAGACGGGATCATATTGCATCTTCAAAATGAGAAAGAATATAAGATTCAAGAAGCTCAGCAGAAGATACTTAAGAAGTTGAACTCCATCTAGAGGATGAACATGCCAAATATGATGGTATTATATCAAAGGCTAGAGTAATCAAAGACCAAGCAAATATGATCGAGGATGTCATTTTCGTTGAAAACAAGATAGATAAAATGCATGTGCAGAGTGAAGGAAGAACATCAAATGTGAAACCGTATCAACACCCTCATTACTAAGAAACATTTCAAGGAAGACAAGAAGGACGATATCAAAATTATGAAGGAAGAATATGGAATACTTATCAATATTCATGTAACAAGGAATCACCAAACTACTCTTCAACAAGCTATTACCAGAGACCAACAACCACTACAAATTGGAGAAGCTTCAACAAAAATACATGGAATCAAAGGAAAGAAAATTATGCAACAATTAGACACCAATGATTAAGACCGAAAAGAATTGATTTTGGATTGATATATCATCAACAATAGAATGAAGAAAGAGGGAACATAAGAAAATTATATTACTTTGTTTCATCACATGTGAAGCCTTTAAATGAAAATCTTTGAGGACAAAGCTTTTTGAAGGAGGGTACTATGTTATGACCCAAGGGGGGCATATATATGTCTAAATGTATACGATATGAACCCAAGGGGGGGAATATACGGGCCTAAATGTACATGTAATGTGTAAAAACATATGTAATAGGGTCGGCCTAGTGATAAATGGCTCTCGTGTGCAAGTGTGAATAGTTATATATAATAGTTTGGGTATTCATTATTGAGGGAATTGTGAAGTATGAAAGGTATTTGGTTGTTTGGAGGGGGTCCCCCTATTCTTTAAGGAGTTATTTTGTAACTTATCTATATTGGAGTAATTCTCCATGCTCACATTATGTACATGGGGTGTACTTATTTTATTTTATGATATTTCGAGCAATTGTATCATTACATCTCTTGCACCAAGGCAAGTGGTTCACCTGGAGCCAAATTCAATAGAAATTTTATCATATGATGGGGGAACTCAATGAAATCGAGACCATTACTTCCTAAATGAGGAGGATTGATCCAAGTGGATATCGATGGCCACCTATCTATTCCAACTGGCTCATCTCGACAGTTTCTCAGTTTGGCATTTTTTTTCTAGTTTTTGGGTCCTGAAATTCTAGGGCCGTTTTGAGGCCCTAAAACATGTTTTTAGGGATCACCACAGTAAAATTGTAGAAGTCACATTTTAATGTCTTAATGTGTATTCCTCCAATATACCTTTCCAACAGGCTATCTTGCACCTAAAACAGAGATCGCATGCAAAAGTTACGACCCCGAGAAGTTGAGGTACCACCTTACCTCAACGGGGCCCACATGACTTTTGGCACTTCATCTCCTAGGGTTAGGTTTTTGTATGTCTAGGGTTTTTTCATTCATGTTTATTGTAAAAAGGATTTCAGAGCCTCATTGTACTCATCTTCTTGCGAATGAGCGTGTCGTCACATCTCTTCTCATAGATAAGTTGCCACCATTCTAGCAAGCTTGTTTTAGTCTGCATTTTACAGTTTCAACATATTTCTTATTTAATAAAAGTCAAATTTTTACTTTATCTCTGTTATTATTCACTGTGTCTCTGTGTTAATATTATAAATCTTTGTTTTCATTTTGTTCCGCTTATAAATATAGATCAAGAGAATCCCTTAAAATTAAGCATTAAATTATGGAATAAGTGAGACTTAAAAATAATATGACAAGCTAGGTTGAGGATTCCTTGGGTAAGGTCACATGAAAAGACCCTCTTAACCATGCTAGAACACAACATGCCCCTAAAATTTCAAAGTGATCAAAATGGATTAAAATCAAACATTAATGTTTCTCACCATACTAGATACCTAAAAGTTTAATCACCCTACTAAAAATAACAATGCTAAAAACAACCCATCCTTGAAATCCAAGGAATTTCACAATATAAGAACATCATCAAGCTAGGTCCTCAAATATAAAATCAAATCAACAATTGGACTATTATTTGAAAACTACTAAAAATAGTAAGTTATTATATTTGCATAAAAACATAACCCTTGCATATCTCCCCAATGGGTATCTAGAACTATGTTCAAATCGTGCAAAATATGACACTACAAACTCACCCTAATCACATCCCCTAGGGTTCTTCAACCTCCCATAATTACGTTGAATATTGCATCACATATGTAAGTATGAGGTACTTATTTCCATTGCATCACTTATCCACATGTACCTCTCATGTGTCCTTTGCATGTACATGTATAAACATAACATGTTTGAACTTTAAGAAAATTTATAAACAATGCCTAGAAATAACCTATAGAGAGGTTGGAAGATCAAAAGGTTCCTTTCAGGTTAAGGTTAAGGGTAATTGCAATAAGATTTTATGATAAATCAATTGTTAAGTTAAGGAATAGTGAGGGCAATGAGAAGAAATTTATGGTAATAAAATGATTAAGGAAGGTCATCCCTTTTCTTTCTATAAGTAAGAGTTATTGAGATATTAACAAAACATACAATATATCAAACATGTCCAGGATTCCCAAAGCATCATATTGTCTATTAGAAGGATTCCAAAAAACCCAAAAGTTTGATGGCCTACCCTTAAAGGGAAACCAAGCTAGCCCTGAAAAGTAGCATAAGCAAGTCTAAAATCCTAAAAGAAAATGCACGACATGACAAAATAACAACCATACCCTACAAAAATCATACTAAAACTATGAAGAGTCTAACAAAAAGAAGCAAAGTCGAGCTCAATGATTGGGATGGGGCATATGATGAGCAAACTCAGAGGTACCCACCACATTCCCAGCATCTAGAGGAGGTCGAAGAGGCCCAACAAATGAACTTCCATCACTTGTTAGCTAGAGTGAACCATCATTCCTTTCTATGAGTCGAGAGACCACAATAAGGAGCAGTTTGTTCTGAATTTAGAGTGTCCAAACACTACTTTAACTGACGATAGTCCTAATCTTTAGGTAACATGCCCTAGGTCACCATTTTTTTGGTGTGCCAATAAAGCTCTGACTTCCTATGAAACTCGGTGTCCCTATTCCAAGAGTGGCCTAGAATGATCTCTCCTACATGTCTATCAACATTTGCATCCTTCTAATATGATCATATAAGATTAACACATTCCTCCAATGGATGCATGATTTTTTTTCCTCGCGGGGGACTGAAACTTGGTAATGCTACGTAGCTTCCTTTGGCATGATGACAACCTAGGTTTTGTTGACAAGGGCTCTCTTAGCACAAGCTACTCGATGGGCCAATGAAACTTTGAAGTGAAGATCTCTCCACTCAAAGACATGAATAAAAATGAAATAGAGGTATGCAACTAAAGAAGGAGCCCAAACCCTTATTATTCTTCGTGAAAAAAAAAATTCTAAAATGGGATTTCAAATTCCACCCATTGTTATAATGGGAAACTAAGTCATTATTCACTCTAATAATAATTCCACTGTACTTTCCCACTTCGCCCATTACCTCTTGGGAAAATACCTAGATAATTCATGATCTTGCTCACATGAGAATAAGGGAGATAAGACCTGGGTGGTTGGGGAAGTGTCTGACTAGATGCTCAAAGGGACACCACTAATCTCCACATCACCACCACAATTACCCTCATCATGCCCACTTGTCACCCAATCTGAGGAAAGGTCATTGTGTTTCTCCTATCAGAGTCCCCATCCATCCCCTTGTAGGATATTTACATAGTGAAGCAAATCCAAAAAAAAATTATAATTATTAATTTTAAATTTAAAAATAATATGCCCTATCCAACCCTTGTGTTGGAGGTTGGGATTTCAATTAAGAGTAAGAGTAAGGATATGATTAAATATTTAATAAATAAGAACAAACTTATCAACATGAATATTAATAGGCTTCTTAGTGTTGTTTAAAATACCTATAGAAGTTACTAAACACTTAAAAGAGAGTGTATTTAAGATACTAATTATTAATTATTGACTTAACTACTTAAGGATAAATGAAAAGATTTATGTCCAAACTATTGATACCATTAATTATATTATCATACCTAAATTTAAAGAGAAATTGGATGTAATCAATAAATTGAACATCTTGAAATCCATTAAGAATCTCACAAAGCTTCTCTCCCATCTTCTAATCATTAAAAAAAATATTATTAATACTCTCAAGAAACCCTCTCTCCTTCAATTTATAAAAAAAAATTATTAATACTATATAATAAAAATGCAAACATCTTAATAAAATCAAATTAAATAAATTTAAATTTTGTCAATAGACTGTTGACTTTTCCGATCCAAATCAGAATCCGAAACGTTTATAGTCTATTGATAAAATTGTGGCCATTCCGATCAATCATGAAAATCCCAACCACAGAAATATTTTTAATTAAATTTAAATGGTTAAAAACATATGAATTTTTTTACTTAAACTTAGATAAGAAATGGAGATACAAAGGAAAAGAGATAAAAAAATATGCAAAAGAAATAATTATAGAATCAAATTTAACTCAAACTTAGATAAGAAATTGAGATACAAACTGAAAAAAAAAAATGACAGAATATGCCAGAAAAGTCATGTAATCCCTTTATAAATACATAGCCGTTGGATTGACGTTGTTGATGAAATTATAGATCTGAAATTATGGTCGAAGTTCGAGGTAATTCGTCGAAGACTTTCAGTCGCTGTTCCAACACTTTCCTGCCAAAACAAACGAACGTCAAAATCGTCTCAAACATATCACCTGTAAAAATAAAAGTAGATTTCTGTTATTGAAAACACACCTTATTGGTTCCATGTCCGGATGCTTTCTGATAATCACGTCTTTGTTGTCTTCACCCATTCTGATAAGATAAGGCAGGACGTTTTTTATCGGCCCAAACGGAAGATATTTGCTCACATCAAATCCTGCCTGACACAAACCCAGCGAAAGGCTGTCCGCCATGCCCTTCAATTGAGAGAACTGCAACCCACATTCCCGTTTCCCAATATCCAATTCTTCAGCTTTCGCAACGGCCATTTTCACTGATCATAAACCGTTCAGTCGATCATAAACTATTCAGTCGATCAATGCCCAATTTATCGTTAAAATAATAAAAATGAAGTGCTCAGATTGCGTTTATTAGATTCGAAATTGTGTGTAGTGAACAAGAATGATGAGCAATTTTTTTCAATAAAAGAAGTATTATAATAATAATAATAATCTATTTTTAAAGTCACGTATTAGACCCTCTCTAGATTTGAATCTTATTAAATCTCTCTGGATTTGAATCTGTGTAATCTCTTAAGAGAAAAGACATATTATTAACCATTAATCCCAATCAGACTGTGTGTTTCCTTATCAAAAAAATGTAATGAAAAAGCTAAGCAAAATGACTTGGCCGCCTCGTTTTCTTCTCTAATGTACGCACCGCGTACAAGCTTCACACCCCAATGTAATGCCCCGTTTCTTAGCCTCTTCTGATGCTGCAATTATTCGGGGCAACGAGTCTTTCAAGTAAGCTTGCACAGTCCCATACACGACAGTCTTCCCAGGTGTTCGGTTGAATTGAGAAAATGCTCTGTAAACCAAGTAATCAATAGCGGGCTGAACAGTTGTGCATTCTGCATCCACCAGTAAGGGAAGCGAGGCGGCTTCGCAGGCTCCGCATAGACGAAACAGTCTCTGCTCTGCTAAATTTAAGTCTATTTCCTGATCGGTGTCTAGATTTGGCAGGGTTTCTGCCTCCCAAGGCAGATTGAATTCAGGATGGCGGTTCTGCCATCTTAGCAATGGACTGAATCTTTCCATTACCTTCGGAGGACAGATGGCCGTCATTTTCACGCACAAAAAGTTCACCTGTCGTTACAGAAAATCCGCACTCAGAGCCAAACTTAGCGAACATTTTCAAAGAGACAAAAAAATTGATTAAAAAATACTAATGCTTACCGATCCGGGAGGAAGAAGATACATTGAAGAGATGGTGCCAAGAAAGTGGTTAAGATTGGAGTCACAAGCAGCATTGTCTGCAACGCCTTCCACTGTGTAATTGAGAATGCCTCTCAGCCCTAGGTCCCTGATTCTGTGTAACTCCCGGGAAACCATTCCAACGTTCTTGCCCGCACAGAAATGACCATAAGCCGCGTGAAAGACATGGAATTTATAAGGCTTATACTTGCTTGTGGCGATGACCATGGGTTGGCAAGAGATCAAATTAAGACGAAACAATGAATCAATTAATTCCTCCTTCGTGAATCGTGAGAATAATGTCTCCTCATCTCCAAAGTCCAGAATTGAAGAGGAATTAGCATCTGCATTGATATCATCGTTCTTTACATTGTTGGCGGTGCTCCTGCCGTGGAATAATAGACTCAATTTTGTTGAACATTTTGCAAGGACGGCCTGCCGAATGCTCACGGTTACCATATTTCCTGATTGAACGCCATGTTTGTAATAAGGTTGCAGTCAGAACAGAAGAGCCTCCTGTAATTTTTCGCCCGATTGAAGCCATTGTTGCCGAAAATCCTTAAATTCTTAAGTAGATAAGCAAGTAAATGGGCGAACAAGTTGTTACAACTAGACGAGCAACCTCTATGATATAGAAAGTCTGATTGATTTGTGTTAAATATAATGTAACCTCAACAGTCTGTACTGTACACTGTCTCAGCTGTACTATCATTTCTTGATTTGCTTGAGCCTATTTAGCTCAACTATTTTCCCTTTGCTCATGTACTCTTTTACTCATATTCCTAATATACTGAATTCTATTTTCTGCTATGCACTTGCTGTGTATTCTCTGCTTCTCACTTTATCATGGTATCATAGCTTCAGCAGTAAGCCTCTTCACATAGACTGGAGAGCAGCCCGATCCTCAACAGCGCAGAGTTTACACTTTGAATGAGAGCATAGGACGTGAGATTCTTCACAAATCCTGGAGAAAAATCCGTAGTCCGCCATCCGCTCAAAAGATCGTAGCAGAAAGCACGCACGAGGAAGCAGAGCGCAATACGCTCAAAACATTGAGAAGTCAGAGCTGCAAAAGGCAGAAACGATTAAAGATATCACGAAATTCTTTCAAATCCATAAAAGATCGCTGCAGAAAGCAGAAATACTTAAAGAATTCAAGAAATTCTCACAAATTCATGAAAAATTGTTGCAGAGAGAAGAAAGATTTAAAGAATTCGTGAAAGATTCACGAATTTCCTTCTTCAGGAGAAACTCTTTGCAGAAGCAGCAAAGAACACGCTTAAGCAGCAAAGGACAAGCAGACGCAGTCATAAGATCGGTCCTGCTAACAGATCTGAGGCGTTAATCGAGAACAGAAAGGACGAGGAGCATGCAGAAAAGGAAAAATATTTATAGCCGTCAGATTTAGCGTAGAGGACCGATAGCCGTCGGATCCGGGGGAAAGTGCACAAGGTTTAGTCCTCTAGAGTGCACAGGAGAAAATCCGACTTGCGAAGTCACGAAATCCCAAAATAGTTGGGACCATCCATCAAGGAGGACACGAGGCAAGATCTCGGCATTTCGATGACTCGTAGGGAGTAAAGGTCAGAGAACATTGTGGTGAGAATTCGCGAATCGCGAAATCACGACTCAATCTGAACCATTGGATTGAGAAAGAACGTGAGCCATCGATCTGACACTATCGCGAAATCGGGAATCGGGAGTTGGACGAGCAAAGGAAATTGCACTCCATACCCCGATACGTGAAATCCCGAAATCACTCCAACCGTTGGATCTGGAGTAACAGGTGGTGAAGATCTGGAAGCCATCGGGGAAAGAAGATTTCACAAGAGAATTAGGACTGTCCATCTCAGAGGACACGTGGCTGCAGATCCAAGCACCAGCAAAATTTTGGCATTTCAGAGTTCAGGGTTTGGAGAACATCGTGACGAGAATTCAAGAGTCACGAAATACCGATTCGCAAAATCCAGAAAGGATCTGAACCGTCAGATCATAGGAGGATCTGGACCGTCGATGCAAGCACCATCACGATTTTGGCTACCGGGAAAATAGAGGTGAGAGTCTCGTGAACTCACGATACATGAAATTTCGAAATAATCTGAGTCATTGATTGAGTATAGATTTGGACCGTTAGATCTCCAATCGTGGAGGATCATAGATTGTTGATCACGATATTCGAAAGAAACTGTGGCCATTGATCTCAAATCAACGAGGATCATTGATCCTTGAAGCAATTTTGCATTTCAGTTATTCAAAGGAACCGTTACCTTCAGCGTCGAAAACGTGAAGTCTCGAAACGCGAAAGCCCATAGTGCCTAGTTTTTCCCACCCACGATCATATGAGAAGCTAAACATTCTTTGGCTCTCGAGTAAACTCAAAAATCCCTATTCCGCCATCAAAGGGGCTACAGTTGTTGCAGTGTTACAATTTCTAAAAGAACAGAGCTCAAAGCTCTGAGTCAACATATCTTGCACTCGGATAATTCAAGTCCATCTAGATCGAAGCTAAACAAGTGGTCTACCCCGTGTTTCTTCGGTCTGAAGTCACTGAAATAACTTCGAAGACCTGGTTTTACGTGCAGGAAACAAGTAAATACGAAATTTTCTAACAAATTTTTTTTTTCTGTTTTGTTAAAATTCTTTAAAAGATGGCGACGTCTAGCAATTTAGGGCCAACTCAAGGTCTGATTCTTCTTGGAAATAATTATTAGTTTTGGTCTGTTCGAATGAGATCCTTCTTGCAAGCACAAGAGTGTTGGGATCCAGTGGATCTTGGATATGTGGAACCAGATCCAGCAGACCTTTCCACCATGAAAAACCAACAGAGAACTGCTCAGGCAACACAGAGGAACAGAGAGAATAAAGCCAAATTATGGATTCAAAATTCAGTTGATGACTCAATTTTCTCAAAAATCGCAGGCGCTAGTACTTCAAAACAAGCCTGGGATATCCTTAAATCAGCCTACCAAGGAAATGACAGGGTCAAAACAGTCAAACTGCAGACCTTGAGGACGCAATTCGAGACTTTAGGAATGACAGAGTCTGAAAATGTGGAGCAGTTTATGACTAGAGTCATGAGAATTGTGAACCAGATCAGATTGACTGGTGAAGCCATCCCTGATCAACGCATTGTTGAGAAAGTCCTCAGAAGTTTACCAAAGAAATTCGAAATGGTTGTTACAGCAATCCTTGAATCCGAGGATCTGTCATGTTTCTCAACAGATGAACTAATTGGTTCCCTGGTGACACATGAGCCCAGACTGCATCTTACAGATGAGTCAATCGCCAATGCCTTCAAAACTCAATTCTCTTTCAGCAGAGGGAGAGGCAGAGGAAGAGACAAAGGTCACCAAAGATGAGGGAACATAACAAGTAACCAACACTCAAGTGGAGGTAACAGACAACAGCACCAAAATCAGAATTTCTAGCCTCAAAGAGGCAGAGGGAGAAGATCAAATGAAAAATCAAGCATACAATGCTATTACTGCAAAAAGTATGGGCACTATGAATCTGAATGCATGAAGAAGAAAACAGATCAGCTCTCAGGCATAGAACATGTGTCAAATCATACAGGAGAAACCTTAGGAGGTATGGTTCCCTCATGCCACAAGACTGAAGAACAACCTAAATATCTTTGGTTGCTAGACAGTGGATGCAGCAATCACATGGCAGGTAACAAAGATTTACTTTCATGCATTGATTCTTCAATCTCATCTGATATTACACTTGGAAATGATTCCTTAGTCAAAGTTCAAGGAAAAGGAACTGTACCTATTCTTACTAAACAAAATGTAAAGAAGGACATAAACAATGTTTATCATGTTCCAAATCTGAAACATAATCTGCTAAGTGTAGGACAGCTCATTGAACATGGCTATAAGGTACTTTTTGAGGGAGCATCTTGCAGGATATTTGACAACACCCCCAACAAAAAATTGATTTCTAATCCACATGACTCAGAATATGATGTTTCCCCTGACCCTCAGAACTGAAAATCTGATCCAAACATATGCACAAAGTGCATCCACCCCCAATGAAACTATGGTTTGGCATACAATATTTGGACATCTACCCTTTTAGAGTCTAAGTCTTCTACAGAAGCACTCCATGGTCAAAGGTCTCCCTACCTTCAAAGAACAAAATTCCCCATGTGAGTCTTGCATACCTGGAAGACATAAGAGAACTAGTTTTCCACAGTCATCCACTCAAGCCAAACAACATCTCGAACTTGTTCACACTAACCTATGTGGACCAATGCAAACAGAGTCAATAGGTGGTATATTTTACTTTCTAACATTTATTGATGACTTTAGCAGGAAAATTTGGATCTATTTTCTCAAACACAAGTCTGGCACTTTTGCAAAATTCAAAGAATTCAAAGCAGAAGTTGAAAAAAATAGTGGAAAATATACAAAAGCGCTCAGGTCCAATGGAGGAGGAGAATACAACTCCAATGAATTTGAAAATTTCTGCAAATCACAAGGCATTATCATGCAAAATACATCCAAGTATGCTCCACAACATAATGGAGTGGCTGAAAGGAAAAACCAGACAATAATGAACATGGCAAGAAGCCTACTCAAAGAGAAATGCTTGTCAAATATTTTTTGGGTTGAAGCAGTAGCATGCTCAGCTTATCTCTTGAATAGATCTCCAACCACAAGTCTAAAGATGAAAGTCCCTCAAGAAGCATAGAGCGGAACAAAGCTAAATGGTGCGCATCTAAGGACATTTGGATGCATAGCATGCGCTCACATACCTTCTGAATTAAGGAAGAAACTAGATGATAGGAGTGAGAAATGTATCTTTACTGGATACAGTGAAACATATAAAGCTTACAGACTTTACAATCCAATATCCAAGAAACTAATTCTCAACAGAGATGTAAAATTTTTGGAAAATCAACTCTGGAACGAATCTGAAAATCAGCAAATGGACAGTCAAAATACATTGCTGCCCAGTGATGAAAACGCAGAAAATTCAGGACAGCCAATACCTCAACCTGCTCTTCCAAGATTGTAGGTACAATGACAACCTGAAAACTCTCAAAATACCTCAACTTCAAGTAGAGACTCATTCTATGAACCTCAAAATCAAAGAACTCGAAGTTTGAGAGAAATCCATCAGCAATTGGATGACATTGAACAACACAACCTTTTTGCCTTAATGTCATGTCAACCTACGTCTTTTAAAGAAGCAGCTAAGGAGCCACATTGGGTTCAAGCCATGAACCAAGAGATTGACTCCATTGAGAAGAACAATACATGGGATCTTGTTGATTTTCCCAGACACAAGAAGAGTATTGGTGTCAAGTGGGTTTACAAAACTAAACTCAATGAAAAAGGGTAGATTGAAAAACACAAGGCAAGACTTGTTGCCAAAGGATTCTCACAACAACCAGGTACTGATTATGGTGAAACTTTTGCTCCAGTAGCAATATTAGACACTGTAAGGACTCTATTGGCCATAGAAACCCAACATAAATGGCAAGTATATCAGATGGATGTCAAGTCAGCTTTCCTGAATGGTTTCTTAGAAGAAGAAGTTTATGTCAATCATCCACCTGGATTTGAAGTCCAAGAGCAACCAGCCAAAGTATATCGGTTGAAGAAAGCCTTGTATGGCTTAAAGAAAGCTCCAAGAGCTTGGTACAATAGAATTGACACTTACCTGGTCAAAAGTGGTTTCAGCAGAAGCCAAAATGAGCCAACTCTTTACACCAAAATAGATCTTCAACACGGTAAAATTTTGATTGTATGTTTATATGTTGATGACATGATATATACTGGAAATATTGAATTAACCAATTTTAAACATGCCATGCAATCTGAATTTGAGATGACGGATCTTGGCATAATGAAATATTTTTTGGGGATTGAGGTCGATCAATCAACCAAAAGAATTTTTGTCTGTCAACAAAAGTATGCAACAGACATCATCAAAAGATTTCGCATGGAAGAATGCAATCCAGCAGAAACCCCTATACCCCTAGGCACAAAATTGAGCAATAATGATGAAGGCCCTACAATGGACCCTACCCTGTACAAAAGTTTAGTAGGCAGTTTGTTGTATCTTACAACAACTAGGCCTGATATTATGTATTCAGCCAACCTTGTTTCCAGATACATGGAATCCCCCAAAGATTCTCACTAGAAGATGGAAAAACGGATTCTGAGATATGTTGCAGGAACTCTCAATTTTGGCTTATGGTACACTAAATCTGATAACAATCAACTCTCTAGTTACATAGACAGTGATTTTGCAGGCAACATGATCACAGAAAAAGCACCTCAGTACATGCTTTTCACCTGGGCACGGGCCTGATTTCATAGGCATCAAAGAAGCAACCAATTGTATCAATATCTTCTGTAGAGGCAGAGTATGTCGCTACTACCTTAGCTTCCTGTCACATATAGAAAAGGATCCAACTCCTATCTTTTGTGACAACACCTCAACAATTTCTCTATCCAAAAATCACGTGTTTCACAAGAAAAGAAAACACATTGACACTCGCTTTCACTTCATCCGCGAGCTAGTCAATAATGGTGATATTTCACTTCAATTTTGTGGCTCTCGAGATCAGCTCGTAGATATCTTCACAAAGCCACTGGGAAAATCCGTTTTTGATTTTCAGAGACAACACTTGGGCATCATCAGTGTTGATGTTTGTAATTGTTGATGTTTGTAACTGTTGAGTTTAAGAGGGAGTGTTAAATATAATGTAACCTCAACAGTCTGATTGTACACTATCAATTGTCCTGGCCAGCTGTAATATCATTTCTTGATTTTCTTGAGCCTATTTAGCTCAACTATTTTCCCTTTGCTCATGTACTCTTTTACTCACATTCCTAATATACTGAATTCTATTTTATGCTCTGCACTTTCTCTGTATTCTCTGCTTCTCACTTAATCAATTTGAGCATCTTTGGATGAGATGATGGCTTAAATAAATAGGGTTGTATCATTGGCATGTTGTGGTATGCGAAGAGGTTGTCGGCTTCAACTTCTTTGTCAGGTTTGATTTAATTAAAAATTAAAAAATTTATTTATTCAATATTATTATTAATGATTGTAATTATTATGGAAAAAGGTTGTTTTGGGGAATATAACATGATTGCTTTATGTGTACATGTGAATAGGAGGGATATTTGTGATTTCTTAATGATATTTTACAGGTAATTTAAATAAATATTATTAATAATAAAATATTTTAATGTCAATCATAAAAAATTATTTTAATGTACATTTAAAGTAAAATAATTTTATATCAATTTTTTATACAATACTTTATATATAAGTAATGTATATAGTATTAATATTATATATAGTTTAAAGAATGACGATAAGTTAGAAGAGGTCTCTTGTTCAAAGGAGACTTAGTTTGGGCTTGAGACAAAGGTATGATAGGGTGTGCTTCAAATCCTTTCATAGGCTAGTGGAAGAAAATATAGTGGATTTTTTTGGATGATTCACTAGAGAACCAATGGATCTAGTCTGATCCAATGGACACTCATGGACTTATGTTAAGTACCTGAATCCTTGCATACATAAACAACACAAATATTCACAGAACAATATTGAAGAAACACACTTTATTATAAGAAAACCCTTGAGGTACGACAACACCATACAATTGATCCTATTATGGAAGGGATCCTCTCATGTTCACCTGTCTCTTCGAGGGGGAAACCTCCTAATGAGCTACACACTCCAAATACAATATTTATCTTCATATCTCATTGCATTGCTTTAACCCCTTTATATAGTGCTACCATCACCTAAGAACATTCTAGAGGAGGAATCTTCTAGAAGCATAACCTTCTAAGAAGTCCTCTTACATTTATTATATCTAACTACCCATTTATTATATATAACTACCATAGTGGGTCTTATTTAATAATATAGTGGACTTAGTCCACCTTACATTCAATGGTCTCCACTACCTTTCTAGCTAGCTAACATTCCATCTCCCTTATGAAAGTGTTGTCCTCAACGTTTTTTATGAGGGTGTACAACCATATACCAGGGTCCCATTGATAAGTGTGGACCATAGTGTTGAAGTAGACTAGAGAACCATGGTCCCATGTAGAAATGAAATCCACCATGTTGAAGTAGTCCAACCGCAATTGTAAAATAGGGTCTCATGTCCAAGTGCTCATGTGAGCCACACGCGAAAGATTTTGGAACCCAATAACCCACTGAAAATGATGCTCCAAAGACTGACTCCTGTTATGTGGATCCAAATAAGAATATCCATCCACATAGTGGGAAAGAGTCGTAGCAAGATATTGAAGGAATAATGTCACTGTAGAATATGAACAATGGACACTCGTAATAATCATTGGCTCCTGATTTGTCACATTGATATTCTCTACAGAAGGTGGAGTAGAGTCATCAAATAAAAGATAAAAATAGTTATCATCCCAAAAATGACAATTGTTCATATACCAATCATCACAATTGGTCTCGAAATCATACCAAGCATATCTTTCTTGATTATATTTGTCGATAATATGCCTTAAAATTTTGGACTCTTGAATACATTCCTCTTGAATATGTTTCATTTCAACTTTGAATTCTTGAATACGTTTCTCTTGAATATGTTGCATTTCAACTTTGAACTCTTAAATTGTTGTCTTAATGGCTGCCATGATTTGAGAGCGAATATCATCAGAAACACCACATATTATATATCAAAAGAAATCTCTTAAAATGATTTATCCAATGGCATTGATCTGATAAGAATATGAGCACCTTATGAAAAGTTATGAACTCTGTAATCATGTCATTGTCACGAAAAACCCCCCAAAATAGTTGATTTAAAATCAGCGATATCTTCACTTCTAGAGCTCTGATTTGGACGATTTGTTTTTTGAATTTGGGTGAAATTGTGAGGAACTCATATATGCATTTTTTATGGAAAATTTATCCCGAGATGCTACAGAAATAAAATAAAAAAACACGTGGTCATCCACGAAAAAAAAACCCTGAAAATAACTGATATTAAAACATCAATAACTTTGCTTCCCAGAATCTGTTTCAGACGATTTTTTTTTTAAATGGGTGTTTTTTTGAGAGAAACTCAGATATACAACTTATTTCTTCAATTTTTTCACATAAATATACAGAAATCATCCAGAATGTTGCAACCTTCGTTTTCTTCTCCGAAAAAAATCTGTTAAGAAAAAAAATAAACAATTGTCCACAATTCCTACCAAGGAAAGTGCTCCAATACCAATTGTTAAGTATCTAAATACTTGCATACAAAAAGACCACAAATATTTAGAGAACAATATTGAATAAACACATTTTATTATAAGAAAACTCTTGGAGTAGGGAAACAACATAAAATTGATCCTATTATGGAAGGGGTCCCTCCCCCAGGTATTGAAGCTCTTCAGATAGCCGCAACGCTCACACTACCAAATATGGTGTTAGCAATCCCAGTTTGGTATTTACACCCACCAAAGATGGTCCCTCAACCATCACTTCCCCCACAGGAAGGACTTCCCATGAAAACCCCCGTCCTTACCCCCACCATCCCCCCACTCACTAACCCCCCTACTACAGCTGGGGGCAGGAGAAAGAAGAAAGAGCCCACCGCTCCACTTCCTCCATGCATCCCACCACCTTGCGCACTATGTGAGAAAGAGGGCCACCAAACCAACAATTGTCCATCACTACCTAAATTACGGAATTTGATCCCCCTTAATCAATCTCCCACAACACCCGCCACTACTGCTAGTCCCACCACTACCACCCAGCCTTCCAGTAGTAAAGGGTTGAGGACCAAATATGCGTGTTCTATATGTTCAGAGTATGGCCATTACACCCATCATTGCCCAGCACTGCCACGCTTTCGACAGACATTAGCAGCTGTACACCAGAACTTCCAGAACAACCCACACCCTACTACGTCCTCTTTAACAAATATCACTGACATTCTCTATGTCACCACTTCAGTCAATGAACGTATGAGATGCCCTTTCTCTCTCTACGATTCACTAGCTCATTTTACATACCAGTTTCCTATGATCCTTGAATACAGGCAACGTCAATTGGCCCTACTTCACCAACCCGCAGAGGCGATACTTGACATTACCTCATCACTTGAGGATCTTCATGTCATTTCTCCCAAGCCCGAGGCACTCCCAACACCTCCATGGTTCTTCAATGACATCTCTGAGGATTTACCCCGCAACCCTTCCAACTCACCTGCTCATTCCCCTACGGATACTCTCCACCCAACCACCACAAGTACCCCTCAGTACTTCAATATATGGTTTATGTCGAGTGAACCCTCACCATATCCTAGCATTTCTCCCTCTTCTTCTCCATCAGGGGGAAACCACACCGACACCGAGATCACTCCTCACGACCCCTTGTATTCTCGGTGTTTCCAATGCGACGAGGAAATACTTGAAGAGATAAACTGTCCAGACTCGCCCTGGGATGCGCTACATCACCGCGCACTCTTCTCTCCATAGGAAGCCCCCATGCCTCCTAACCAAAACCCCATTTACACAATCGAAACCAAAGATTTTATCCCATCTGGGCCTATCGATTGGTTCAACAATCCCATTCCTGCCCCTGATGCATTTGAAGAAGGAAACATGGCCAAAATTTCCCCCACCATCAAAATCGACATTTCCATTAAAAGTGGCCTCGTCGAAGAAATCACCATTGGAGCTGCTTGCACTCCTCAGGAAATCGCCGCATATAAATCCCTCTTCCAGGAATACAAGGATATTTTTGCCTGGTCATACACAGAAATTCCTGGCCTCGATCCCTCTATTGTCGAACATCGCATCGACACATGGCCCAACATCACACCAGTTCGCCAAAAACAGCGACCGTTACACCCATCCAAAGCCGCGACTATCAAAGCCAAAATTGACAAATTACGCGTGGTCGGGTTTATTTACCCCATCACTTACACTTCATGGGTTTCCAACCCTGTACCCATCGACAAAAAATAGGGCACTATCCACGTTTGCACAGACTTTCACGATCTCAATAACGCATGTCCAAACGACAACTTTCCAACGCCTTTCATCGATCAAATTATCGATGACTGCGTCAGCCATGAGGCTCTCTCCTTTATGGACGGATTCTCCGGCTATAACCAAATTCAAATCCACCCAGCCGATCAGTATAAAACCGCATTCACTACCCCATGGGGTACTTTTGCATTTCGCATCATGCCTTTCGGCTTAAAGAACGTCGGCGCAACTTTCCAGCAGGCAATGACATACATCTTTCACGATCTGGCTAAAATCATCCTCGCCTACTTGGACGACCTCACAGCTCGATCCAAGAAACGCACCTAGCACCTCGATGATTTACGAATCATTTTTCAACGGTGTCGTCATTACAACATCCGCTTGAATCCTCTCAAGTGTGTGTTTTGTGTCACCGTAGGACGCCTCCTCAGTTTTATTATTTCCCAAAGAGGTATTACCGTGGACCCCCTCAAAGTCCAAGCTATCACCGAAATTCCACCTCCTCAGAATTTACGGCAACTTCAGAGTCTACAGGGCAAAGCTAACTTTCTCAGACGCTTTGTTCTTGATTATTCCATACGCGCACATGGTTTCCTCCGCTTACTACGTCACGACATCCCATTTCACTGGGACGACCACGCCCAATAGTCATTTGACGATCTTAAGGCAGCGCTTTCAAATGAACCTTTAATTAGTGCACCTGACTATAATCGTGACTACATCCTCTACGTATCATCATCAGCTGTATCAGTAGCCAGCGTCCTCATCCAGCTCGGAGATGAAAATCGTGAACATGTTATTTATTACGTTAGTAAGAACCTCTCAGGACCACCCTTGAAGTATAAACAAGAAGAGAAACTTGCTCTTGCAGTTGTCCTCGCAATCCAGAAACTGCGCCATTACATTCTGCTTCGCACCACAAAGGTTTTCGCAGATTCCAACCCTATGCAGTACTTGCTTAGCCGTCGGCAAGTTAACGGAAAATTCGCTCGATGGATCGTTATCCTACAGGAGTATGACCTCGAGTTCTCAACACCTAAGAGTAATAAGGCCCTCATTCTTGCCAAACTTGTCACGGCCCTCCCCTCTGACACCACCAGTGCCCCCGTCAATATCGACTTTCCCAACGAACATCTCTTTTACATTGCTTCGGATGATCCTTGGTACGGCAACCTCCTCGTCTACCTCCGAACTCAAAATTTCGGTAACCACCTTTCACGGGATGATCGTCGACGTATTCGCCATCAGGGCCCCCGCTATCTCCTCATCGGAGACATCCTATACCAGTGGGGCATTGACACCATTCTTCGTCGATGCCTGACTATTGACGAGGCCGATAGAGTCTTAAACGACTGCCACAATGGCGCATGTGGGGGCCATCTTTCGGGTATATCCATTGCTCAAAAGATTATCCGAGTCGGTTACTTTTGGCCTACCCTGTTTCATGATTGCATTCATGCCGTAAAACGATGTGAGCAATGTCAGCTCTATGCCAACAAATCCTGAGCTCCCCCCGCTCTTCTTCACCCTGTCATTACTGCCGACCCTTTTTGTAAATGGGGCATCGAATTTATGAATTGTAATCCCCCCTCCAGCAATGGTCACAAATACATTGTTGTTGCCATTTATTACTTCACCAAATGGGCCGAAGCTATGCCCACTTTCAACAACACCGCTGACACAGCAGCGCGTTTTTTCTTTAACCATGTCATATCTCGTTTTGGAGTACCACTCCAACTCGTTTCCGACCATGGGAAACACTTCGAGAACGCGATCTTCGTCGAACTCTCATCTCGGTTAGGCTTCTCTCATGAGTTTGCCTCACCATATTACCCTCAGTCAAACGGATAGGTCGAGGCAATTAACAAAGTCCTCAAGACCATGTTACAGCGCACGGTTAATAAACATAAAACCAATTGGCATCATATGTTATTTTCTGCGCTATGGGCTTATTGAACGGCGATGAAAACCTCTACGGGTTTCACACCATTCCATTTAGTCTATGGGGTCGAGGCAACTCTTCCCATCGAGTGCGAAATCCCCACCTTACGCACCACAATTGAGCTATTACCTGACACTGCTCCAATGGAGCAACGTTTGCTGAACTTGGAGTCTCTAGATGAAGATCGTCGATCTTCCTTACAGAACAATGAGGCAGCTAAAAAATAATCCAAGGCTACCTTTGATCGCCATGTCAACCTTCGATCATTCCGCGAAGGCGGCCTCGTCCTGGCTTATGATATCGCTCATGATACTTTTGGCCATGGCAAGTTCGAATCACTTTGGCATGGCCCTTACATTATCCAACATTGCCTCACCAAAGGTGCATATATCCTGGCCTCTCCCGAAGGCCTCTCTCTCAAAGAACCTGTCAATGGGTTATACCTCAAGAAATTTTATGCTTAAAAGTAGTCATTCTACTTTAGGTTATTTCTTTTCTAGTGTTTTTAATCTTTTTTTCTCCTCCCCTCTCGTCTAACCTATCCTGTGTGCTATTGACATATGCTTCCTCCACTAGCCTACCACATTGGTTACGCCGACGGCGCCAGCCGTTGGACACAAAATCTCGCTTCAGCCGCTTGGGCTCTCTACACCCCCTCACATGAAATGCTACATTCAAGCGGCATATGTTTGGGATCAACAACCAACAACCAAGCCGAATACACTGCTATCATTGGCCTCCTAGCTGACGCCCAGCACCTCCATATTCGTCACCTTAGCGTCTTCCTCGACTCTCAACTAGTCGTTCTCCATCTCAACAATGTATACCGTGTACGCGATCCGTGCCTCTTTCGCAAATACCTACAGGTTAGACTGTTATCTCGACATTTTGATTCCATTACATTTACACATATTCCCAGACAATTGAATCAATTAACAGATCAAATAGTTAACATGGTGTTAGATTGGCATATATCACATCAAGCTACACATACATAAACATCTCACAAAAACATGTCACAGCATATATATAGAATATACATCATCAAACTCATCAACAAAAACACATGTAGACACCAGATGAATCTCAAAAAATGTATACTCATGTATATATATAAAGGCCCATTAGGCCATCCGAAGGTTTACATACAAAAATACATGTATCTGCAGGCCAATACAGCACCTCGGTACAAAAAGTGGGCTCACCAACCTATGTACAACAAAAACAATATACATCAAGCACCACTCATGGTGCCTCTATCGCCCCACCACCTACTCCTCCCTCCGGTGGTGGTGGCCCATCACCACCTGCCCCCGGCGGTGGTGGCCCACCCACAGGACCCTCCTGTCCCAGTGGCAGGCGTCCACTCGTCATAGCATCCAGTACTGTTGCTCACCGCACTATGGACCGCCATGGTGGCGGTACCCCCACACACTACTCCAGGAAACTCTCGTCCTGGATGCGTGTCCACATGCCCTCCGGCACGTCATGTAAAACCATCTCCAGATGACAATGTACATCATCATAATCCACTCCGGCAGCCACCGGAGGAGCATGTGATGGCCCCGCACCAAGGTCATCGGACTGGCGCCTCCTCGCTACCCTCTCTAGCTCAGCTTGTCACCCCCAAGGATCCTCCCCCCCACGTCTCTCCCCCTGTGGTCATCTCTCCGTCTCTCGATGAGTCGGCGCTCTCTGCATCTCCACCTCACGCCCGCGAGGTGCCACATCTGCACATGCAAAAAACAACACCAAAAGA
>JZKD02S2219188.1:347458-386496 GCA_000966675.3 Picea glauca
CACCGCACTATGGACCGCCATGGTGGCGGTACCCCCACACACTACTCCAGGAAACTCTCGTCCTGGATGCGTGTCCACATGCCCTCCGGCACGTCCTGTAAAACCATCTCCAGATGACAATGTACATCATCATAATCCACTCCGGCCGCCACCGGAGGAGCATGTGATGGCCCCGCACCAAGGTCATCGAACTGGCGCCTCCTCGCTACCCTCTCTAGCTCAGCTGGTCACCCCGCAGAATCCTCCCACCAACGTCTCTCCCCCTGTGGTCATCTCTCCGTCTCTCGATGAGTCGGCGCTCTCTGCATCTCCACCTCACGCCCGCGAGGTGCCACATCTGCACATGCAAAAAACAACACCAAAAGATAGTATCAGCATCTATATCATATACACATGGACTGATATCTCAAAAAACAACATAAACCACAAACATGCACATCAAATACTAAACGTACCTCGATGGTCAAACGCCTCCCCTAGAGGTAGCACCATGTCCGGGTCACCCCGGAAGTCCACCCCAGCATAGGGGTACTGCAGTATCACCTGCGACATCTGTTGCCACACCTGTGCCGCCTCTGCTGAAAATAAGTGGCCACCTTCGCCACCACCGTGACGCAGCAAAACTGTATACCAACACCTCAACCGTGGCTCTCACTCCCCTAGCATCTCCAGTAGGATCCTTGGGCGCAGCATCGGCACCCTCTCTAAGAACCAAGCCACTAGGATGGACCCAAATGAAAACTCCCCTGCACCTGTGGACTGACAATGGTCTAACTGTGCCACCATCCTCGTATGTAGCGTCAGCCCCCGCGCGAAATGCTCACCGGCCACCACCCTCTCCAGCACCAAAAGCTGGCCACCACTAATCCGCTGGGTCACCAGCGACCCATATATCTGCACAATCATCGCTGCTATATAGCGATGTGCCAGGGAGTCTATCGCACTGATACTCACCACCATCCCAGACATAAAGTCCTGACTGGAGCAGTACCTCTGGCCAATATCGACCAGCAAGATGGTCCTCGGCAGCACCGGATCCACCGGTAGGGGTGTTCCCCGAAAGGGGAGCCCAGTCAAAAAATAAATATCCTCCACCATAGTGAAGGGGATCTACTCTCCTCGTACGAGGAAGTAGTGTAGCTCCGGACTCCACATCTGGATCAAAAACTGCAACAGATACTCATGTGCCCGTATCAACGGGCACTCAAAGAACTTTAGCAACCCACAGGTTTCCAAAGTCACAGGCACGCCGGGCCTCTCAATGGCCACAACATCTCGCACCTAGGCCTAGTCCTGCTCTCGCCACCGCACTGGCATCGTCACCACGGACCACCTACAGACAACACAGAGTCCTATATCAGCTCATGCAACCATCAACAGCATTAAAAAGACTCATTTTTTACCCTTCAACCTTGCCTCCTGGGCGCAGTTTTTGTTACCTACAGGGGCGCACACATGCGCGCCTGTTCATTACACAGGTGCGCATATATGCACGCCTGTTCATTACACAGGCACGCATATATGCGCGCCTGTACACTGCACAAGTGCGCATCAGTGCGCACCTGTTTGCTTCACAGGCGCGCCCTTACGCGTGCATGTTCACCATGCAGACGTGCACAGGTGCGCGCTTGTCAAACCCAAAGGCGCGCATTGATGCGCGCCT
This sequence comes from Picea glauca, assembly GCA_000966675.3. NCBI lineage: Eukaryota > Viridiplantae > Streptophyta > Pinopsida > Pinales > Pinaceae > Picea > Picea glauca. The sequence goes on from JZKD02S2219188.1 coordinate 349,122, forward strand.
GTTCAAATCACAGGCGCGCCCTTCGGGCGTGCCTTAAATTCTCCCTACCACACATCCATGCATAGATATGCGGTGTATAGGCGCGCACATATGCGGGCCTATCACTGAATCGCCCATGCATGAGGGGCCCACACCCCCTAAATACCCCTGTACGGCCCTCCGTACACACCCTACCCAAAAATTGAAAACCTATTTCTATGCAGGATGATCAGACCACTAACCTGATACTCGCAAATCATCGATCGGATGCCTCGTCCTCTCCGAATCTCCAAATATCCTCTGAAAACTGCTTGTCCAATCACTATTGCAGCAGGTACAAATGAGGTGGCAATGTGGGCCCTACAGCTATATATAGGCCTTTTGCCAAACTTCCACTCACCATTCCGGGAGCCCATGGCATCCATTTTTCAAATGGTCTTTAGCCATGGGATCAACATCCCGCCACCTACATCACAGTAGTCCCTGGGTCACTTTTCATCCTGATCCCCCGGGGTGCCTTTTTTCATATCATGGTCAAGTACGTACGCGCATAGTCACATTTTCTCAAATACATGCTTATATCTTTGATTCTCTTCAGATATTGTTCACTTTGGGTATTTGGTTGTTATGTGTGCATGTACTTGCTCATCATCCATCGGCATAACCCCTTCAGGTATATACTCTGCACTGGCATGTAGTATCTCCCGTTGTATTGCATTTACATTTCCAGTCACACCCTCTGATATTGGCCTTTCGGATCCCCATTCCCGGCTCTGCAGTACCCACGCCTCCATTTTCCTCTACGGTACTGTTACCCGGTAGCATTCTTACCCACATGAGTTGTCCCATTAATAGCACCTTTTGCCACTTTTCGACACTCATGTTGTTTTTCATTACGCTCTAGGGATGGGAGTCCCGATAGTCTTTCATCATGACGTGAATCAACCACATACTCCTTCTCCTCATTTTGCTAGCTTTCCCACACGGACTCCCAGATTATCTTTTTACAGTTCTATTTTTTACCTACACCACTGCAGTATCATGAACCCTCCATTTCATCCACCCTCAGTTGGCCCATCTGCGAACCTACCTTCATTTCACCTACCTCATACAGAAACTCACCAATGGGGCCCTCACCCTTCATCAGTTTTCCAAAGCACATTATTCCCTACGTGGGCCACCCATATCACACTGGGGCACCCGTTTCTGTATTTGTACATTTCTCCCCAATTATTCGTTATTTATTGTACAAACGCCTTTATTTCCCGTCATTACATTTTCTTTTGTCGTCACCGTTGGTGAATTGCCTCCTTTTTGGCCACACGCCACCCATGTCACCCTTGGTTGGAGCATTACTTATCATTTACCCTTGCCGGCATCGTCCATATCTTCAGAGTACTCCACAGGTCCCTTACCTCTACCCTCTGAATTTGTGTACCTTGTCCCACCTCTGGCACAACTTATCACCGGTCTTGTTTTCCCCCTGACACTCGACCTTGTTACACGGTTGCAGACACTCTTTATCTCATACATCCTCCAACCAAGGGTAGTCTTGAGTCTTCCCACTTCTTGACTTCGTCCATGTACCTCTGCCACTTCCTCACCTCAGTAGATTCCACGAAGCCCTTTACTTCTGGGAGTCATGTTCCCCTTTTGTCGACATCAACACAATTTTCCGGAAGGGCGACAGTATCTTGATTCTCATTCTCCATTCAATGAGAGATCTCGGACGGCACAGGGTGAAACACCATTTCTCCTTGCTGTCGTTGGCCCCCATAACATTCGATGCCAACACTTTCTCATGTTATGGTGGGTCTTACTTTGCGACTATTGCAGTTATTTCTATCAGTTGCCGAAGACCTCTGAACTTGGTAGGGCCATCAATGCCCGCATCATCGCCGATACTTATTACCGCGATCATTGCCTATTATTCAGAGTATGTTCCTTTGCAGAATTGTCTTCTGCCTTTATCATCAGCGCCCCCGAGGGCGCTGCAGTTATCTACACCAACACTTCAGTTATATTTTTTCAGAGTTACATAACATGAGCATGGGGCATGCCCACCTCGTTTGTACACAGTTTTCTCTTTTGTACACCTCATAGAAGGTCGGGTCCTACCAGTTCCTCTTTTCTCCAACGGATCGCTCTGAACGATCCCACTATTGCTCTCTCTTACAACAACATTCTCAGTAGAAGAAACATTGATGGATTTCGGCTATACATGTGCTCCTAACCTCATCCATCAAGGGGCATCTGTTATCACTGAAATTTTGTCCGCACATGGTTACAAGAACTCAGCATCGTCAAACAACAATGAAGTCATTCATGGCCTTGAATTAATCTCACAGCATTCAAAAAGGGCAAAAAACTATACAAAGTAGTGACAAATTGAAGAGCACTTTACAGAAGTTGGGCGCGCACACACATGCACGGAACAGGAACGTAGAGTGCGCGCATACGCACACGATACACGGTTGTTAGCGCAAAAAGCCACGCACCTGCTAAACAGCGCATTTATGAATATGGTCGGCCTCCCAACCACTTATGGTTCAGCTCCCAAGCTGATTTGACCTCCAAATTTGGGCTGGATCCGAATGGTGGGCTGGTCAAAGACCTAATAATGCCCTAAATGGCCTCTTTTCACACTACAAATCAGTTACACAATAACCCAATGCAATGCTATAAAAATCCATGAATGCACCTCATTTTCTCAAGGAATTCTAAGTAATGTTATGCTGCCTATATTGTCTTAAGGACTCCATCCTTGACAAGAATACATTGGCACCATTTCATTGAGAAATCCACCTCTCCATTGAGTGGATTTTCAAGGAGTTCTTTCACCACCATTTTCATTTTTCTTGTTGTAAGGAGAGCAAGCTTGTGAGGGTCCAAGAGCCTTCCCTTGGAGGAATAAGGGACTCATAGTCCCCTTTCTTCTTGGTGCTTTGATTTCATCAATAGATCAGCCTAAAAACATTGGTGACATGGGTCTTTTGTGTTTGTTATCTCTATGTCCCTATGCTTATGATTTTAGTTTGTATTAGTTTAATTCTTACTTATAGTTTTGTTTTTATTTCTCTAACTCTTTCCTCTACAGTTGTCTTGCCCAGCAAGACCCAACTGGGCATGCAAGCACCTCTTATTCGCTCACCAAGGTGACGAAAAGGGTGCAACACTCATGTTCAATTTCCTCTTCGAGGGGACAACCTCCTAATGAGCTACATGCTCCAAATACAATACTTTTCTTCATATCCCATTACATTGATTTAACCCCTTTATATAGTGCTACCATCACCTAAGAACATTCTAGAGGAGGAATCTTATAGAAGAAGAACCTTCTAAGAAATCCTCTTACATTTATTATATCTAAATACCCAATTATTATATCTAACTACCATAGTGGGCCTTATTTAATAATATAGTGGACCTAGTCCACCTTACATTTAATGGCCTCCACTACCTTTGTAGTTGCCTAACACTTTATGGACCCCATCTCTTCTTTGGGTGTGGATTTAGAACCAACAACCAAGAGATTCGACAACTCAATCACCTTAGTGAGTTGTCTTAGCCCCAAATCACCCACGAGTTTGTTGACTAGGCCACACAAAATACAAATATGGTGGAAGCCCTTACTTCAATCAAACTCATCATTTAATTCCTACATGAAGAAGGAATTGGTAAGTATGCTTTGATAGATCTGTCATGTGAGGGAAATCCTTCCCTACATACAGATCTAGGGGGAGAGTTATTTCATCCAAAAAGGAGTAAATCCTTTTATTTTATTTTTCATGACGTAATTCACCTAGATATGATGGCAAGCTCAATAAGGTGTGGTTCTATTGAAAGAAGTTCATTTGGACACCAAAGCTAGGGGTTTATCTGACTAGGTTTAACAACAAATCTAATGAGTAGCATTCCCTTCACTAATCCCGGGGCCTTTACACTTGAAATTGTAGGAAAGAGAGAGCCAAGGAACTCCCACAAACATAGGAATCCCATCAAAAGAAAAGTGAAAATCATCAACAAAGTACTCAATGAAAGTATGAAACTTAATGAAATAATGGAGTTCGAAGGATCCACAATTATTGGTAGGTACCTGAGTAGAAGAATGGGAGTTTCTCTACTCAAATATTGGATAGAGGAAAACATTAGTGTACTTATGAGTTATGTTACCCCCTAGCCTAGGGGTAAATTTAAGGAGATCGTGTCTCGAGGCCCATAGGTTTTAGACATGGAGTGTCGAGAGTCAGACAACCTAAGCATAGCCCCAGAGAGCCCCTATTTTCTTCAAGTACAGTCAACACATCACCAGAATCAACATCCACCACATCGGCCTGGTTCCTACAAGATGGTGGGTATTTATCCATGAGGTAATGAGTCTCGGTATCATGGTACGTATCACTCTGGTATTTAAATCATTTGAACATGTTGTATTGAATCCTTCTTGATTTCATAACCTTTTCTTAGAATTTATTTTCTTTTCCTTGTTTAAACCTTAGAGGGGGTGTCATTGTGTCCTAGTAAGTTGGTTTCCCTCAGGAATAAGTTACTACTGGGTGGTTCCCTAAAAAGTTCATCATTCGTTCCCTACCATACTTATCACTTTCCATTCTTTTTCCTTCTATATCCCTAGCCTTTGGGATATTTAGGTGTATTGACCCAAGAAGGGATTGTACCTTACCTTATGGGAAGAAGGGACTAAAGGCCTTAAGGGTAAAAGTATCTAGAAAAAGATAAAATCCAATCCAAGGATCCCCGAAAAAGAAATAAAATGCTTCTCTATAAAAAATGGGGGATCTACAAAATGAACAATAATGAATAATCAAGTTGTTAGTTGGGGGATATCAGGTCTCATCATGAGCCGACCTATCATGATTATAAGTATTTAGTGGTATGGTATTACCATCGTATGGTCACCAATCCAGGGTAGTGGCTCTCAGTTGCATGATTGAGGGGAAGGGGGTCTCATCACGAGCCAACCTTCTCATTTTTGTGAGGTATTTTTGAATGACACTGTCATATATGGACACCAATCCAGGATAGTGGCCTCCAACTAATTCCTTGAAACATGAAATACACATGAAATAAATAGCTAATAAGAAGAATGGAAAACAAATGAGCTTGGAAAAATTTCATTGCGAACAAAGGGAAGCTCGCCCTCTACAAAGACACCCATAAGTAATACTCTACAATCCCTAGCATCATATGAACCCCATGCCCAATGGTATACCCCACATCATCTCATACACATGCATGACTAGGATTGGTTCCACCTTGGAAACACCCTAAACTTCGGGGTTATTGACCCAATAGGACATCTTGATACCCTCTCCGAACCTAAATTTGGCAAGTTGTATAACATATTTCAGCATTTGTTTCGGTTAGGGGGGTTTGATGCACATGTTCGGGTGCTTTGATTATTATATGTGATTTACTTTTTATGATACTTGTGACTCATGGACCCCTAGAGGGCGTACTTGTTGTCTTTGCAAGAATTTTCTCGGTGGACAAAATTCATGAGGAGATGACTAGTTCGGACCTTTATGAGGGCCTAGATCCCACAGATGGATGATGAGACCCCATGCAATGGGAATGACAGATATTGATGAATTGTATAATGAAGAAGGAATTTGTTTCCTTTGGAGGCACTTTGGAAATCCTAGATGAAAGTTCCCTATCTCCTCCCACCTAGACGTTAGCCCTTAGAGGCCATAGATGTTACCACTATATCCCTATATGTCACCCAGGGCTAGGGTTTGATATTTTGGAGGCATTAATGAGGCATATGGCACGTGTGGGAATGAATTAAGGCCTTTGGAGGCATAGCATTGCATCTTTCTTTCTCAAGGTCCCACACATGGGGATCAATGTCACCTTAGAGGAGCATGAAATCACCCTTAATGGGATTTTAAATGTAATTTTGTTTAATTTTGTTAAAATAGGATAAATTGATAAGGTTGTCCCAATAGTTTTGAATTTAAATTAATTTTGGGCCTAATTTGGTATAAATAAACAAAAAGTACATTCATTTGTTATCATAACTCACTTGGTAGAGTGGGGGACTGAAATTTGTGCCCTTTTAAGGGGTACTTGGCTGAAATAAGGAAGGCACACTTGTCTTGGAGGATTTTCTTTGCAATTTGGATCAATTTTATAAAGTGTTATGGAAATATAGTGTTTCTTTGCATGATTATTCTTGGTGCAAGTAAGTAAAATATGAATTTTTTCATCTATTTGAATGGTTAATCGTATGGTTTACTTTGTCATATGAGATTATAAAATTTCATGCCTAATTAATGCTAGAAGTAAAGAACTTAAGGTGCTATTTATTTGATTTCTATTTTTCCAAGCTTTACTAATTTGATTTAATAACTTGTCAAGTCTCTAGAGCCCTAAATTGCTATCACTTTAGAGGCATTGATCAAGTTTTTGTTGCATATAAATTTAATCTTCGAAAGGTCTAAGAAGAAGGAGATGTTAGGGTCTGGAAGAGCCTACACCCTAGCTAGCTCTTCTCTTAAGGTTTAGATCTTAGGATAACTTAAGGTGTTGCTCCTCCTAGGCATATATTCCCTCTTCATTATCATCTTGTTATCAGCCTCAAATAGGGATCCACCACCTTTGACTCCATCACCCCTTTGTAGGGAACTAATCTTCAAATTATATCTCCTTGAGAAATCAACCTAAAAATTCACACTTCTACTTGCTACTCTTGCTAACTTAACCTAACCCACTAACCTAGCTTGTAACTACTAATTGTTGACTTTTTGTTGTCATAATCACTGTTACAACTATTATCTAACAACCTATTCAAGTCTACTGGCTAACTGAATCAACCCAAATTTTGCATTGGGAAAAGTAATATCAATTGAAGTTAAAGTATACACTTAATTGCCTCCACAAAGTGCATTTTCTAAAAGGTGTATTGTTGTTGTTACAATTGTTGTTATAATCATCTTCATCAGCCTATTAAAGTTCATTTTCTAGCTAAAACGATTATGGAAATTGCATGTGACAAAATATTATCGTTTGAGACCTCGATTATCTCACTATATTTTCTAAGAAAGTGCATTTTCTAGAATATATGTTGCAGCTATTATCATTGTACTTAATGTTGTTATAAATTTGTCGGTTGTAGCATACTCTTGTTTACTAGAAATTTTTATTACAAGTTCATTATCTTGTCGAAGCACTAATATCATTTGTTTTTCATAAACTTCCATAATGTTTGTTGTTGTCTTGGTAAAGGAAAGATACATTTATTTTTACCTTTTGCTTCATTCATCAAGACATGACTTAGTAGCTAAACTTGATTAGAGTGACCTAGAGAGAGAGAGGGATAGTTTACCCTATTCATTTCCCTTTCTCAAACCCCCTAGGTCTTGGGACGTCTCCCTTGGAGTGGGTTTTTTCCTCCTCCTAAACAAAAAGGGGTACCTTGTTGAGGTGACAGTGGCATGATTTCCCCCATGTTACACCAATCTCTTCCCACTTTCCTTAGGCTTTGGGAAAATACATATTTTGTGATAACATGTTATATACCATGTTGTATATAGTCCTTTTGAAAGTTTGGTTAGTATGGACATTTAGGACAACAAAGGATGCACAAAAGGTCCTTAGGAATTGATGGAAATGGGGTTCTTAGGCCCTTTTTCTCAAAAGAACCACCTCAATTTCAGCGTTTGTTCATACCAACTTTGTTTTACTCCCTTATGGGTAATAATGCAAGGGCTTCACGTGCTTCTTTGGTCTAAGGAAGTATTTAAAGAGATTGGTAATTCATTGGGTTTGTTTTATGAGGAACATTGTTCATTTCATAATACTGGATACATGGAGTTGGTCAAGGTTTTGACATCTCCAAAGGACTAGAAAACTCCATTATCATCCAAAAAGGACCAACAATGTTATATCTAGACCTTGACTATGAAGGGATCCCCTTCAAGTGTGGGAAATTCCATGAATATGTTCATCTGATAAAATAATTTTCACTCCACTTTAAGAGGAAAGTATGGGTTTGGAAAACCCCTCTAATTATACAAGCTTCAATTCCTCCCTAGAAAGAAAAAAACCCTTCAGAAAGGATCCAAAAGACTCCTTGGGAGACTATTCTAGGTAAAGAAAATTTAGCTTCAAATCCATCTCATGCACAAATAGATAACCTACTTGGTCTCTCCCCTTAGAAATATCTTGCAATGGTATCGGGTAAGAAATTTTAATCTTCTAATCCCCCAATTGATAATTCCACTGGTCAATTTCTTATTGGGACATGGGAGATAGGTCTAGAACCTAATTCGGGGAATTGTAATGGGGATTTTCTCTCTATATTATCAAGTATTTCAAAACCATTGAATACACCCCTAATCCTAGTGGATGTAATAGGAGAGACCCTTTCTGTTGACTCCAAACCTACATTCCCTTCTTTACTCCTCAAGGAGATAATTCCCAACTTAGATTTCTATGTGGATTCCCCCTCAACCAAGTATGCTAAATATAGTCTCAAACCTTGCACTATAAGACATGATTTCTTTGAAGGGGGTTGGAGGGAGAGTTATGATATGTAAACTATAGTGGATATTCCTCTAGGCATTTCATCACAACAAATCTAATAAAATACTAAAATATTTATCGTGAATATTAATTTCCTTGAAATATTGATTCTTTAATTATTGTTTTTCTACTTAAAATGTATGATATAGTTTAAATGTGAAAAATAGAGAACAAAAATAAATACTTACTCGCCATCCATAAACAAACACAAGATATAACCTGGCCCATCCTAGAAAATTCCAAAAAAAATGCATGAAACATCACTAGAAATGGTTGAAATTTCTTGGAAACGTCAATGGCCATATTGTACAGCATTTTCAAATTTACAAAGGTGACAAACTCCTCAAAGATCAATCCCATATATTTGTTTTTTCTTAAAAAGAATCATTGGAATGCATAGGGTGACATTTTCATATGAGTCCCATGCCCCTCTCAGGCACTTATATGGGCCCAAAAACTTGCAAAAAGGTCCATGAAACATCACTAGAAATGGGCAAAACGCCTTGGAAAATCTTCTAGCCATATTATAAAGCATTTCCAAATTTGGAAAATCATTGACCATACCATAAAATGTTTCCAAATTTGGAAATGTTGTACAATACAACCAACAATGTTTCCTTGAAAGTGTTTTGGCCATTTCTAGTGACATTTTGGGCACTTTTTTTGGAAGTTTTTAGGCCCACCTAGGTTCCCGAGAGGGGCATGGGACCCATGGGGAAATATTTCTTTTTGCATGAAAAATACCTTATGATAAAACAAATATAGTAGATATGGCACCATTTCCAAGGTGTTTCATACCCATTTAAACATTTCCAGACATTTTGGGTACTAGGGCAAGGCTAAACTAGGTGTTTCCTACAACTTAGAGTCAAAGTGAAGCTGACGAATATTCAAGAAAAAACGAGGCTAGAAAGATCAGAGGAAATATGTAAATGAACAAAATTGTAACAGAACAAGAAAAGGTATGCTTGAAGGAACATATTGTATGCAAAAAACAAATATTATGTCACTCAAGAGTATATGAACACTACCTTCTTCAATAAATCACTAAGAGCAAGAAGGAATTCAAACAGAATAAATAGAATCCCAGAATGATTTATTAGAGTTTTTGAATATGATGAGGAAAAAAACATGCAACCAAGAACATTTTTTGAAAAATCACTAAAATAACCAGCTTTGAATAAGAGTAGGGCTCAATAAGAAGAGTTACAAAGCTTTTGTTTAGGAAGATAGTTTTTGTGTTATGTTCCTTGGATCTAAATATAAAATATAGAAGAGAAATCCTTAATATTAGGAATTAGATAAAACCCTTGAGGTAGTGCAACACCTTCTATTAATCCTTATGGAAGGATAACTCTCCTCAAGCAATGTTTGATACATTCACAATTTTATTAACTATTCTCATCATATTGCTCACCCCTTTCTTATATAATTTTTACGATATTTTCACTTATGACCTTGGGTCATGTCAAAAAAGAGCTTGACCATATGTAAAAGATAGAACCTGATGTCACAGACAAAACATTTCAATGAAATAACTACATTAGAATAGAGAAGAAATCAAATCACACCTTCTATCATATCGGTTTATTTCGTTCCTCTCTCTCAACCCTTGATTCGTTCCTAATCTTTGCCCGTACTAATCTGCAAAAAGAGATCAAGTATATGTTGCAACAAGGTAGTTATAGGATCAAGTTATACATGTAATATATATGAATTCAAATATGCAAAGAAAATTGACATACATAAGAAAATTTAACAATATTACACAAATATGGAGGGAAAGATAACTCTTTTATTGAAAATGGTATAAGTGGGTAGTTACAACCTTACTCCAACCTTCGACACTACTGCAAAGCCAACCACCCAGGTTCCTCCACTGGTCCTTCATGCATCAACTCAACAATATGGCCCTTCCTCGAATATCCAAAAAGGGATAGGAACATACCCTATGGTCATATAAGAGAGAGAAAGGAGTGTTGGAAAACAAGTTCCAGATTAGGGGGATGTTACTCAAAGGATTAGGGAAATAGGGAAGCTTGCAAATTCATTAGCATAATCTTGCACCTAGGTTGTCTCCTCATCCATGACCTCAATATATGTGTATATACCATTCTCAAGGGGTTAGGCTGGTTGTATTCCATTGTGTATGGGCCAAGGGGAGGTTAAGAATGATCCCAACCGAAAAAAACCCACCTAAAAATATAGAATATTTTGATTTTTTCACAAAATTGAGGGTATACGTGGTTTGTACACTAGAAAATATCATATGTACGTGGTTTTCACAAGGGTGAATATCATATGTATGAAATTTTCACATAGGTGAATAGCGTATTCCAACAAAAGTATCGTTTTTTATATGACATTGATGGATGAGAGTGAGATTTAAATTTGCAAGCTAGGGAATGGACTAAGCCATCTCACAAATGAAAATTTGGTGTGGAAATTTGTGGTATAACAGATGCCCCCCTAATGTGTGAGGTCAAAAGAGAAACTGATGGATGAAATACATTATAACTCTGAGAGGCGAGGAGGCATTAAAGTAATCCCAATGAAATTTCCCGAATAGTTGATCCAAGAACAAAAAGCGTTAGTAGAAATCAAGTAAGAGTATTATCTTCCTAAGTCGAGCATACCATGCTCAAGAGTGATATAAGAATGGTTTCCAAATCAAGTACATTGTGGATCCATAAGTGATTAAATAATAACTGATGTCCATGGAGATAAAAACTATACATAGTGGATCCATGTGATAGAAGGATAGAAGTGGAAATAGCAATCATGGCCATGAAACACAGTGGATCCATGCAAATGTAAATCATATCCACGGATGGATACATAGTAGAGCTATGTCTCAAAATGAAATCAGAGGATATCTGAAGTCAATGAAGTGAACAAACTGATCCTCTGCAAGTACCAATGTTTTTGAAGGTGGTACAATCAATATAGATCAGGTAGGAGCACAAAAGATGTGATGCTCATACTTCACCTAAATTATTCACAATGATCCATTGTGGTATGAGTCTACACTATGTGAATAAATGTGTTGAAGTCAAACACAATTAGACACCATTTGATTAGTGGTCATTGATGTATACCATTAAAAAACATGAGACAAATCACTAATGATGATAATGGGCATCAAGGTACCTAGTACAATCTAACAAGTGTGAATAAATGAGTTGATGTCAAACACTTGATAGAATCTATTGATCAGGGGAAATTAATGTATTCCCACTATGAATAGTGAGGGAACCTTCCATTGATGACTACAAGACGCAAGGTACTAATAATAAGTCTAGATCCATATCCTAGAGCAAGACGTGTTGAATTCAATAGGAAGAGATCCACTGGAAGGAGGGCATTAAGACATCCCCCATCATCCACCACAAGGAGTAGCAGAACGGTCCAAAGATTTGGAAGGAATCATATGAAATGATTGTAAGGACCTCACCAAGGTACGACTCTGGCATGAACCAGATGGAATAGTGCATGACAGATACTCTATGAATAGTAGACAATAATGAAGACTACTGAAAAAGAGAAGGAATCCACCATTGGGGTCAAATGGAAACAAAGGTAATGCACGAACCCCTATGTGTGATGATTGTTGTTGATATTGAACACAAGGGAAACAGCTCAGTCAATGACTAATGATGGTTTTTCATATGTTGAGCACAATATCACCTTGTTGGGCCCTTCGTTTTGATAAGATAATTTGCACAAGTTATCAAGGAATTGGAAAAACAATCAAGTGAAGGAAAAGAGGGCTAAGAAAGGAAACGTGAAAAAAAAATATGTTGGAACAAAAAATAGTATGAGGCCAATGCAGAATTAGTTTTGGGACAATACAGTTGGAACAGAATAAAAAACATAAGAGGGACTACGAGTTCTCAAGGAGGAAAAGGAAACGACTGTATTGTAATATGTGTGCGTGTGTGAAGGAAATAGGAGAGAGGAACAAGAGGAAATAAATCAATCTGTACTCCATAGCTGGAATGTAATTAGTAAGGGGAAGATAATAGACCGATTACGATCAACTCTAGTATTGTGTTGAAATGTGCCTACTGATCACTTATACGATGAGTATGGCAGATGGTTAATGTAAAGTTGTGAATTCTTCTTGATCAAGACTTCTGATATAATAGAAAGATAATGGAGATAAAAATTTAAAATTTTATGGTTTATATTACTTCTTGTATATTTGGAATGTTATTATGCTGCTAACTATTATCCATTACACTTATTTATCCTTTCTTGATGTTCTATACAACTATGTTCTCTCGTATCAATGTATGATGTGTTAAAGGATCCGAATAGAATAATCTATCTTTCTTAATAATGGTAACAATCTACATGTGTTATAGATCTATATAACATTGTTCTTACAGGTCTCTAAATTCTTTTGTCTTGTTGGATTATTGAGAGGGGGGGTGAATCAGTAATAGCGCAATTATAATCCTTTTTAACCAAATAATCCAAGTGTTATATCAATGTAGAATTATTATCCAATAATGAGCAATAAGAAATGAACAATCACACACATACACAGTACATCAGTGTTTAGGTGGAAACCCAAAGAGGGAGAAAACCACAGAATGTTTTTTCTTATATGTCTTGAAGAATTACATTCATTGGAAGCACCAACTTCCTTTGTTTTCCAGCTGCAACTGGAAGGACGATCCAACCCCCTAGTTTCTCAAGCTACAACTTGAGGGAATCTCCAACTCCCCAATTCTATGGCTACAACCAGAAGGATGCTAGAACCCCCTATGTTCTTCGGCTAAAACCACTTTTCCTTGTCCTATCCAACCACCCTGAAGTATAAGTAGAATGATGGAACCACTGACAACCTATCACTGTGAGATATACTATTGTACAACTGTATCAACCTGTACCACTGACCTGTATCCAATCTGTAAAACTTCCCTGTAATCAATTTGTACCTGAACTGAACATGTATCTACAAAATACAATAGGTGCTTGACCTGTAGCGCTGCAGAATGCATATGTGTGTGCCCTATATGTTATGCAGCCCACATATGTATGTGTCCTAACTGTTATTCATCATGTGTATGCCTTTTGGAACTAGGGTTTCCTTTCACTTGAAAACTTTTGACCCTATGTAACTTATTTCACATAGATTTGTAACCTATCATTGTATCCAAACTGTAACTGTACCCTGTGAATTCATTCTCATACATAACATTTAATCAATACAAATATGTCTATCTATTCATGTTCCATATAGGTGTGTGAAATCATGAACAAGTATACTCTCCTTCACATGATCTTAGTCATCAAACCCTTTCTGATATTCAACCTCTCAATACATCAACAAATACAAGATCTTAACCATGTACCATAAAAACCCTTATCCATATGCCAAGAAATACAAGATGTGCCTCACAAGAAGTATCGATGATGAACATACTAGCACTGTATTTCTGTAGATCTGAATTATACAGAAGATCCCATGTAGCCACTAGTCTCTCTAGGTAGAATCCTCAAATCTCCATTGTCATTCCTCATTCATACATCAAAATCCAACTATTCATAGAAATAAGACATACCGTTTGAACCAATGGATGGATCTAATGTACCTGAGCACTTTAGACCTTCCTGGGAGCTTGATCTCACAATCTAGAACCTTTGCATCTTCATCTTCTCAAGTTTCCATGGCTTTATCAACATGTACTCACCCTATAAACAACCAGCCCATGTACATACTCACCCTATACACAGATAGCCCGTGTACATGTACGCACCCTATACACAGCCAACCCGTGTATTTAGGCACCCTATTCAAAGACAACCCGCGTACATGTACTCACCCTATACACAGACAACTCATGTACGCCTCAGAAAATAGGGGTTTTTTGTATTCGTTGTAATTCTGAGAATTTCGTCCTCAACCCTTTGTACTACCTTAGACGTTCGCCACTTCAAATGTATCCACAAGTATTTACAATCAGCTTTACACAAGAAGATAGATATACAATATGTACAAGTGTGTCTTTAATGAGTGATCTTTGTCTCTTATTTATATCTTCATGTAGCCTTATACTTTCCTTATTTTAGGGCTTATCCATTTAAAATAATTTATTTTTGCAAGAAACTTTGATTCTTGGGGGCTTCTATAAGAATCATGAGGGTTCTCCAACTTCATATGGTCATAACTCTCTAACCGTGAGGATTTATGTGATATTCCACATACTACCGAAAATGGCATGACAAGCAATATCCATATAGGATAGTTTCACTGACAAATTCACTATCCTTCATTTCATTATTCCACAATTAAGCATGGGTTCTCTCACTCTGCAAAGCCTCTTCCCATGAGAGCTTTCACCATAAGGGGACCACTTTGTAGTTCATCCATATTTACTTCTTATCAACCATGACAAGACAATAATGAGTCATCTTCACATCAAACAAACTTGGGTCCATTACCCAAACCTTTTTGCTACTAGGATTTCTTCAAGGGTTGGCATCAATGAAAACCAACCTTAATTAACAATCTTCCCCTTTTGCATTGATGGAAACACTATGATGAAATAATGAATTCATATCACTCATGCTCCCCTTGGAACCATGCCTCTGTCCTTTGTATCTGATAAATCTGCTCCCCCTGAAACCATGCCTCTGTCCTCTGCATCTGATAAATTTGCTCCCCTTAGAACCATGCCTATGTCCTCTGCATATGATAAATCTCTCCCCCTTTGTCATCAATGGAAAAGGTATATTTCCATCTAGGGTTGCTCCCCCTGACTGAACTGTCCTCTTATGGTGCTTCCTTGTGTAAATCTAAGACATATAAGATAAGCATTCAAAAAGAATTCATTTTGGAGTAGAAATAACTCCAAGTCTCTGGCGAAGATATTCAAAGGCTTCCCATGGAAGTGGTTTTGTAAATATGTCTACCACTTGTTCTTTTGTGCCCACATACTCAATTATGATGTTCTTTTCTGCAACCTGCTTCCGTAGAAAGTGATACTTGATTGGAATGTGCTTCGTCTTGGAGTGCATCACAGGGTTCTTCGAGATACTGATGGTGCTTGTATTATCACAATAGATTGGAATGGGCTCATCATACTCAACCTATATATCTATCAGATTTTGTTTCATCCAAATAAACTGTGTACAACATGATGTTGTTGCAATATATTCTTCCTCAGTTGTAGATAAAAATACTGGTGATTGTTTCTTGCTTACCCATGATACTAAACACTCACCTAAGTAGAACGTTTCTCCATTGGTGCTTCATTGGTCATCAATATAACCTGCCCAATCTGCATCTGTGTAGGCAATAAGTGATAGATCCTTTCCTTTTGGATACCATAATCCAAACTCTTCTGTTCCTTTGAGATATCTGAAAATTCTCTTCACTGCTAATACATGTGATTCCTTTGGTCCTGCTTGAAATCGTTCCACCTATCCAACTTTCTGCATTACATATGGTCTGGATGTTGTCACATATAGTAGGCTGCCAATCATTGACCTATATTTCCTTTGATCTGTAGACTTTGAATCATCATATTTGCTCAACTTGCAACTGGTTTGCATGGGAGTGATAACTGGTTTGCAATCTTCCATTTTGAACCTCTTTAGTATTTCTCTGAGCACATTAAGATGTTTAATATTCCATTACCCAGAAGTGGACAAGACAAAAGGACTGAGTTACCATATAGAAGTTTAGGACCAGGAAATCATGTTCCTAAATTGTAAACAGGTATCAGAGCCATCTAGAGGTTGTTATTGCCTGAGCAGTGTGCCAGCGTATCTGAAGTCCTTGAAGTCCCAGAAATAAAAATTCCTTGGTTTCTTTGGCGTATCTGAAGTTCCAGAAAGAAGGATAGTTCTCCAAGTAATGACATTTCAAATTCATTCTGCATATCTTTTGCAAATTTATGGCTTAACCTGTCATCATCACTACCAAAAATAATATCATTAACATAAACTTCAACTAATAAAATATTACCTTGACTTACCTTGATGTATAGGTTGTTGTTTGCACTTCCTTTTCTGAACCCTACCTATTGCAGATACTTATCCAGTCTAAATGTCCATGCTCTAGGAGTCTGTTTTAGACCATACAAGGCCTTCTTTAACTTACAAAAAATAATATGTGTTCTCTGACAACTGAAATCCTTCTAGTTGTTCAATGTAGACTTCTTCTTCAAGTTCCCCATTCAAAAAACATGATTTTACATCCATCTGATACATTTTAATATTTTTGGAGCATGCATAAGCTAAAAGCAAACAGATTGCTTCCATTCTGGAACTAGAGAAAATGTCTCTTCAAAGTCGATTCCTTCAACCTGTGCATATCCTTTACATAACAATCTAGCTTTGTTCCTTGTAACTTGTCCATCTTCATTTAATTTATTTCTGAATACCCACTTTGTGCCAATCACATTCTTATTCTTTGGTCTTGGAACCAGTTCCCAAGTGTCATTTTTCTCTATTTGATCAAATTCTTCATCCATGGCCTTATTCCAAAATTCATCCTTGATGGCTTCTTCAAAATAGTTTGGTTCAATTGTAGATAAGAGTGCTAGGTGTGTTTGTTCTGGTGAATGGATTCTTCTTCTAGTCTCAACTCCTGCATCTTTGTTTCCGATAATCTGATTTGAAGGATGATTCTTTTGTACTCATTTACTGGGTGTCTTTGGAGACACTTGTTGAACTTACTCTTCTGCTTTTGTCAGATTCTCTTCATCTTCCACTTCTACTTCTTTTTCATCTTCTGCTTCTTCTTCTAAGGGTTGTTTCATTGATTCATTTTCTTCCTTTGATTCTGGTCTACTTGTTTCATCAATTGTTACATTGATGCTTTCCACAACTTTTTTTAATCTTAGATTGTAACACTTGTATGCTTTACTTGTACTTGAGTAACCAAAAAGTACTCTTTTTTTCCACACGAGATTCAAACTTTCCAATTCATCCATCTTCTCTTTTGATATAGTATTTGCTTCCAAAAACTCTAAAGTTCTTTACATTTGTTGATCTTCCTTTCCATAGTTTGTACAGATTTTTTTCAGTGTTGTTTCTGAGCATTACTCTATTTTGAATGTTATTTATTGTATGCACTGCCTGTGTCCAAAAAATATATGTCAATTTTGAATCCATTAATATTCTTCAAGCCATTTCCTGTATTGTCATGTTCTTTCTTTCAACAACTCCATTCTGTTGAAGTGTCCTAGCAACAAAGAATTGTCTTTTATTCCATGATTGTTGTAGCTGTCCATAAATTCCTTTGAGGTTAACTCTCCTCCATTATCATATCTTAATCATTTGATTTTTGAATCCATTTCATTTTCGACCATTTCCTTGTAGATCTTGAAGTTTTCAAAAGCTTCTGACTTGTTCTTGAGAAAGAAAATTGCAGTCATTCTTGTATAATCATCAACTAATAACATGAAGTATTTCTCACCTTTTAAGCCCTTTGTTTTAGTTGGTCCAACTAGATCAGTATGCACAATTTCCAGTGGTCTTGTCATTGAATATTCATTTGATTTAAACCTAGTCTTTGTTTGCTTTCCTTGTTGACAATGCTTGGATAAAGTGTTGGTTGGTTTCGTGATCTGGGGCATTTCTCTAACTTCTTCTCTTTTGCTAACTTTGACAAGGTTATCAAAATGTATGTGACCCATTCTTTTGTGCCATAGCCAACTTTCATCTTCCTTTCCTAGACAACACTTTTCATTTCCAATTTCACTTAACACATATATGTTGCTTGAAGTTCTTGCAATTGTAGAAATCAATTTCCCTGAACCTTATTTTCTTATCTCACACTTTCGTGAATCGAAAGTAACTTTATGACCTTGGTCACACATTTGAATCACACTCAGAAGATTATGTTTCATATCTTCTACTAGTATAACATTTTTTGCCTTTTCATTTTTGTTCCCAATTTGAACTGTGTCTTTCCAATGATTTTGGCTGAATCATCATTTCTGAAGGATATTGATCCATCTCTTTCCTTTCATAGTGTAAGAAACTTGTTTCTATCACCTATCATGTATTTTGAACACCCACTGTCAACATACCAACCGTGTTTCTTCTTCTTAGATGTTAGAGAAATTGTGCATTCTTAATTGCTATATTGATCTTGATTTCTTGTCCATGTCCTTTTCTGAGGTTCCTATCTGTGACTATTGTCATTATGTTGAGGTTCTTTAGGAGGGACTTCCATTCTGCACTCTTTGGACATGTGTCCAAAAATTTTACATTTTTAACATTTCACTTTACTTCTCAAATATTCAAACATGTTGTAACTTCTTCTCTGTGTTTCACTAGGTATTCTTGAATAACCCCTTTGTGTATGACTCTCAAAGTTGTTATTGTTCCTGTTGTTAGCTCTGCAATTAGCAACTTTATGTCCAAAATTATTACATGCATAACATAAACCAAAAAATATGGTTTGATACCTGGGAGTTGAAGATCTTATGAAAGGAGGTGCTCTTATGAATTCTTCTTCTACTTGAGGCCTATCTGTCTTTTGTTGATTCTGAAATCTGAATCTTCTCGGTGGAGGAGTGTCCTTGTAATCTTCCTTGTATATCTTCCTATCCCCTTTGATTGTTTCTGCATATGTTTCTTGCTCTGTTGTTTTGGAGCTTGATCCCTTTTCTTTCTGATTGTATCCAAGTATGGTCTTGTCAAAATGAGATTTTTGACTGCTGATAATTTCATTCAAAACTTTTGAGCTATTCTGCATATTTTTCTTTTGAATATCCTTTCTCAATGTGACAATATCTTCTTTCAAGTTCCTGATGATCCGGTCCTTTTATTCTAGCTATTCTTTGAGTGCTTCTTCAATTATTTTATCTTCTTCCATTTGAACCTTCAATTTTGTGATCATTTGTTCTAATTCTTGAGTGTCTTCTTTCTTGTCTAGTTCTACTTGTAGTTTATTGCTTTTCTTCTTTTCTCTTCTGATAAATTTTATGGCGCACATTAATTCTTCTCGAAAATCAACTTCTACTTCTTCAATTTCTTCTTTGTCTTATTTGTATTCTTATTCGAAGTCTTCTTTGTTAGAGTCTTTCACTGCCATGAATAGAACTCTTCTTGTCTCACTGTCACTGACTTCATCTTCATATGATGATGAGATGTCTTCTTTGGTGCATAAGATTTTCTTGAAAACTTTCTTTGTAGTTCGTTTGACTTTATATGTGTGTTTTCCTTTTGAGTAAACTTCATAATTTATCTTTTTCTTATGAGGACATTTGTTAGAAAAATGATCAATACCATCACAATTAAAAAAAATTAAAGGAAGCTTACCTCTATACCTACCGTCGATTCCCTTGTTCAGTCTTTTGACGAAGTTGGCTACTTCTTCATCATCTTCTGAGACATCACTGGTGCTGCTATATTCTTCTTGTTCCTTTTTCTTTTTCTTTGATCTTTTGGATGCTTTGAAGGATGCTTCTTTTACATCTGGATTTTCCTGTTCAGTTCTCATTTCATATGCTGTGAAGATTCCATGCATTTCGTCCATGCTTATTGAGTTTAGATCTGATCTTTCTTCTAGTGTTGATATCTTAGGGTTAAATCTCATAGGAAGAGATCTTAGTACCTTTTTAACAATTATAGATTCTTTGATTTCTTCTCCCAATCCTATGATTGCATTCACTGTTTCATTGACTCGTAAGAAGTAGGTTTCAATATTCTCATCTTCCTTCATTTTTAGTTGTTCGAACTGACCTCTGTAAGTTTGAAGCTTTGTTTCTTTGAATTTTGTATCACCTTCATAAATATTTCGAAGCTTGTCCCAAATCTCTTTAGAGGATTTACAATGTGAAACTTTGGTAAATACCGTATCACTGAGACCATTCAAAAGTGCATTTTTGTCTTTGGAATTATTCTCATCGAGTTTCACTGCTTTGTCATTTGTTGGTGGAACTATTGGTGTTGTGTATCCATATACAATTGATTTCAAAACTTGAAATCCTTGTGCCTGTATATATGTCTTCATCCTTATGCTCCAGAAAGAATACTTGTGTCCATCAAACTGTGGTATTCCATTTTTATACAAGTTGGTACTCTCCATGATCTATCTTTCAATGGTTAAACTGATTTCTAAAGGAACCTGCTCTGATTCCAATTATTGGATTACTAAGAGGGGGGGTGAATCAGTAATAGCGCAATTATAATCTTTTTTAACTAAATAATCCAAGTGTTATATCAATGTATAATTACTATCCAATAATGAGCAATAAGAAATGAACAATCACACACATACATAGTACACCAGTGTTTTACATGGAAACCCAAAGCGGGAGAAAACCACAAAACGCTTTTTCTTATATGTCTTGAAGAATTACATTCATTGGAAGCACCAACTTTCTTTGTTTTCCAGCTGCAACTGGAAGGAGGCTCCAACCCCCTAGTTTCTCAGGATACAACCTAAGGGAAGCTCCACCTTCCCAATGCTTTGGCTACAACCAGAAGGAGGTTACAACCCCCTATGTTCTCTGGCTACAACCGGAAGGTGGCTACAACCACATGTCCTTTCCCTATCCAACCGCCTTGAAGTATAAGTAGAATGATGGAACCACTCACAACCTGTCACTGTTAGATATAATGTTGTACAACTGTATCAACCTATAACACTAAATTGTATCCAATCTATAAAATTTCCCTATAATCAATATGTACCTGAACTGAACATGTATCTACAAAATACAATAGGTACATAACCTGTAGTGCTACATCCTATGTATGTACACACCCTATCTCTTATGCAGCCCATGTATGTATGTGCCCTAACTGTTATGCAGCCTGCATATACCTTATGGAACTAGGGTTTCCTTTCACTTGAAAACTTCTGACCCTCTATAACTTCTTTCACATAGATCTATAACCTGTCACTATATCCAAACTGTAACTGCACCCTATGCATGCATTCTCATACATAACATTTACTCAATACAAATATGTCTCTCTAGTCATATGCCATATAAGTGTGTGAAATCATGAACGAGTATACTTTCCTTCACATGATCTTAGTCATCAAACCCTTTATGATATTCAACCTCTCAATACATCAACAAATACAAGATCTCAACCATGTACCATAAAAACCCTTAGCCATATGCCAAGAAATACAAGATGTGCCTCACAAGAAGTATCAATGATGAACATACCAGCACTGTATTTCTGTAGATATGAATTATACAGAAGATCCCATGTAGCCACTAGTCTCTCTAAGGAGAATCCTAAAATCTCCATTGCCATTCCTCATGCATACATCAAAATCCAACTATTCATATAAATAAGACATACCTTTTGAACCAATGGATGGATCTGATGTATATGAGCACTTTAGACCTTCCTGGGAGCTTGATATCACAATCTAGAACTTCTTCATCTTCATCTTCTCAAGTTTCCTGGCGTTATCAACATGTACTCACCCTATACAAAGCCAGCCCGCATACATACTCACCCTATACAAAGCCAACCCGCATACATACTCACCCTATACATAGACAGCCTGCGTACATGTACGCACCCTATACACAAACAACCCGCATATGTACACACCCTATTCACAGACAACCCACATACATGTACTCACCGTATACACAGACAACCCGCGTATGCATCATAAAATAGGGTTTTTTTGTATTCGTTGTAATTCTGATAATTTTGTCATCAACCCTTTGTACTACCTTAGATGTTCGCCACTTCAGATGTATCCACAAGTATTTACAATTAGCTTTACACAAGAATATAGATATACAATATGTACAAGTGTGTCTTTAATGATGATCTTTGCCGCTTATTTATTTCTTCATGTAGCCTTACACTTTCCTTATTTTAGGGATTCTCCATTTAAAATAATTTATTTTTGCAAGGCACTTTGACTCTTGGGGGCTTCTATAAGACTCACGAGGGTTCTCCAACTTCATATGGTCATAACTCTCTAACTGTGAGGAGTTATGTGACATTTCAAATACTACCGGAAATGACATGACAAGCACTATCCATCTAGGATAGTTTCACTGACAAATTCATTTTCCTTCATCTCATTATTCCACAATTAAGCATGGGTTCTCTCACTCTGCAATGTGTCTTCCCATGAGGGCTTTCACCATAATGGGACCACTTTGGAGTTCATACATCTTTACTTCTTATCAACCATGACAAGACAATAATGAGTCATCTTTACATCAAACAAACTTGGGTCCATTACCCAAACCTTTGTGTTATTGGGCTTTCTTCAAGGGTTGACATCAATGAAAACAAACCTTAATCAACATGTCTTAGTTGTGCTTCGGGTGAGAGTTATTTCCTTTCGGAAAGATGAAAATGTCAGCGAACTAGACTACATCGGTACCCTTTTTTGGTAACCTGAAGAGGACCTTGGTCTGACAAATTTGCGCCAACAAAATGGTTTCATTCTCGTGACCCTGACTTTACAAGGGAACCTGTAAGGAGAATGCTTCCACAGATCCACAATTCTGACATTTGGAAGTCATGGGAATGTAAATTTGATGCATTCATACTTAAGGAAGAAGAGGTTACAGAATATGAAATGGGACACTGCCAAGGATTCTATCTTCTACTAGGAGATATCAAATGACCAATATGAGATCTTCTGGGTAGAATTTCTAGAAAATTTGTTCCACTCGGTAGATCAGCTACAAGAAGCACAAGAGTTCAAATAACGGGTCAAATAAATTGGTTCTTGGGATATAGAGAGGCTAGTAGAGCTTCACCGATTGGATCACTAGATTACTCGAGAAATGGATTTTTGGGTTTCTACGTCCCTGGAAGGCTATATCACCGATTTTTCAGTGGAGAACAACCAATATTTTGCATGAGCCGAATAAATATTCAAGAAAGGGGCATAGGGAAAATTGTTGAGGGAAATTCCCCTCTTGATCAAGGTATTTTTGGTGGAAGAGGGGATTTTATTTTTTCCCTCACGTGAGATGGAAGCCTAAACCCATGTGCTTGGGGTGCGGTGATCTTTGGGTAGGTTCATGACCTAAGAAGGGGAATGGTTTCTTTGATAGACGGGGGAAGAGAAAACCACAATAAGTGAGTGTGCCTTGAGGAGAGCCACTATAATTGAAAAATTGTGGCAGGGAAAGGTAAAGAGAGAAGTGAAGCAGTCCAAAGTGTTGCAGAAAGAAATCATACCAGGAGGAATGGATGAAAGAAATTCAAAAATGTTGCAGAAGTTTCAAAGACAAGAAAGATTGGTGAGTCTAAGATTGTAGGAAAAATAAGTGCAAAAAGAAAGAAGTCCCCTGGAGAGTGGACAAGACGAGGAAGTTTTATAAGCAAGAGAGGACAAAGGAAGTCCAGATCTTGTGAAAGACAGAGACTATTCGGCCCCAATATCAAGAGGATTCGACCACGAAGTGGAGAAGGTTGCTCCATTACAAGAAAATGAGACCTCGCAGATCAAAGAAACCCGCCCAATAGTTAATTGAACCATCCCTAAGTTGCTTGTCCCCTAGGTGCCTCCAATTCTCTTGGTAAGTTCAGTACCTCATACTCATGCAAATCCAATTTCATCGAACTCAGTTAATTCAGCAAGACCCACAACTGTAAAAAGTGGGAGGATAGTAGGGTCTTCTGGTAGATCTCAACCAAGGCCATTAGGATTTACTTTGATAGGAACAAGAACACCAGAAATGGTTGGAAACATGGGAAGTTCGATCGCACGATACCCATAGTTCTGTGGGAAAGGGGATTATGACATAAAATAGCATTGGTTTCTATGTGAGGCCATATGGAGGTCCAAAGGGACCCTGGATGTGAATAAGTTAGTGGAATTATAGACTACCTTGAGGGGTCATGCCCTCAAATGGTACATGAAGGATATTGAGCCTTGGGTGCAAGGACATGCCTTTACCCTTGACCAGGTGCGCTAGAAATTCATTGTTGAATTCAAGTTACCTCAGGCATAACAACAAGCTCTCTCTGCGTTGCACGATATTCAACAGAGAGAGGGGGAGTCCACATGGGAATACATACATACGTTTAAGGACATTATTGGGATATTGGTGCACCCAGTTCATGAATACCATCAAAAGGATTGGTACATCTGAGGGTTTCTACCCTTGACATGAATCCCCTTGATGCAATAGAGAATAGCCACACTGACAGAGGCTTTGAAACAATCAATGAAGATTGAATCCATGGAGGGATACCCAAGGAGCCTAAGGATAACTAAACCTCTGGTATATTCAAGCATGTTGAACCTCCAAGGATAGATATCTACACTCACGGAGAAGGTCCAGGAATTAACTCCACTCAAGCTAGTGTAACCTCAAGTTTGGTGTAGAGGATGCTACACATAGGGTCATCTATAAACTGATTGTTTGTGGGTAAGAGGAATGGGCCACCCCCTATAGGACCAATGTGAGGAGTTGCACGTGTATCAACAACTTCATAATTTCATGCACTGGTTCAATACCATGCTTTCCCAAGCTCCCAACCCACTTAGATAGCCGAATACTGTGAAATTTGTCAGACTCAGGGGCATGCACCAAGACACTCCCCCATTCTATAGAAGTACTCACCTACACCTAATACAATACATTGTGAGATATGTGGATCCATGCCACATGCTACAAACCAGTGTCAGGAATTAGATGCACTTGTCGAAAGACTGGACCAGATTGCATTCAGGATAAACGAAACACCCCAAGGGATGGGAAGAGTCTAGGGAAGTGGTGGTATAGGTGGATTTAGAGGAGGGATGACCGGAGGAAGAGGAATAGATCAATGTTATAATTTTGATGAAAAAGGACATATGGATAGATATTGTCCTCATCCGAGATGGACACAGTGTTCACACTGTAGAAATAATGCCCACACAATGGAAGAGTGCCCAGATCTGATCACAAAGTGGGAGGATCATGCTCGACAAAGAGGAGATAACCTATTAGGCTTGGAACCCAGGAGAGAGTTCGAAGGGAGGCTACCCAAATTCGACATCATCACTCACAGAGAAGAAAAAATTGGGGTAGATGTAGACAATCAACCCAAGATTCAGAAAGCATCCCCCAAGGATGACAGGTATGATTGTTTGAAACAAAAACTATTTTTCAAAGATGCAGTAGAAATATTTAGAAGTGAATCTTCTCCAGAAATAATGGAAAACCCTATAAAGTCACCCTTCAACCCAAGGCCTCTCAATATCCTGCCTCACCTCCCGCACCCAGAAATCCTGTAAACTCAAGAAGACCCCATGAGTAGTCTCAATATATAATAAACCTTTGGTTTCAATTACTCTATGATATCTTGGGAGATGATTGACTCTCTGAGAAGTTTCAAAATATGCTTTACCTAGTCTTGGGAGATGAGGGAAATCTAGAAACCATCGTAACCACCAACCTCCCTGAGAAGAATACACAGAGAGTACAAAGAAGGAAGGTGTGAACTAGAAAAGAATTTAGGTTGGAAGCCCAGTTAAACGACTTAAAAATTAAATATGTCATGCTATATTTAGGATCAGATGTCAATATATTACCCAAAAATACATGCGAGATTCTAGGGAAACCTCAGTTAGTGTATTCCCCCATCCAACTGAGAATGGAAAACCAATACTACATTTCTCCAGTAGGAAGGTTGGAAGATGTGGAGGTAGATGTTGCAAGAGTTAAAGCATCTGTCGATTTTGAAGTGATTTAAATCATGGGATATGAATACCCCTACCCTGTCTTGTTAGGGATCGACTGTGCCTACAACAAATATGTTATCATTGACTTAAAAAGGGACACTATGATGTTTGAATAAGATGGAGTAAAAGTAGTCCATCCCTTAGGTCCATACACGAGACCTAGATATACTGAGCCAGTGGATAATAACATGGAATCAAAATTTATTGACTAGTTATACACCATAAAAATAGGGATGAGGCCATATTACATCAAACCCACTTCAGATGGATCTGTAAGTTGGTGGAGTATACAGTGAGCTGAGGAGGAATCAAAACTAGTTTTTGATACTTGGCAGCAAATTTCATATGAAATATTTTCAAGATGTTGCGCAACTATCATGGAAACGAGATGGATTGGGACCGAGATGAGGAATCAAACAAATATGATGGTACTTCACATTTGAATATATTTCTCACTGATATAGACGAAAAATTTTCACCTGAGCAAAGGATCACGGTTCTGGATATATATTTGAAGGATACCCCATCCAGGTGGTTGGCCAATCATAGAGCTTCACTTATGTATTATAAGGACACAAAGAGAGTTATTTGATATAGATTTATTAGAAGAAATCAGGTCATAGAAGAGATGAACATGAATTTTCATGGTGTGCAATTGTTCGATGGGCAGACTGGCCCCAGAATGCATGTTGGGCATTGCATAAAGCAATGGAAATTTGTGCAAGTACCCTCTTGGCTATTGATTCACTTATTTTTCCACTCATTAGGTGTAATTCCAAAAACCTAGTACATTCATGAAGAGACCAGAAGACAAACGAGTCATTGGAAAACACTAAAAGACCAATTTTGTAGAGACTTCTCTTTTACTGATAGGACCCTTGAGCTTCACTCACTCCTTCAAATAATTTGGGATGTGGTATTTACTGACACTTGTGAACTTAGACTAAGACCAGTACTATGTTCGTACCATGTCCAATTTCTTCAGTCCAATAGAGATCACAACCTTTCCAGAATACCGATAGCTTATTGTAAAGTTGATGAAGACCTGGAAGAACCTAATGAGTTAGAATAACTTAGGAACCTCAATATCAAATAAATTGTAGGCATTAGGGAAATCCAAGATATTACACCCATTCATACCAGTAGTACCTATACCCATCCTCTAAAGTTGCCCAAAGTAAATATAGGGAGCAAAGAGCATCCTAAGATAGCTTCTATATGGGATTACTAGGATGAGAAAGCCATGAATGAAATCCAGAGTCTATTGTGGGAATATGAGGAATTGTTCCCAAAAACCTTCTCATAATTGAAAGGAATAAAAGGAACCATGGGGGAAATGAAGATCAAGATAAAACCTGACTCGAAACCCATGAAGCACAAACTATATCATCTCAATACCAAGGTAAAAGAAAAGTTCAAAAGAGAAATAGACAACATGCTTGTGGTAGGCCTAATATTTCCAATCAAAGAAGAAGAATGGGTTAGTCCCATAGTAATACAGAGAAAAAAATGTACCCTATGTCAACTATAGGATTTTAATTTTACATGTGTACACGATCCATTTCCGATACCCTTCAGTGATGAGGTGTTAGATCAAGTTGCGGGGAAAGAAGCATATTCGTTTACAGATGGATTCTCAAGGTATCACCAGGTTAGAATTTCATAGGACAACAAGAAGAAGACCACTTTTATAACTGAGTGGGGATCATTCGCATACAACGTGATGCCCTTTGGCCTAAACAATACCCCTACGGTCTTCTCTAGGATTATTATTGCATCATTTCGTGACTTCATACACAAGTTCCTAGAAGTCTATATGGATGACTGGATTGTATACAGTTTGTTGAAGGATCACGTAGGGCTACTCTGATTGATGTTTGATAGATGTCGTGAGTTATAGATATCTATGAATCCAAGGAAGTGTATTTTCTACGTACCACACAGAAACCTTCTAGGACACATTTTTTTCCACTGTTGGCCCTTGAACAAGTTTTGAGGAAAAATTGGTCATGTTTGACCATTTTTGGGACTTCGATAGGCTGGTTGAAGATGGAGTGCTTAGGCGAAGCGGAGATCACGTGATCTCTCTTTTTTTGCGGGCTTGTGGACCAAGAAAAAGGTTATTAGGGTTTATGTAACGAGTATGGGATGTTGACCCATGGGTTTACCCATGTTTAGGCATTTTTGTAAATGTATAAATAAGTAGCTAGGCAATTTAATAAGAGAGTTTGATTGGCTTAGTGCATGTTATGATTGGATTAGTGCAGAAGATTGTAAGTTTCTTTGTGAAATCTGGTTGTGTATGTAAGGCTCTATGCTAATAAGGATTTGTCTTTGTGCCTTGACCTGATTTTGGGAAGGAGGATCTAGCGAGCTACGCGTAGATCTCCTATCCTCTACAAAGTTTGGTTCTATGGCTTTGTGCACAGGAGAAGATGCATGTAAGAGATTGCAGACTAATAAATAAGAAGAATAATAAGTTGGTGAACATAGCCCCACACTAGGGTGAACCACGTATATCCTGTGTTGATGTTCTTTGTGTGATGTTGTTGATGTTGGTTATGTTGTTTATCTAATAGTGTATTGATATTTATATATGTTGGATGGATGTATGAATTCTTAGTGATCTATTAATGGTAAAGGAATGCTAGATATGTTTTAATTCTATGTTCTAAGTGGTGGAAAGTACTTGATCTGTATTATTGTTGTGCTAATCTATACTAAGGGTTTAATCTGCGATGTGAATGAGATTCAAGAACTAGTGCATATTGTTGGCTAAGTGCTATGTTAAGTGTTGTAATCACATATCTGTGTCCCAGCTTGGTTGTAGACACCTGATTCCCACAACCCCCTTTGCCTCTACCTCGGGTGAGACTTCATCTTCTTCACAGGTGTTGTCGAAAGGGTCGATAGTTAGTGTTTTGTTGGTTCATTGTTGAAGCGTTGAACCCTGGCTCTTCCCCTGTGCCAACAAATGGTTCCATTGTGATGCTCACGTCGCTTGGTATTTGATGAAGATGACTGGGAAGAAGAAGCACATAGTCTCCCAACCGTGGATAAATGAGCTCACGCAATCGACGATCCTGAACATGATGAAGATCCCTCACTTTGGCCGACATTAGGAGGTTAACGCATGTGTTAAACTCCTCTTGATGTTCTATCATAGAGGCTATGTATGGTTGGATAGGCACTCTACTGTGGATCTGACATTGATCCACCTCATCACAGGACTAAGAATTCAGGGACTGGACCCTCATCAGTTATACCCAGGGAAGGTTGTAGATTGCTCCCTGGCATAGTGTATAAAGGAAGACTATGGCGATGTAGAAAAGGGAAAGTGAGGCTACAAGGTAACCTCCATCTAGGATGGTGAAATGCACCTAGCTTGTCATCTTATAGATGGAAAGCTTGTCAAAAAGAACCTTTTGACACAAGTCATTGGATTTGTAGTAGACCTCGCAAGGAAGTGTGTCGAAGGAATGCAAATGAATTGGGTGAGTTACCTCGTCAACGAGTTGGAGAAGGAATTTTGTGAAGCGCAAGATCAAGGATATGACTTTCACCTTGGTTGGTTATTAGTATTGATAGAATTTATCGCCTGGAAAATGTCGAAAGGAGCATCCTTCTTGGAAGTTGAGCCATCAGAGTCGTTGGTCGTGAGGTTCTCCACCTTGTGGTACATGAATGATGTGGCGAAGTAGTGGCAATCGAACATGGTGTTCCATGCTTACTACCTACAGCTGCAGCATGCCATTGAGGCATTTCCACGAATGACCCTGAATACTTTGCATCAATACATTCTGCTAGTGAACTTCCACACAGATCGACACTTTATCTACATCAGTGCGTGCATAGATGAGAGTAAGGAGGAGTTGCAGTCCTACTATAAGTTGACTGATGAATACATGTAAGATATCACTAAGGAATGGCCAATAGATTTCCTTGTATCGGTCGAAGATGCATAACTCTCCGACCCCAAAATCATCGGAGGTCCCTTGGTTACCTGGGTCAAACATGATGGATAGAAGAAAAAGAAGAAAAAAGAGGAAGTCCGGAGCATATAAAGCAATAAGGAGGACAACGAATCGGAGGAAAGTAGGCCTGATTCACCTACAGGAGGAGGAGGAGATGAAGTGAACCAAGAAGGAGGGGAAGAAGGAGACAAGAAAGAAAAAGGTGAAGTTACACCCCTGAAAGATCCCCTTACAAAGGTTGAGAAATCAAATAAAAGGAAGGTTTCTCCACAGAAACCGTCAGCAAGAAAGAAGACTTGAGACAATAAGCCTTAGTAAAATAATGTGCTCACAGTGGATGATGTCGATCTCATCATCGCAGCCATGGAGGATGATTTAGAGGATATCTTTTAGAGACATGAAGAGAAGTAAGAAACATTGTATGAAAGAATAGAGAAAGAGATAAAATACATACAACAATCCATCTATTCAAGCCGCTCAATACCTACTATGCCTTCATCATCGGAAATTGCAGAAATGGGGGATGCGCCCACCCAATTACGAAGGCTAGCAGATGCAATCAAGGATCGACTTCGTCGAGTCCAAGAAGAAAAGGAGAAGGCCACAAAGGCCTTGAAGCAATAAAAGGAGGAAGTCCTAGAGAAACTTCGAGTTGCGTAGAAGGATAAGGATGGAATTCAGAAGAAGTTCGAGAAGAAAAACATGAAGATACAGGAAGAAAAGGACCAATTGCTCGTAGAGAATATTGCGATCAAATAGGCAGTGACTAAATCACTTTTCTCTATGTCGGTCTTGGCGCAAGAGGAAGAAGAGTCAACCAAGATACAAGTGGGGAAGCTCGTTGAGGCCATTCATCAACTTCAAGCAAGGGTAATGGAGCTAGAGATCCAAGCAGTGCCAAGCACTTTACAAGAAGTGCACGATCAGAGGGAAGAAATCTCCAAGAGCACAATAGAAATAATCAGGACACTCGCCTCAGAGTGTAATAAATTGAGTGATCGAAGTGTGCAAACCTATGAGAGCCTTGTAGAAGATACAGAGCTGAGGACACTGGAAGCACAGCTACAGGAGGCGAAGCAGCAGGCATCCACTGTGAAAGCACAGATGAAGTTGTTTACTACAGTCGAGAAGATCAAAATATCACAAGAACAATATAAAGTTCATCAATAGATTACTGCTATCCAGAGCAAAGTCATGGAAGTGACACAAAGACTACAGTCGGTGTAGGATGAAGCCTGCACAATTTTTGAAGAAGTTGAAGGACAAGGCTCACAGCTAGACCAAATGGTTGTGATAGTGGAACAACACCTAGAAGGGCCTGTCACAGAGCAATTGATTCAGGAGTTCATTGAGCAGAAGGCTCTAGAGAAACAACAAGTCAAAGCAGTATTGCCCAGATCTGAGTGACTCAGGACAAGTCATAGGTGAGTGTTGGGGGCTTGTTGGCCCTTAACCAAGTTTTGAGGAAAAATTGGTCATGTTTGACCATTTTTGGGACTTCGATAGGTTGGTCGAAGATGGAGCACCCAAACAAAGCGGAGATCATGGGATCTCGCTTTTTGTGGGATTTTGGACCAAGAAAAGGGTTATTAGGGTTTATGTAATAGGTATGGGATGTCGTTCGGCCCATGGGTTTACCCATGTTTAGGCCTTTTGTAAATGTATAAATAAATATCTAGGCGATGTAAGAAGAGAGTAAAATTGGATTATTGCATGGTATGATTGGCTTAGTGCAGGAGATTGTAAGTTTCTTTGTGAAATCTGGTTGAGTCTGTAAGGTTATGTGCTAATAAGGAGTTGGCTTTGTGCCTTGACCTGATTTTGTGAAGGAGGATCTGGCAAGCTGCACGCAGATATATTGTCCTTTGCAAAGTTTGGCTCTATGGATTTGTGCATAGGAGAAGATGCATGTAAGAGATTACAGACTAATAAAGAAGAAGAAGAAGAAGAAGTTGGTGGGCGTAGCCCCACACTGAGGTGAACCACGTATATCCTGTGTTAATGTGCTTTGTGCGATATCGTTGATGTTGGTTATGTTGTTTATCTACTAGTGTATTGATCTTTATATGTGTTGGATGGATGTATGGATTCTTAGTGCTCTATTAATGGTAAAGGAATGCTATATCTGATTTAATTCTATGTGTTAAGTGATGGAAAGTACTTGATCTGTATTATCACTGTGTTGATCTATACTAAGGGTTTAATATGCGATGTGAATGAGATTCAAGAACTAGCGCATATTGTTGGATAAGTGCTCTGTTAAGTGTTGTCACTAATACATATTGAAAAAATTGTGACGACTACTTGCGAAGAAAGTACTATTTCATCGCAAAATTCAAGAGAAAAAGTTCAATTTTTCAATTTTGATCTTAATCCACCCCGTATTCGTCGCTCTATCGACGGAACCAAATGTTTGTATGTTTTGCGACGATAATCAATATGGTGGACTATTGTATATATTTCGACAAACTTGTGTGTTCGTCGTAAGAGTGATGCTCACTATTAACCATTACACTTTTTGATACTATCCATATTGACCGTTATACATTTTAACAAAGTCTAAATTGATATAGTCAACGTTCGTCGCAAGAGCGATGAATTGACTACTATAACCATTCTCGTCTTCAACAAAGTGACCTAAATATAACAATATTTATTTTTTATATTTAGGTCACGGTCGTCGCAATTGCAACAACCGTGACCTAAATTTACCTATAAAGATTTGACGATTTAAATATGTTGCGACAATCTTGCTATAACAATGACGGTTCTGAAAGGGTGTTTTTTGTGTGGAAGTTGTGCGGAAGAATGTCGCAGAATATAGTTATAGGTTGGGGAAAAGTAAAGTGGGTGAAAAGGGTGATGGTAGATGTTATTTCCCTTGCAAAAGATGTTGTCTCATAAGTCCCGTAAGAATTTTAATAGCAACAACTACAAAACATTGTAGGAAATATGGGCACATTGAAGGCGGATCAAATGAATATCATCCCATGGTAATTAGCTATATATTCATTATCTTTTTTTATTTTGTCAATTTTATATAAAATTATATATATGTATATATATCATTTGAATGTTTGTTATAGTATACACTAATTTTGCATGATTGTTTGTAATTATAAAGTTAGATTTTCCCTCCAACTTTCCACAGAATATTGCACCAAGTATTAGTAGAAATGATGTTGTACAAGCTGAGGAACATCATGACCAAGCAAATGAGGATCTCATGGAAGAAGATGATGGGAAAAATCAAGTTAATAATCCCATGGAAGAAGATGATGGGACAAAAAAAATGATCCAAGATTTGTTTTCGCAGCCGGATGAGAATGGGGACAATGCTGGTATTTATGATGAACCTCTATTAGAAAAGGAAAATAAACAACTTTATGAAGGATCAAGAGAAAATATTCTCTCTGCTACATTCCTTCTAGTGAACTTAAAGGTTATGAATAATTTGTCAAACACTTGTATGACACAAATCCTAAGGTATGTAATATGTTTCATCTCATATTATACATAAATGTTGATTTTTTTTAAAAAAAATTAGTGTTAATTAATGTGTAAAATAAGAATGAAATTTTTACGATTAATATTATTGCATTAACTAGTTATTTGTTCCCCGGATGGGGTGACAAGTGGCACGATAGTGCCATGTGGGAATGATCTGGGACGCATCTTTAATGCATCCACCAGCTCGTATCACCTCGACCATTAACCCGCATGAATCCGAGCAGGCGAAAACCTTCGATGAGGCCCCTCGCGCAAGCGGAAGGTACCCCTCACCAGAGCACTATGTAGCAGAGTTTAATGGCGATGTTTAATGCTGCGGATATGAAAATTGGGTTGATAACAGTTCTCATTGTTTTGGCAACGACATCAAATAGCAATTTTCTTTGGGAAGCCTACGACTCACAGGTGAACCAGAGCTGCAACAACCTTTCCCCTGTTTCTCTGGCTCAGCGGCAATTCATCCAAAGTAATTCGCCAGACCCAGATGGCATTCAGATTTCTCACAGGGATCCCGTCATGCCCCGAATTCGAGGGAGACCGCGACGGGGAGTGGCCTGGTATGCAGTGGATTCTCGGTGTAAACAGAAGAAGAAATTCGAGAGGGCTATGGCGATAGCAGCTCGGCGACGAAATACTAGGCCACGTACGCCTCCAATGGCATACGTGGAAGAGGTTATACCGGAAGGCGGTCCGCCAAGCCCTCTTGGGCACACCCTGTTCATGGTACCAGAGAACTGGAACCCGAGCATGAGCTTTGGCACCCACATCATTAGAGTTCAGCCTGCAAGCAAAGGGCTCGACCCCTCCACAGTCACCATGGAGAAGCCTTACCCACCCTGCTACGTGGAAGAGGAGGCTCCTCCTGAGCCCACCAAGGAAGCGGAGGATACATGGCACGAGCATCAATGGCACAGGACACGGGAAGTGGATGCGGCCACCAGCGAGGACTGCATGGTTATCCACAGCCTGGAGCAGCCACCTACAGCTGACTGGGGATACCTCAATCTCGTTTTTGAAATCAGGGGCAAATTGGACGATAAACTCTTCCGTCTGGAACGAATGGAGCAGCGGATGGACATGTTCTTTGTAGCAGACTCCAGAGCATCATCCAAGAAACAATGTCCGACCTGTGCGCGCACCTACACATTCCCAGCAAGATGGAGGCACTTCGAGGTCTAGGACATGTGGCTCGGCTCAGAGGTTCCTTCATGTTTAAAACTCGACTTTGGTTCTGGTGTTGTTGTTATACTTTCTGTCTTATGTTAGCTAGTTACCAGATTGTCTTAGCACTAGGTAGAATAACCTGCTTTCATGCTGCGACTATAAGTCCTGGTTTCCTTCGGGCAAGACGTAGCACCGTCAACTCTACTAATTTTGTTAATTTCGCCAACTATGCACATAGTGTGACACATGGACATGGATTCCCAGCTGTCCCGGTTTCCTTCTTAGGCGGGACAGCTGGCATCACTTACAGTCTTGTATTTTGAATTTTGATTATGGTAATATAACAGGCACCACCCTTTTTACTTAAAAAAAAAAACTAGTTATTTGTTATGTTGTAGATTGTTAGGTGAATTTTTGTTACCATCGTCAAATGTTTTACCTCGCACATATCAAGGTTTGCATGCCATTATGAAATACATTGGAATGGATTACCAAACTATAGATGCATTTCCTAATGACCATATTATATATTATGGAGAACATGCTTTGAAAACAGAATGTCTGCAATGTCTTATCAATAGATATTGAACCGATCAAGTAACAAAAAGGGTGCCTCGAAAGGTTCTTCGCCATACTACCATAATTCCACATTTGCAGCAATTGTTCAAGTGTGAAAGCATATCACAATTTATGGATTAGCATGCATGTAACAAAAGTGGAGATGGTGTTCTTCGAATTCCTGTCGATGGTTCTGCATTTAGGGAAATTGAGGAAAAATGGGAAGATTTCAAAGATGAACCTCATAATGTTAGGATTTCATTGGCAGCTGACAGTGTTAATCCATTCAAAGAGATTAGGTCTATTTACTCAATGTGTCCTATTTTTGTTATCAACAATAACATTCCTCCTTGGGTGTCAATAAAGAGGGAGCACATAATGTTGACAATGATTGTTCCACGTATTTGTTTACATTAATTTTTTGAATGTAACATTTTCATTTGTTTCAATTTTTCCATAAAAAAATTTGTTTATTTATTTAATTATATATATTACATGATATCATTCCTATAGTAATTATGTGTAATTTCAAACAATTAGGTAAGTACCAAGTTAAAGATATGAATGTATATATTGAGCCTCTTATCGACGAGCTACTAAAGTTATGGGTTGGCATCACAATGTATGACATATGTAAACCAATCGGGGAGAATAAATTTAAATTATGTGGAATACTTTTATGGACAATTAATGATCCCCTTGGACTAACACATTTTTGTGGTATGTAGCATTCTAATATTTCTCTTTAATACTATATAATTTTTTAATGTTATCATGATGCATGTTTAATTTTTAAATAATCTCATCATATAATTGACATTAATCCATTTGTTGCAGGTATTCAAACAAAGGGTAAATTTACATGTCCAGTTTATGGCCCAAAGATGAAGTATCGTCATTCAAAAATTTTAGGAAAGATGGTGTTTGATGAGTATAGGCACCTTCTTCCTAAGAACCATAGGTATCATACCACTGAAAAACATCTTTTCAATTGGAAAGAAGAGACTAGTTTAAAACCACGAAGAATGACACCTCACCTATGGAGGTTGGAATATAATAGAAATCATCAAGGTAATCAATTTCATAATGTATCATAGATCATGTAATTTTTTGAATGCTTATTTTAATCATTGAATTTATTTTACCGTATTTGATAATTATTTTTTTGATTTCTTTTATGCTTCATGAATGCCACAATCATCATGAAGGCATTAATAATGGGCTTCCATGAGGAATGAAATGTTATCCCACTCAATTCATGAGGTTTCCCTACTATGAGGAGCTAAAAATAGCTCATTTGTTTGATACAACGCATATCGGGAAGAATGTGACTGAAAAGTTATGGCGAATCATAGATGGTAGGAGGGACAAAGAAAAAATTGTCAAAATTTGTACTGACATTCAGGAAGCCAATCATGCAATGTGAAGTGTGATCTGATATTCAAATAGATCATATGGAGTACTATATCGAAATAACCTTCCATGGTTATTAACAGAGAAACAAAGCAATGGTGTAAAAGAGGTCATTCAAAGAATTAAATTTCCCATGGGTTTTGCTTCAAACATAAATAATATATTAACGAAGAAAGGTGAATTTGGTGGGGTAAAAACACATTATTGGCATACCTTCATTAAGATTATAATTTTTTTATACATATTTATATATATTGGCCTTATACATCTTTTATTTTTTTTATTTTTTCTTGTCTACTTTGGTCGAAACAAATAACGATTAATTTTTTTGTTACAGTATGTTCTACCACTATCTCTCCCTAACGAATTTGACAACAACGTCAAACAAGTTATATATGATCTTGGAAAATACATGAGGTAAGTAGTTGTGATTTATATACAAAATGTTCTTTCAAATTATTGATTTACTTAATGAAACGTGTTTTACTTGTAATGTAATATATTATATTATGTTATGTTGAAACATGTTATTTTCTTGTGTCATGATCTCATGTAGATGGTTGTCATTGAAAGAAATCCA